>JAPEIP010000009.1:87873334-87901032 GCA_026120095.1 Capsicum chinense
CTTGATAAAAGCCCCAATGAAAAGGAAAATTATGAACATACATACGAATTCAAAGATAAAGTGGCTAGAAAAGTCAAATGATGATGTTTCAAAGTTCAATGATCAAATTGTTAAAAAGCCATAGGTAGTTGAAGAAAAGGTTTATGTGAGGAAGCTCCTAAAGTTGTTGATGGTAATTCTCCAAAATTAGATGAAACTCAAATTGTTCCATTGTTATAAATAAAAATTCCTCCCTCATTCCTATAAAGGCTCAAAAAGTAAGAAAATGATACCAAGTTCAAGAAATCCATTGTAAAATTTAGAAGCATTGCAAGCGATTCTTGGGTATGCTAAATTCTTCAAGAACTTGGTCACAAATAAATGAGTCATAGATTTTGAAACTATTGAGGTAAATCCAAATTGTTGTACCATAATGTCCAGCACAATAGTGGTGAAGAAAGAAGACTCGAGTGTGTACACTATTCCTTACTCTATCGGGGTGTATAAATTTGGAAGAGCATTTTGTGATCTTGGGGAAAATATTAATTTGATATAGTTTTTCGTGTTTCAGAAGTTGGGCTTGGGTGATCCTTAGCCTATAACTATGATGATTTTAATGGCTGCTCATTTGATCAAAAAGCTCGTTGGTAAGTTGTACAATATTTTGGTGAAAGTTAACCGATTTATGTTTTTGGCTGACTTCGTTATTATTGATTATCATATTAATAATGTCATCACAATCATTCTTCGTTAGCCTTTCTTAGATACCAAAAGGGCCTTAGTTGATGTTGAGTATGGTAAAATAAAGTTTTGGGTGAACAATGAAGAGGTCTCCTACAATACCAGTAAGTCTATAAATCAGTCTATGGACTAGCAAATTGTTTAGTTGATTGAAGTGATAGATGATGAGGTGGCTACCACCATAGAAGTAGATCTTATAGATGACGCCTTGGTGTGTGTATTTTGTAACTTGGAGAGTGAAAAGATTGAGCAATATGATGAGGTAGTTGCATCGTTGATGGGTCTTGTCTCATATACATAGAACTTGGCTAAATTGGATATTGATTTGAAAAATTGTGACAGTTTATCCGTCAAATCATCTATTACTAAACTGATTTAACTTAAACTCAAGTTGTTGTAGTCCCACATCTAGTTTGTTTTCTTAGGTGGGTACAATACATTGTCAATCATTATTGCGGGTGATATTGAGCCTTGTCAAGTGAATATAGTTCTACTCATAGTGGGTTGTAATCAGATGATTTAGAGCCTAGAAAGGTGACTCATAGAGTTGTTTCTAGGGATAAAGAGAAAGCTAAGAATGAAAAAGTTGAATGAATTGAGAGTAAGGTGGAAAGTATGAAGCCACCTCCACCATTCCCATAGAGGCTGAAAAAGCAGAAGGATAAAGAAAGCCACCAAAAATTTATCAATTTATTAAAACTTGTTCACATTAACCTTCCACTTGGTAATGTTTTGTGGGGTGTCCTCAAATATTCTAAGTACATCAAAGATATTATGGCAAATAAGAACAGGTTGACCAATTATTCCACTGTTGCACTTAATGAAGAGTGTATCTCAAGGATTTAAAATAGACTACCTACGAAGCTCAAGGATCCAAAAAGCTTTACTATTTAGATCATAATTGGGTAGTATGTTAGTGCTCATGGCTTATTTGATCTTGGGTAAAGTATAATTCTCATACCCACATCCTTATTCAAGAAGATGGGCTTATTTGATCTTGGGGAAAGTATAATTCTTATACCCATATCCTTATTCAAGAAGATGGGATTTGGTAGTCCGAGCCCCACCACCGGGATATTATAATTTGCTAATCACTTATTTTCCAGACCTGACAAAATAATGGAAGATGTGTTAGTGCAAGTGAGGTCTCTAATATTTCCTGTGTACTTCATTATTATGGACTTTGATGCGGATAGAAAAGTCCCATTTACCTTGGTACATCCCTTCTTTACAAATAGACGTGCATTGATGGATGTGGTTGCCAGGCAACTAATTATACGAGCTCTTGATAAGGTTGAGGTAATTTAAGTGTACAATGAAATAAAGTTACCAGCTATATATGAGGAACTGTCTGTAATCACAGTTATAGATCTTGAGTCAGAGCTACCACTAATTACTTCTAAGGATCCCTTGGAGAGAGCCTTAGTAGGAGATGATATTTTTGGTGATGCATAAGCAAATGAGATAGTACAAATCCTATATGTTGTAAGTTTCTTATTCGTAAAGGTGCATTAAAGCCTTCGAATAGTTCCTATGGTCCATCTCGCAGGCCATCTATTGGGGAAACACCTAAATTTGAGCTTAAGGCTTTGTCTTCACACCTCAAATTCCTTTCTTTTGGTGATGACAAAACTTCATCGATAATACTCAATGCATGATTATATGATGTATAGGTAAAAGAGGCATTGGCAATGTTTAAAAGAATAAAAAAAAGCGATTGGTTAATAGATATCATACATACATGGAATAAACCTGCCTTTGCATGCATAAGATTTTGATGGTAGAAAGAAAATCCTTTTGTGCAGCACTATAGAAGATATATCCCACTCATGAAGGAGGTAGTAAGAAAAAAGTGATCAAGTGGCTTGACATGGGCATAGTATACCGATCTAAGATAGTAAAAGGGCTAGACCCATTTAGTGTCTCAAAAAAAAGAGGTATGATAGTGGTTAAAAATGATATAAGGAGTTGATCCCAACTCATAGTATGACCGACTGGAGAATCTACATGGACTACAGAAAGTTAAATGATGACATCTACAAGGATCACCACATAATCCCTTTCATTTATTAGATGGTCAACAAATTTATAGGTCAGCATTACTATTACTTCCTAGATGGGTATTCCGAATAAAATCAGATAGCCATAGAGCTAAAGTATCAAGAGAGATGGCATTCACCGGTTCATATAAGACTTCTGTTTTAGGAAAATTTCCTTTGGATTGTCCAATGCATTATCTATGTTCCAAAGGTACATAATTTTATGGTGGACCACCTCAAGGAGGTATTTATAGATGACTGCTCTATTTTTGGATTTTTTTTTTATGTTTGTTTGTAATATTTGAACAAGGTCCTAGTAAGGAGTGAATAAACAAATTTATTGTCGAATTGAGAAAAATGTCACTTTCTAATCATGAAAGGCATCGTCATTGGCCATAAAGTGTTGCAAATATGGATGAAGGTAGATTAAGAAAAGGTGAAGATTAGTGATAAGCTCCTACCCGAATATCAGTCAAAGAAGTAGGCAATTTACTCAGGCATGCCGCGTTTCAAAGAAGGTTCATAAGTATTTCTCAAATGTATCAATTCGAATATGTAAGTTTCTTTAAAAATATGTAAGGTTTGAGTTTAGGGCTTATTGTCTGAAAGTATTTGAGGATTTAAAGATGCGACTGACAAAGGCTCCCATATTGATTTCTAGTCACTGGGAGTTACCTTTGAGCTGATGTGCAATGAGTGTGATGTTGCTGTGGGAGTAGTGTTGGGGAAGAAAAGGGAGAAGATTTTTCACTCCATATAACATGTTATCAAAAGCCTAGATGTTACCAAAATCAATTACACTATTACTGAGAAAGAGATGCTAGCCCTAGTATTTACATTTCATAATTCTAGAGCTTATCTAGTGGGTGTATAGGTGATAGTCCATACTGCTCATGCTGCAATCAAGTACATATTCAATAATAAGGATTCAAACCCAAGGCTAATCATATGGATCTTACTTTTTTAAGAATTTGATCTAGAGTTTGAGATAGAATGTGGGCAAAAAATTAAGCGCCAGACTATTTATTGAGGTTAGAAGATCGGTCTCATATAGTTGAGGATGGAAGTAATTGGGAAGAATTCCCTAGTGAGAAATTAATGGAACTAAGTAGTAGAGCTATCATGGTATAAATATATAATATACTTATTGGTAAGTGGTGTGTATCCGCTGAATGCTATGAATGAGAAAAGAACGAAGTTGTATCATAATCCTTACTCATATGTATGAGATAAGCCATATTATTTCAAGAAGGGTACTAATCAAGTTGTTTAAAGGTTTATTACAAAATGTCAAGCCAAAAAAGTACTTGATAGTTTCTACTTATCACCTTATGGAGGTCACTATGCAGGAGATAGTACAACACATAAGGTATTACCATCGGGCTTCTTTTGTCCTACTTTTACAAATGATGTCTTTGCTTTCGTAAAAGTATTTGACCAGTGCAAAATAATGTGTACTATATCCGGACACCATGAGATTCCTCTGAATAATAATCGTGAGGCAGAGGTTTTTGATGTGTGGAGGATAGAGTTCATGGGTACATTTCCACTCTTGTACGATAAACTTTTCTTTTCCATTATTGTAGATGATGTATCTAAGTTGGTAAAGGCTGTAGTTCTTCCTACTAATGTTTCAAAGGGGGGTGAAGTTTATGCCGAAACATATATTCTCTTGGTTTTGAACCCCTAGGGAAATTATTAGTTATGGTAGGTCTTATTTTATGAATCATTGGTTCAAGAACCTACTAGTGAAGTATATGGTTGACATAATATGGCTATATTGTACCATCCACAGACAAATTTCTAAGTTAAAGTTTCCAATCGTGAAATCAAGTAGATTCTTCAGAAAATAGTGAATGGTCAATGGAAGAACTGGTTAGTAAAATTGGATAATGCACTCTAGGCATACATGACAGCCTACAAAATTTATATTGGGACATTCTCATATAACTTGGTCAATACGATCGAGAATCACTGGCCCGTGGAGCTATAGAATCAAGCATATTGGGTAGTGAAGAAGTTAAATCTTGACCCTGAGAAGGTAGGGAAAAATAGTATGTTTCAATTGCTTGAGCTTGACGAGTTCCTCTTGCATGCCTATGAGAATGTGAAAGTGTACAAAGAAAAAACTAAGTAGTGGAATGGAAAACATATCCTTTCTCGAGTCTTTGATCCTTGCCAAAAGGTACTGTTATTTTACTCAAGGCTAAAGTTGTTCCTAGGTAAGTTGAGGTCTAAATGGTTCAAGCCTTTTGAGGTAGTTAGAATGACCCCTCATGGGGCAGTTTAATTATGGAGTGAATACAAGAGTGAAATATTTCATTCAAATGGACAAAGAGTGAAGCATTATTGGGCTGATCATGAGGATAGACAAAATATATCTATTATATTTACTGACGGGTGATATTCACCTTGGTCATGCCATGATGTTAAATCAAGTGCTACATGGGAGGCAACCCATGTATATAATGTAATAGCATAGGATTTCCTTCTAGTTGAGATTAAAAAAAAGAAAAAGAAAAAAATAATAAAAATTAAAAACACATAATGATATGTCAAGCCATGACCAAAACTACGATGCTTGGTTAGAGGTAACCCTTCTTTTATATTTATTTTATTATTTTTTATGACTCTTTGAAAGATTAAGGGTCGACGTACTAATATGGAGGAGGGATTAATATGTATTAAATATGCTTTTGAAAATCCATGAGGTTGGAAATTGATCGTAGATAAGGGCCTAAACCTATGGTAAAATTGGGGTGAATTTCCAGTGGGCATGTATGTTTAGGACGTGCCACTCCCATGGTGCTCCGCGATAAGGGTGTGTCATGTCTGGAGTTAGAAAACTCACATTCAATTCTAGTGAGGCTCCGTAATTAGGGTGTACCACACCCCCTAGCCTCCGTAATAGGGGCATGATATGGTGGGGTTATTTAAGCCATTTTTTAATTTAAAATAACTGGTGAAGCCGGTGAAATCTGACGCATTCCCTTTAATTAACCCAAAATCACCAAAATTCCCTTATTCCACTAAACCTAGCATACCACACATAATAAATTCAACCAATATAGCAATGTTCTATGTTGATCCTCTCCCAATGAGTTTTTATTCTTCTCCACAACTCACTGTTACACCCCACATTTTTAGTTTAAGTCCTAGTTGTAAGTTGAGGTGTTACGGATGCATAGTTGAGCTTGTCATTATTCAAAGTTAGTTAAAAACAAAATTGGATTGATTCGTATAAGATTAGGAGGTTATAGGGGTGTTAAACTTTACCTCACTTCTGAAACATAGCACGAGAATTAAGAAGTGATCAACCAAAGAGCCACTGCTCATTAATTTGCCAAGTCCCTTTAAGGGAAATTTTGTCTTTTCTTTGTTAATTTATTCCAATTGATTAAACCCTCATTCTTTGGTTCCAAGCATTACCTTTTTTTAAATAACAGAGGTGTTATGATGAAAAAATCCCCTATATTTTGATATGTGAGCTGATGCTAACACATTTGAGGCTTTTAACTAAAAATAATTGCAAAGTCTTAAGAAACGTTTGTCATTTTTGATTTTTTTATCTTTGATTTTGTAGTAGAACCCAAAATGCATGAGAACCAACAAGTATGGAAGTAAAAGATTTGCAATCGAAAGCAAATAGAAGAGAAGTGTGGCTGACAACATTCCTGATAAGTCATCATCCCTGTGATAAGTTATTAGCTTTATCGTCAGCCTTAGACAGAGAATGGACCTCAGCTAAAAGTTGTGACAACATTTCCATATAAGCCGTCAAAGAGTTGATAGGACATCAAAGTTGTTGTCAGCCTAAGGCAGAACATGGGAGCTTAGGTAGAAAAGTGATGACATCTGTGATAAGTCATCAAAGATCAGATAGTTCATCACATTTTGTTCTTAATATTAAGAAGAAAGTGCTAAAACTGAAGAAAGAGCTGACGATATTTGTGATAAGTCGTCAAGCTCCTGATAAGTTATGACAGAAGTCATCACATTGAAGCAGAAGTTCTAACGACATGTCTGATAACTTATCAGATTTGTGATAAGTTATTACACATGTCATCACCTAAAAGGAAAATCTGAATTTTTAATTTCAAATTTTTTCTTAAGTTACGGATATAAATAGCAGTTTTTAGGGTTTCATTCATCATCTTGGATATCTTGATTTAGTTGTGGGATATTTTTCTTGAATTTGGGAAGAGAATCAACTTCAGACTTTATCTTTTATAAGTTTAATTACTTTGAACGATGAAAATAATTATTGGTTTCTCTTTCTTTCTCATGTGGAACTAAAACCCAGAACCAACATTGTGGGATATATGATTAGTCCTCCATGGATTTAATAGTTGATTAGGGTTCGAGTGATTATGGGAACATCTTGATTATTCTTTTGTATTAATTATTTTCTGTTGGTTGAAAATAATAGATCTTGCCTTATGTTTATTTTCTTAAACTGAGAAATAAACTAAAGGTAGAAAATTATCAACAAGGATTTGGGAATGTTAAGCTCTCATCTAATGATTAATGCTGTAACAAGATTGAAGAACTTGAGATAAAATCAGTATGAAAAGAATGATTTCCTAAGTTCGAGAGAATTGGGAAGTTCAACATCTAGGTAGGTTGAGAAACACTTAGATGGACTATCAAAACTGATAATTTGGTGTCTCCCACAAATCATAAGAACCCAATCTAACAATTATTATATAATGAGGATTAGTAATCATAGTGATCGAAACCCTAGTTTTTCTTTATCATTGATTTGAACTATTGAAATTTAAGTTTTGAGCTTCTAAAACAAGTGTAAAAGTTAACAGTTGTTCAATAATTAAAAACATATATTTTGTCTTTTCGTGTCAGTTGTTTGAATTTAACTTGTAGGTTTAGTTTCAAATTAGTTTAATCGCCACTCACATTGTTCCCTGTGGATTCAACCTCAACTCCAAAGTTGAGTAAATATATTGATGAGGACCTTCTTTCACTAAATTAACGTGTAAGTTGAGCGTTATAAAAAATGACGTCGTTGTCGGGGAATAATTTGGTGTATTGAGTTGGTTTGGAAATTTAGTTTACTTGATTGAATTCAAACTTGTAAATATTTATTTAGTGTATTTATTAGTTTCTTTTATTTTTACCACACCTTTCTTGAGATGTCAGCCTGGATAGATGTTTTTTTTGAGTGATGAAAATTTTTGTGAAGATTCTTGTTATTATTGTGAGGGACCATATTTTCAGGCTTGGTGTCAGAATTTACCTAGATGTGTATAGACTAGACCTTCACAATATGATGCGGATACTGTCCTACTTTCTGTAACTTCATGTTTGGCCTTTGGTCAAAGAGATTATGCTGAAGATATGTGTGCTGTCAGGATTCAAGCGAACAAATTGATGAAACTAATTTTAGAGAATGAAGAATAGCTGTGGGCAGAGCTAAAGGAGCTACCACTCCCACCATGTTTATAGTGTCTAAGCAAAAAAGAATATAAGGAGGACATTAGCCAAGTTGAGGAGAAAACTCAAGAATCGCAACCACTTGATTGTCATCTTGATCTTGAGACTGATATTGAGAAGGCGAATAAAAGTGAGTACAGTAGATAGTCTAAATTTTGAAGTAGAATTAGTTGGGCCTCACTCAAAGAATTCTTCAACATTATGTAGATGATATCTTGTCTATGGAATCATCTAAAATAGTGAAAGAGTGTGAAGATGAGGAACAAGAATCCTACATTCTTTATTTTACACTGGATAAGCAACATAAAAATATACCTCACTTTAAATACAAGTGGTTTACCATGCTCAATCCATTACTCGACTTCTTAATTTTTGCATCACCCCTATGATCGAGGCAAGAAGATGGACTCTAAGTTGGGGGTGAAATTCATATCCTTAAGGTAGAGGAAAAAACTTAGTTGGGTCATGCCAGAATACTAAATTAGGCGATTCTTAGGAGGCAACCCAAGGTATTTTATTATTTATAATTATATTATGTGATTGACATCAGATCTTCTCACCAATGGTGTCACAGATATATTTCTAACTGTCTTGTTTTTGTTTGAAGCATTGGGGACATTGCATGATTTTGTGTTGAGGGAGGGGCTACTTGTGGGTGTTGATGTCCTCTTAGGGTTTTTGTTGCCGTGCTTTTTTTTTTTCGAAGTGTTGTTCCTAATAGAGCCGACATGTTTAGGCATATTGTGATTTGTTGTAAAATGTTGTAGTTGAGTAGGAGAAATACAAGTACCTTAGGCAGTTAACATGTTTTTGTTGAATTTTGAACACCTCTCCAACAATCTATTTTATAACTGTGTGATATGCACTTATGTGTGACCACTGTGTATCTTGTTATGGCATTAGTACTAGTGACATGATAATCACCGGTAACAATTGCATGAATTAAATGGGTAGTAGCTTATGATGTACCTTTACACCATGTGTGTGTGAGATACTATCTAGTTCCTGTTGTGTGTTAAATTCAGTACTTGCCCGATTGGTCTTGCCTTTATTGTAGGATAGCGGTTAGGAAAGGATCATAGGTCGTTATTGATATTTGTCCACTTTTAGTCTAAATGACCTTCTATGTGTGAATAATATCCCTTTATCCTGATTTTGAGCCTAAATGCCTATTCTTTTTACTATACCTATCACTTTTCCATTTATATCACAATGAACCTGTTTTGGCCCTGGTCCTCCTTGGACATTGTGGACTTTGACTTAGGCAAATAGCCTAAGTTGAGGTTGGGTATCATAGGGGTGTGTGATATAAAGTGAGTATGAAGAAGGGTAATAAATTGAAAAAAAATATGAAAGGCTGGGTGTGGTAGAAAAAGAATGAGAAAAGAAAAATTATGAAAAAAAATAAATGAATTAAAACTTCACCCATCTTTAATATGCTTTAATCAGGAAAGGGAGAAATAAGGTAAAGGTTGATAAGAGAGACCCCAAAAAGAGTGTAGTGCCAAGGAGGCTTACTTACTTTAAATATCCTTTTGTATCATACCAGCCCTAGCCTACATTGCAAGCCAAAGAGAAGACCTATAGTGATCCTAGCTGACCTATCTGAAAGTCTTAGTAATGAAAACAAGGGCAAGTATTGATTGGAACTTAATTTTGAGAGTGAGTACCTTGTGATTGTCCCCATGGTTATATATGTGATGTCTGATATGAAAAAAAGAGGTTTTCTTTGATATGAGGGCATACTGGCTACATCGCTAGTTACTGACTTATTTGGATAGTGTAAACTTGATGCATGCATGGTTGTGTTGCTGAGTTGGTGCCATATCTTGATTTATGTGTGTTTTATTG
This sequence comes from Capsicum chinense, assembly GCA_026120095.1. Classification (NCBI taxonomy): domain Eukaryota; kingdom Viridiplantae; phylum Streptophyta; class Magnoliopsida; order Solanales; family Solanaceae; genus Capsicum; species Capsicum chinense. The sequence continues at coordinate 87,883,396 of JAPEIP010000009.1, forward strand.
GTGTTCTTCAATAAAATATACAGTTGTTCTTGAATTGAATGACCTTGGAGATGGTGAAGATGTTTGAGATGATATAGATGATTGACTACTAAATGTACTTTGTATTCTCTTAGTTGTGTTTGAGTTGCTTGAGGACAAGAAATTATTTTAAGTAGAAGGTGTTGATGTGTGAGCTGATGCTAACATATTTGAGGCTTTTAACTGAGAATAATTCCAAAGTCTTAAGCAATTTTTGTCATTTTTGATTGTTTATCTTTGATTTTGCAGTAGAAGCCAAGATGCATGAGAACCAATAAGGATGCAAGCAAAAGAGTTGAAATTAAACGCAAATAGAGGAGAAATGTGGCTGACGACATTCCTGATAAGTCGTCAGCCCTGTGATAAGTTATCAGCTTCATCATCAGCCTTAGACAGAGAATGGACCTCAGCTGAAAGTTGTGATAACATTTCCTGATAAGCCGTCAAAGAATTGATAGGATGTCAAAGTTGCCATTAGCATAAGGCAGAACATAGGAGCTGAGGTAGAGAAGTGATGACATCTGTGATAAGTCGTCAAAGATCTGATAGGTCATCACATCTTAACGTCAGCCTTAAGTAGAAAGTGTAAAAACGGAAGAAGGAGCTGATGACATTTGTGATAAGTCGTCAGGATCCTAATAAGTTATCAGAAAAGTCATCATATTGAAGCAGAAGTTCTGATGACATGTCTGATAACTTATCAGATTTGTGATAAGTTATCACACATGTCATCACCTAAAAGGAAAGTATGAATTTTTAATTTTAATTTTTTTCTTAAGTTACGGATATAAATAGCAGCTTTTAGGGTTTCATTCATCATTTTGAACTTATTCCAAAGGAAAAGAAACCTCTCTTTGGAGGCTCTTAACTTAGAACTCAATGTTTCATCTTTTGATTTAGTTGTGGGATATTATTCTTGGATTTTGGAAGAGAATCAACTTTAGACTTCATCATTTGTAAGTTTAATTACTTTGAATGATGAATATAATTGTTACTTTCTCTTTCTTTCTCATGTGAAACAAAACCCACAACTAGGGTTTTGGGATCTATGATTATTCCTCCATGGATTTAATACTTGATTTGGGTTCGAGTGACTGTGGGAACATTTTGATAACTCTTTTGTATTAATTATTTTCTATTGGTTGCAAATAATAGATCTCGCGTTATGTTAATTTGCTCGAACTGAGAAATAAACTAAAGGTAGCAAATTATCAGTAAGGATTTGGGAAGGTTAATCTCTCATCTAATGATTAATGTTGTAACAAGATTGATCAACTTGAGATAAAATCAGTATGAAAAGAATGATTTCCTAAGTTCGAGAGAATTAGGGAGTTCAACATCTAGGTAGGTTGCGCAACACTTAGATAGACTGTCGAAACTGATAATCTGGTGTCTCCCACAAAGAATAAGAACCCAATGCTACAATAATTATTTAATGGGGATTAGCAATCATAGTGATCGCAACCATAGTTTCTCTTTATCATTGATTTGAACTATTGAAATTTAAGTTTTGAGTTTCTAATGCAAGTGTAAAAGTTAACAGTTGTTCAATCATTAAAAAACCCAATTTTCTCCTTTCAGTCAATTGTTTGAAATTAACTTTTATCTTTAGTATGAAATTAGTTTAATCACCACTCATATTATTCCCTGTGGATTCGACCCCGACTCCAAAGTTGGGTAAATATATAGACGGCGACCACCTCGCACTATATTGACGTGTAAGTTGAGTGTTATCATGTTTCCATTAGTTTTGTGCATTAAATAAGTCCTCTTTTCTTCATGTTTACATGATAAAAAGCTTCACTTTTTGATCAGTTTACATATGTTTTCCTTCATAAAATATCCATATTCCTCCTATCAATAACAACTCCAATAAATACAAGGGAATTGATCAAGAATCAAGTATAAATTTTTCATCCGATATTAATTTCTTTCAACGTTTAAGAGGTATGTAGGACCATTCCTTACTCTCGTTTCTAGATGTTTTATTATTATCCAAATCAAATTGCTCTAAAACTATTTAGGTTTTAAACGAATTTCTACAATCTTATCAGTGAAATTTAATGGTTTAATAGTTATTGGGTGTGTAAAGATAACTCTCCATTTTATGTTCTTCCTTTATTAATCTTGTGAGTTCCAATGACCCTTGTGATTTGATGTACGAATCATAGATGTTTTTGGCAATAACTGTGAAAGATTTACAATCTGCAAAGTCAAGCGATTGGCACCCCATTATTTAAAAGATGTGAGAGAGAACTAATTAAATAATCTATTAATCAATGATGACCTCTCGTAGTTCTTTTTGAACTTCTAAACATATCTACTCTTTCTTTGACTTCAGTTCCAGATTGTATGTCCGTTTATAATGTGGTTTATGTACATGGTTCACTTTTCTATTATCCTTATATGATACGTCAGTGTCGCAGCCTGGTAGCTACAATATGCTTCATTACTTTCTTTTCCAACTGCATAATTACAAAACAACAACCTGCATAGACTATTTGTTCTCCCGCTACAATGTTCAGACAACAAAAAAAGAACATATCGTTACATAGCTAATTCAAATATATCCTACTTTTTTACTAAGCAAATATATTACACACTATGTAAGAGAAATATCCTCTACAAGGTATTCCCTTTAAGTCGTTCAAGGCCGCCTGCCATTTTGCTACTACTCTTTCTCTACAAATACAATTAACAATTTCTCGGCAGTCTCTGGGACTGTGGAAATGACCAGCTGGTAAAATGATCTTATTCCTTACCATATGATGACATACGCCACCATCACAAACGTCCATCTAACAAATGCACCTCTGCTATAATATCTTAGCCTAATCTTGCATGGCAAAATCTCTGCCATGCCATCATGTAAATGTTTCTATTAAAGTTATAAGATATAATTTATGAAACTCTTAAAATTATAATCCTTTTTCAATAATCCATAAGAAGATAACCTTCCCACAACATTCGTAAAACTCTTTGCACAGTGATGTATACATTATGAACTTGGAAGTCGTAATATAATAATAATAACTTCACAGGAATCCCCCATTGACCTAATAGATAATCATATTAACATAAATATTTTTACAAAAATGATTCTAATCATGTACATGAATTATATCATATCAAACGATGAAATTACCTAGCAGGACTCTCCAATACTGATAGTGTTAAATCATGAATATAAAACTATTATGGTTAACTCTAAATATGAGCATAAAGTGACTATACATAATTATGAGCTTAAAAAGGCTAAAACTCGAGCATAAACCTAAAAAGGAAAAACTATGAACATTAAGATAACAAGACCAAAATTTTGATCAATAGCTAATTAGATAAATAAGACACCATCATAAGCATAAGGGAGTTAGTTAGCTGACCGTGAAGGCATAGGTTGAAATGACAAATGCTCGAAACTATGTTTACCGACATAGGATAGAGATCATTCTGCAAGTTACATACTTTCTTTTCTGTTATGTGTCCCAAAAAGAGGCTAACCATGGATACTTGCTAGCAAATTATGTCATGTCATATTTAATTTCAGACAAGGTATAGAACAGCTTGGCTGATCGGGCCAAAAATAGACTCCATGCGCTCACATGGTTGTTTATGACGGTTCACTTCTATATCCCACAAATATTAAAAGGAATTTAAATATACTTTACCTTTTCAATTATAAATATAGTTTACATTCTTTTTCCTTTCCAGATGCATTCGCATATATTTAAATTTATTGTTACTTCTAATCTCTTGTTGTACTACCCTTTTGCAATGGTTTTACATACCAATGCACTTCATATAATGATTGTCTTGAGTGCTACATAATTTCATAATATAGGTTCTAGTTCTCAAGTCTGCAGTCAGGTGCCTCATTAGGATTCCTAACTTCTGGTGTTGGTGAACCTCTTTCCTACTAGGATAATGGATGATATATGATGACTTTTTTGTATTTTATTTCTTTTCAATATTAGTACTTATTAGAGGCTTTACAGGCTAGAATAGTTGTCAAATTTTTTTTTTAATTATTATTATTTATCATGACTATTAGTATTGTATAAAATTAAGTGATATTAGTAAACCTTGATGATAATATTTCACCTTTAAGAAATCTTATTTCAATCTCATATTTTTTCTGTTATGCTCTTTCATTTTGGATGTATTCTCATGTGCTATGATAGAATGTTTGCTTGTACTAGCATAGTATCGGGTGCGTGTCACTTCCAAGGCCTCAGCTCGGGGCATGACAAATTTGGTATTAGAGAATAAAGTACTAGTGTCCTAGTATGTCTGTCAACCCGTGTCTAGTAAAGACCTTTTTATGAGTGTAAAGAGCATCATAGTTATAATAAGGAGGCTACGAGACATTTTTGATATATTTTTCTTTCTTTATTAATATAGATTGTGAAAAGACATGTTCATAAGAATCTCACTCAGATTCATGTATTGCTCAAATTTCTCTGTTTATGTCTATCTTCGAGGTGATTCATATCTTTAGGTGCTCTTATACATATCCATCAAAAAAATCTTTGGGACTGCACATGGCTAGAGGGTGGTCCACTAGTGTGTTTAAGTTCTTTATTTTGAAAGTATGTACTTTTGTACATATGAATCGTGTGTTTGACCCTACGATAATATTACCTCTTAGGCTCTTTCATACCTTGTTACCAATGACACTTTTAAATGAGAAAGTTTGTATCCCAATTCTTGGGGAGTGTTTTCATCTAAGATATAATATGATTTAGGGTATGGTGGGTCCTAAATCATAGAATGAGTGTAGGGCTAGAACTATGAAACCATAAGTTAGAAGCCAAAATGTAGGAATAGTGATTAATTGGAGTATGTTGCTAAGGTCATGTATCCAGTAGTCGAGTAATGTGGTAGAATGAAATATCCTTTAATTATTAAGAAAAACATAGCAAGACTTGTGAAGATGTTATGGTATTAAATAAAGAAATAATTGTTTATTAAGATGACTTAGAGTATAATTGAACTAGGAAAGAATTTTATGATGGCATGCCATTATGTTAGAAAAGATCAAGAATAGGTTGTGAACTGAAGTATATAGTGGTTAAAATTTGATAGAACTAGGTTTCACATTATAATATTGAAAAAGGAACTCTTTATATTGATGGAGTTATGATTGTAGTTTAGGAAGGTAACAGATAAGTAGTAATGGTGTTGTGAAAGAAGAATGCACTTGCAATCTTCAATTAGGCCGATGATGAAACTAAGATAGATTATTTTGTCACACACTTTCAGTGGACTAGTATTCTTTCTAATTTTTTATGCAACTATTAATCTATGTAGTATGTGTGAAGTTGTGTTGTTGTCCATGGCTAGTACTAGATACTAGGTTTGAGTTGTGGATAATCATTGTGCAGGAAAGAATGGTAGTTCATGGATGATAATACTAGTTTTATGGAATTGATCTAGTAGGCTTTTCCTAGTTTATGCGAGCATTTATGATGATTAGTTTGCAAAAAGTCTATGATGATTAGTTTGACAAAATTATGAAGTTTCTATTGGTCTCCACCGTTTTCTGAATATCTAAACATTTTATTCTTTATCTCTCCCATTTTTTCTTGTTTTATTTTTTTATCTTCAACCTGCTATATATACACTACCAACCAACAGATATCTATGTCATGATTAAATATCACAACCTTACACTATAGTATTAAGTCTTGAGACAAACCCAAAGCAAACCTCTTGTTCTTGCCCTTATACTTCACACAATCTTTTAGAATAACGAAAGAGCTGGTGGAATTTTGAAGCATACTTATTCACAACCACCCTTCCCTACTTCAAGTACACAAACTTCTTAGTTTTTTCCTCTCTTAATTAGTTTTTTCCTCTATCAACTCTAGAGGAAAGAAATAATCAAGAAAGGAACTTGAAAACTTATCCCATAAAACTGTGCTACATCATCACCCCTCAACTACTACCATTTATCATACTACTTATATGTCATATCTTTTAGCTAATATGGAGAAAACTCCATAATCAAAGAATTAGAAGCATGTATCACCCTAAAAATCTTTTCTATTTTATCCAAAAAAACTTGAGCATCCTCCTCAACCCCAGAGACTGTAAAGGTTTGGAGATTTAACCTCATAAATTAGAAAATTTGAGTAACTTTAAAAGATGTAGTAATAGAACAAACACGATCATACTGGGGAGACTGAGAGGTCACCAACTGAGCTAGTAGATTAATTAATCGAAGGAACTCTAGATTATAAATATCTTCTTAGAGTGATGGGGAATGAAGATCATCCACCCATGAAGCCCGCAAAGGACTAGACAAAATCAATGAAACTTAATGAGGGGTAGTACGATTAGGAGCAGGGACCCTATACCAATTCTAAAATCTATAAATAGGTTGAGTTCTATCCATAATATCCTAAAATAGGATAGATAGGTTTCCACTAGAATCAAATCATCGAGAAGGCATGATGTGAAAAGTTAACAAATTAAAATTAGATGAGTTTTCTAGACCTTAAACTCTCTAGCCTAAAAATAGATAACAAGAAAGGGAAAACTATCCTAAATTCCTTATAGCCTCACCCTTATAAATATTATGCGCTACACACCTATAAAAAGACTTTATTTGACATAGTTTTATTGACAACAAATGGCCGTAAACGTATCTCTGATACCGAGTTATCACTACCTGAATAAAGGCCTAGTAATGATGGGTATCTCAAGTATGCTAAAGTCCGGAGACTACCCATATTATCCTATCAAACCAGAATATAATACACCTAGTAGGGGATGAGTTTTGAATATATAACAAGGTAGAGCTGAGTTCCAAATGTATGGCAAGATAGAGTTGAATAAATAACAAGAGTTATCTAAGAATCCATGACATAAACCACCCATACTTTGTCCAGAAAGACTTTAGAAAACCAAATATCAACCTAAGTCGGTACATACTCCAGAACATAGCCAAAAACCCACCCAAATAGTCTAATCCATTAGTAATGACAAGAGCATAAAATGAGGATATTCTATAAAATAGATGCTCAACACTTCAAAGCTGACTCTCTGATATTATTTAAATAACCTACCACTAATCAAGAAAACAAAAGTGTAAAGGGATACCACATCGCATGGGGATACATTACTTGAGGACTATTAATGAGGTAAGCATGTATGATCCCATAAAAATCTAAGCATAATTTGGTCATTTAGGCTTGTCAAGAGGGTCCTAGACTTAGAATATTTTAACTAAGTACTCAGACTTAGTGTCATTTTAGGCTATGCAGGTTTAAAATCTCATTTCACAACCTTTACATCCATTAAATGTTGAAATTTAGGTTGATTCATGATCAGGAATATCTGTAGGTGTTTTCAATCAAGTTTCGGATTTATTAGACCTCGTTTGAAGTTTTTTGGAATCTTAAAATAGTGAATAAACAAGATCTTGGCATGCTGCATCGACTATTTCATTGATTAATATTTTCCCCAGCTACCAATATCCAATTCTAATAAATCGACACAAACACAATGCGATGCATTGGCTATCGCATTGATGGCATCGATACACTGCATCGACCTACGCATCATAACCCTATTTTTAATAATTTAAAGACCACATTCTTGGGGGTATTTGGGACTTTTTCCCATGTCCTTCATCCCCTAAAACATGAAATTAATAACCTTGGAGAGCAATTGAACTTATTTCTTCTCAAAATTGCTTAAGAACAAAACCCTAGGTGCTCAAGTTTAAAATCAAGAAGTCAAGATTCAACCATACACTTTCATAAATTCCTTAACTAATGTATGTGAAGTGTTCATCCAAGGGTTCATTCCACCCTTAAAGTCTAATAATCTCTTTTAGACTTCAAGTAATTGATTTTATGATTTCCATGGTTGGAATTAAAGTATATTCTTGATTAATGTTTGGATTTGGTTCCAAATACATGTTTTACTACATGTTTCATATTAATTGATTTTCATGTTTATAAATCCATGTTCAACCTTGAATTGTGAGATTTGGAATTCAATCATGATACCTACTTATTGTTCAAAGTAATGTGCATATACTATGCTCACCAAGTGCTGGATGAATTATTCATGTGAATCATTAAAAGAATGAAATCATGTCAAGATAGCCTATGTGGAAGTTGTATCATGCAAGTCTTTGTTAAATTTCCTCAATCAATGAAGAATGATCAAATGTTTAGTTTACATGTTTCAAGCTCTGCCATGTCTCTTATTTTATGCTATTGAGTCCTGGGGGTACTTGTACCCGACAATTTAGCTGATTACCTAGAGCCATGGTCATTCATAGAATAGTATTACTCATGTAATGATCTGTAGTACTCTAAGTCAGTTACAAAACTCAGGAAAACTTAGTAGGTTCAGTAGTACTTCTGTCTAACCCTGCGTTCATTTTAGACCTCAGTAAACTCTATCAGTTATCAGAATTTAGAAGAATTTCATCAGTCAACCGAACTCAGTGAAATCAGTTTTGTTCAAATAAATAGTAATCACTATAACTGTTTGGTCCAGCCTAGTATAGACTAGAAATAAGCTCAAGGTCTATTTCAGCTAAGAGTAGGATTCAGCACCAAGTTAACCGAGGGATGGGGCAATTCCTATCAGCTGAGGGTTTGACCCTTAGCAGCATTCCCTATGTTATTGAATTATATAGCAAGCCTAGGTTGAGGTATCTTCCTACTAGACATTATAAGGGTTGATACTTCTCATCCAAGTTATGCTGCCAGTGAGGGTTGAAGAAGAGCTTCCATCAAAGAAGGTTAACTCACAGTTTGTCTCTACCCATGGCACGGTATTGACACCCTTCCAACTGGTGTTATAGGTTAGACCCCAATCAGTTTAAAGAGGGGCATATAGGTTAGATTATTTCCTACTATAGTCTCAATTTCTGTCTCAGTCTCAGAATAGAACTAAGTTTAGTTCTACAGGTTTAGGACTATTAGATATAGTCACCCAACTCAGCTCAATATGGAACTCAGTGTAGTTCCTCAGAATTTAGAAATGTCATATACAGTCATCCAGTTATTCGTAGAATAGTATCAGTTATCCAGTAAATTAGTTGATCAGTATTCAGACTTAATGTTTAGTATTATCATGATTTCAGATATGGTATACGTATTTATGCATGTACTCTTATTCAGTCATACTCATGTTATCCATTTGTTATTTTTCATACATATGAGCCTATACATTTTAGCCTACCTCACTAAGCATACTAGTACATTCAAAGTATTGACGCATGCTTTTCTTTTGCACTATAATGTCTTATACTATAGGTTTTGATACATAAGCTCTAGAGCACCCTTAGTAAACCAGACTTTCATCATTCACCGTAGTGGTGAGTCCTCTTAGTTTTAGGACATGATTACTACTAAAAGTATTTTAGTATATGTTAGTAGACAGAGTTAGTTGGGTACTTGTCCTATTAACTCTACAGTTCAGACAGTTAGAGGCTTCCCAGACTAGATTGTTTTCAGATAGTTATTCAGATTGTAGTACATTATTGAATTTTGGTATTTAATACTACATTCAGTATTATTCAGTATTATTTATAGATTGAACTTTACGGCATGTTTCCACCTAATTCCACGTATTATATAGTATTATTATTAAGTTATCGTAACAGGTACCAGTTATGGGTTAGCTTGTGGTCCATCGGGATTACGAGCACCGTGTAGTGTCCAGGGTATAAACTTGGGCTGTTAATAGTTTTGTATCAAAGTGTAAGGTTCAATAGAGTCCTAGGAAATCTAGAAGCTGCATCTAGTGGAGCCTTTTGCATGGGTGTATTGCGCGCCAAACTTATGGAAAAGAGGCTATGCGATGTTTTAGGAACAATTTCCCTTCTTTCAGTATTCATGTCACGCGAGTGAGCATGAGCTTAAGTTACACTCTCTTTGTAATCCTAGATTCTCTTTTATTTATTGAATATTCCTCCAAAGAGGACTCAAAAAAGAGGGATAGGAGACCAGTTAGCCCTTCAACCCATTCATCCAGAGCCTTTGGGTAAGTATGTCTCCCACACCGAGTTTAGTGTAGCCTTCACTACCCGAGCTTATTTTGTCGATGCCCAGAATAAACATACAGCTATAATTCCAGCCAACCTAGTAGCCAATACTACTGTTGCAAGGATTTGGGACTTCACCCGAATGAACCTTCCATCTTTTATATGGACTAAGTCAGATAAGAACCCTCAGGAATTTCTTGATCAGGTGTAGAAGATTATCGATATCATGGTATGAATACTGTTAAGAGAGTTAAGTTGGATGCATATCATTTATAGGATATAGCTTACTCATGGTTCAAACAGTAGAAGGTATAAAAGGTGGCAAATGTAGGGCCCATCGAAGGGGAAGATTTTACAGTTGCTTTTTTATATAGGTTTTTTCTGTTAGAGTTGAGGGAAGAAAAGGTTTTGGAGTTTATAAAATTGAAGCAAGGAAATATGATAGTGCAGGAGTATTCTTTTAAGTTTACTCAGTTAGTCAGATATGCCCTATATATTATAGCAGATAGTAGAGCAAAGATGAGTAAGTTTGTGTCAAAAGTGTCTAGAAGAGTGGTCAAGGAATATAGGACCGCAATGCTTATTAAGGAGATGGACATATCCAGGCTCATGGTCCATCCTAGAAAATATCTGAGGCCAAGAATAAAGATAAAGAAAGAGAGAATAAGAGAGAAAGAATAGGTAGTTTCAGTTTTACTCAGCCTAAGTTAGACGGTGGGAATCATTTTTAGTTCCACTAGAAAACCTCTATTCCAGCTCCTTCCTTAGCTAGTGCCCCAATGCCAAAATTGAGAGATGGCAACTGAGATAAGGCATCAGCACTTAAGCCCCAAAGCTATATTAGCAATGCCTAAACCAACCTCCTTTGCCAGAAATATAGTAGAAACCAGTAGCGTATTTATAGAGCTAGCAGTGATATGTGTTTCAAATATGGCAAACCAAGCCAAAGGTTCAAGCAGTGTCCTCAGTTTGGTTCACAGAGTCAGCATAACCGTCCCCCAGCTCAGTCAGGTCACCCAAATCAGTAGGGTGCCTCTTATAGTGTCACCAGTGGGCAGCGTCCAAATGGAGTCTATGCTCTTTAGTCCCGACAGGATGAGGAAATTTCTCATGATATGGTCACTGATACGTTATATATTTTAACATTTGCATATTTATGCTTTGCTAAATCTAGGAGTTTCTTTATCCTTTATTACTCCACATATAACAGTTGATTTCAGAGTCAGTCTCGAAATTATAGCAGAGCCCTTCTTAGTTTCTACACAATAGGTAAACCTATTGTATCCTTGCAGGTATATAGGAACTTTTCGATTATGGTATCTCAGAAAGTCACTTAAGCAGATTTAGTCAAATTAGAGATGACTAATTTTGATGTTATTCTTGGCATGGATTGGCTTCATTATTGTTATGCCTCAGTCGACTGTAGAAACAGAGTTCTCCATTTTTAGTTTCTGAATGAACCTATCCTATAGTGGAAGGGTAGTACTTTAGCACTTAGGGGTCAACTTATTTCTTACCTTTTGTCTAGAAAGATAATATCTAAGAGATATGTCTACCATCTCGTGCAAGTCTAGGATTATAGTTCAGAAAAACCTACTCTTGAATCAGTATTAGTAGTATGTGAATTCTAAGATGGTTTCTCGAAGATCTTCCAGAAGTTTCTCCTGTAAGGAAAATTGATTTCAGAATTAAACTCCTCCTAGACACTCAACCCATCTCTGTTCTGCCATACTGAATGGCTCCAATAGAACGCATAGTATTAAAAGAACAGTTAAAAGTTATCATAGATAAGGGATTCATCAGACCCAGTATGTCTCCATGGGGTGCACCAGTGTTATTCATGCGTAAGAACTATAGTTTTCTCAGAATATGTATAGACTACCATTAGTTAAATAAAGTTATGGTGAAGAATAAGTATTTGCTCCCAAAAATTGATGAATTGTTTGGGCAACTTTAGGGTGCCCATTATTTCTCAAAGATTGACCTCAGATCAGGCTCTCATCACCTCAGAATCAGGGAATATGACATCCCAAAAACATCTTCCAAAACTTATTATGGTCACTTCAAATTACTAGTTATGTCCTTTGGTCTTACCAATGCCCTAGCAGCTTTTATGGACTTGAGGAGCCATGTGTTCAGGTAGTGCATGGACATATTTTTCATAGTCTATATAGATGATATCTTTATTTACTCTCATAGTGAACATGATCATACATGCTATCTCAGAATAGTGCTACAGACCCACAAAAATCATAAGTTATTCGCCAAGTTTAGTAACTGTGAATTTTGGCTAAGGTCAGTAGAATTCCTTAGTCATATCATTTCCGGTAATGATATTAGCCTTGATCCCCAAAATATCAAAGCTGTAAGAAACTGGCCTAGACCTATTTCTCCATTAGATATCAAGAGTTTCAAAGGCTTGGCTGGCTATTACAGAAGGTTTGTTAAGGGATTTTCGCCTATTGCATCCCCTATATACATATTGACTCAAAAGAAGGTCAAATTTCAGTGGTCAAAATCCTATGAGAAGTGTTTTCTGGAGTTGAAGATTCGACTCACAACAGCTTCTATTTTGACCCTACCAGATTGTTCCGATGGCTTTATTGTGTTTTGTGATGCCTCAAGATTTGGATTTGGTTGTGTCCTCATGTAGAGAGGTAAGGTTATAGCCTATGACTCTACAAAACTTCATCCCCATGAGAAGATCTATTGTACTCATGATCTTGAGTAAGCAACTATAGTATTTACCTTCAAAATTTAAAGGCATTAATTGTATGGTGTGCACATTGATGTGTTTACAAATCAATTGTATCATCCTAGCTAGGTAAATATAGTGGCCGACACTTTTAGTTGAATGTCTACGGGTAGTGTAGCCTATGTCGAGAATAATAAGAAGAAGTGAACTCAAGAAGTTCATTAGATAGCCCGACTAGGAGTTTGATTAGTCAATTCAACACAGGGTAGTGTGTGGGTGCAGAGTAGCTCAGAATCAACCCTAGTTTCCAAAGTGCAGGAAAAGTTAGATAGGGATCCCAGTCTTGTCTAGTTGATGGAATCAGTCAGAAACTAGAAAGTAGAGATTTTCTCCCAAAGGAGAGATGGTGTATTGTGTTGTCAGGGTCATTTATGTATGCCAGCTGTAGATAACTTGAGGTAGCGAATTCTTACAGAAGCACATAATGAGCGCTACTCTATTTCTTCAGGTGCCACCAAGATGTACCGTGATTTATTAGAGATCTATTGGTGGTGTTGATGAAAAGAGACACTGTAGAGTTTGTGGCTAAGTGCTCAACATGTCAGTAGGTTAAGATTGAGTATCAGAAGCCTAGTGGGTCCATGCAAATATTTAGTATTCCCACCTGGAAATAGGAAGAAGTAAACATCGACTTTGTGGTGGGCTTGCCTCATACTCGTCATTAGCATGATTCAGTTTGGGACATTGTAGATAGGATGACCAAATCAACTCATTTCCTTCCAGTTCATACCTCATATTCAGTCAAGGATTATGCTAAACTCTATATCATGGATTTCATCAGATTGCATATTGTCTCTTTGTCTATTATCTCAGATAGAGGTACCTAGTTTACCTCTTATTTCTGGAAAGCATTCCTAAAGGGTCTTGGTACCCGAGTTTATCTCGGTACAACCTTTCATCCTCAGATAGATGATCAATCAGAAACAACCATTCTGACCTTGGAATATATGCTATGAGCATGTGTAATAGACTTTAAAGAGAATTAGTATGACCACTTTCCTTTGATTGAGTGGATATATAACAACAGTTATCACTCCAGTATTCAGATAGCTCTATTTAAGGTACTTTATGGGAGAAGGTGTCGATCTCCTATTTGTTGGTTTGAAGTTGGTGAGGTCTCAGTAGTAGGGCCTGACTTGGTGTTTGACGCCTTACAGAAGGTCCAGTAAACCATGGAAAGGCTTAAGACATCTTAGAGCCGGAAGAAATCATACACAGATGTGCATAGAAAGGATCTCGAGTTTGAGATTGGTAACCATGTATACTTAAAGATCTCTTCTATGGAAGGAGTAAAGCATTTTGGCAAGAAGGGGAAACTCAGTCCCCGATATGTCGGTCCTTACCGAATCCTTATCCATTTTGGAAAGGTATCTTACAAGATTAAGTTACCTTTAAATTTATCTTTAGTTTACCCTATTTTCCATGTATCCTTGATAAAGAAATGCATAGGTGACCCATTAGTCATATTCCCTATTAAGGGCACACATATTCATAACAACCTCTCTTAAGAACAGATCCTAGCAGAAATCCTTGACTATCAGATTTCCAGACTGAGGAACAATGAAGTCCTCTAGTAAAAGTTCCTTGACGGAATCAGTCCATTGAGTGAGCTACTTGGGAAGAATAAGAATACATGATAAGCAAGTATCCTCATCTATTCTCCGCTAATCCAGACACAACTCAAGGTAATAGTTTTCCTTAAGCTTATTCAGTTCCATGTTTAGATTTCAGTTACAAGCATGGTATCAGTTCCTATTACATGTTGAATTATACATTCATGAGCCAATTCAATCATGTATCCATGCATCAGATAAGCATGTTCAGTATATAGATTCATTTTATTAGTAATCCCATTCATGCATTCAGGAATCATGTTCAGCTATATCCATGTATCAGATATGCATGTTAAGTATGATAATTCAGAATTCCAATAATATTAGTCATATAGTCATGTTCCAGATGTTCATGTCAAGTAAGTAAGTCATTCTCTCATTATTGTCTGTCTTAGCAGTCCCATTCGAGGATGAATGTTCCCAAGAGAGAGATAATGTAAGACCCCGCAAAATCATAAGCTTAATTCGGTCCTATAGGCTTGTCAAGGGGGTCCCAGACTAAGAATATTTTAACTAAGTACTCAGACTTAGTGTCATTTAAGCCTATGAAGGTTGGTAATTTTATTTTGTAACCTTTATTGCAGTTAAATGTTGATGTTTAGGTTGATTCATGATCAGGAATGTCCGTAGGTGTTTTCGAACAAGTTTCAGATTTTTTGAACTTCGTTTGAAGCTCCTTTGAAATCTTAAAATTGTGGATCAACATGATCTTGGCATGCCATATTTACTATTGTGTTGATTAATATTTTCCCTAGCTACCAGCGTCCAATTCCAATGAATCAACGCAAAAATGGTGTGACGCATTGGCTATCGCATTGATGGCATCAACGTGCCGCATCAACCTATGCATTGGTAGCCCAGTTTTTTGTAATTAAAAGACCGCATCCTTGGGGGTATTTTCAAATTTTTCCCACGTCCTTCATCCCCTAAAACATGAAATTAAACACCTTGGAGAGAAATTAAACTTATCTCTTCTCAAAATTGCTCAAGAACAAAACACTAGGTGCTCAAGTTTCAAATCAAGAACTAAAGATTCAACCATACACTTTCAGAAATTGCTTAACTAGGGTATGTGAAGTGTCCGTCCAAGGTTTCCTTCCACCCTTGGAGTCCAAGAATCTCTTTTAAACTTCAAGTAATTGATTTTATGATTTCCAAGGTTGGGATTAAAGTATATTCATGATTAATGTTTGGATTTGGATCCAAATACATATTTTATTACATGTTTCATATGTAATTAATGTTGATGTGTATAAATCCATATTAAACCCTTGAATTGTTAGATTTGGAATTCAATCATGATACCTACTGGTTGTTCAAAGTTATGTGCATATATTATGCTCACCAAGTGCTTGACTAATTATTATGGAAGTTGTATCATGCAAGTGTTTGTTAAAATGCCTCAATGAATGAAGAATGATCAAATGTTCAGTTTACATATTTCAAGCTATGCCATGTCTCTTATTTTATGCTATCGAGTCCTGGGGGTACTTGTACCCAGTAATTTAGCTGATTACATAGAGCCATGGTCATTCATAGAAAAGTATAAGTCATGTCATGACCTGTAGTACTCTCAGTCGGTTACAGAACTTAGGAAAACTCAGTAGGTTCAGTAGTAGTTCAGTCTAACCCAGCATTCAGTTTAGACCTTAGTAAACTCTATCAGTTATCAAAATTCAGTAGAATTTCGTCAGTCAACAGAACTCAGTAAAATCAGTTTGGTTCAACTAAATAGTAATCTCTGTAACCATTTAGTCCAGCCTAGTACAGACTAGAAATAAGCTCAAGGTTTATTTCAGTTAGGATTAGGATTCAGCACCATATTAATTGAAGGAAGGGGCAATTCCTATCAGCTAAGGGTTTGACCCTTAGCAGTAATCCCTAAATTATAGAATTACATAGCCAGCGTAGGTTGAGGTATCTTCCTGCCAGACATTATTAGGGTTGATACTACTCATTCCAGTTATCCTACCCATGAGGGTTGACGAAAGAGCTTCCTATCAGAGAGGACTAACTCACAGTTTGTCTCTACCCATGGCACGATATTGACACCCTTCCCACTGGGGTTACAGGTTGGACCCAATTAGTTTAGAGAGGGGCATGTCTGTTAGATGATTTTCTCCCACAGTCTCAATTTTAGTCTCAGTCTCAGAAAAGACCTCAGTTAAGATATATAGGTTCAGAACTATCAAATATAGTCATCCAAATTAGCTAAGCGCGAAACTAAGTATAGTTTCTCAGAATTCAGAACAGCCAAATATATTCATCTAGTTATCTATAGTACAGTTTCTATTATCTAGTAAATTAGTGGATCATTATTCAGACTCAGTATTCAGTGTTATCATGATTTCAGTTATGGCATACGTATTCATGCATGTACTCTTATTCAGTCATACTCATGTTATCCAGTTATTATTGTCTATGCATATGAGCCCATGCATTTTAGCCAACCTCACTAAGCATGTCAGTACATTTAAAGTACTGACGTATGCTTTTCTTTTGTGCTATGATGTCTTATATCATAGGTTTAAATGCACAAGCTCTAGAGCACCCTCAATAGACCAGACTTTTAGCATTCAGCGTAGTGGTGAGTTCTCTTAGTTCGAGGACATGATTACTACTTATAGTATGTTAGTTTATGTCAATAGACGGAGTTAGTTGGGGATTTGTCCTATCAACTCCACAGTTTAGACAGTTAGAGGCTTCCAAGACTTCAGATAGTTATTCAGATTTCAATACTTTGTTCAATTTTGGTATTTATTACTTCTTTTAGTATTATTCAGTATTATTTTCAGATTGAACCTTATGGCATGTTTCCACATATTATATAGTATTATTGTTCAGTTATTGCAGCAGGTACCTGTCATGGGTTAGCTTGTTGTCTCTCGGGATTATGAGCACCGTATAGCTTTCAGGGTACAGACTCGGGGCGTTATAGAGCACTAGCATATAATTCCTAGAAGGGATAAATTAATGGAATGAGCAATCAACCCCAGACCATTCCAAACCATATGAACATAAGCATATACATGCATATACATAACATGTTGGTACAAAGAACAAGATTTAGGATGAAGTTTAAAACATTAGCCTAAACAATTTTGCCATCATATTATCTTGGCACCCATAGGCTATATATGTTCAGCTCATCTTAATGAAAGGTCCCAAGTGAGAGTTAGCTATTCAAATTGGAGATATCGAAGAAAGACCATGGAATGCCCCAACCCACATCATTCTAG
>JAPEIP010000009.1:87901132-87975955 GCA_026120095.1 Capsicum chinense
GTGTGAACTACGAACACGATCATCAAGAGCCTCATGCAGACAAACGTGGTTTCCATTGTTCGTATATCCAGGGACTTAAAACTTCACTGTAAGCTACATAATTCCGCATTAAATATAATTAAAATAGTTTACACATTCCAATTCATTGACCAAGAATCATCCATTATGGCATAGACCATAGGTATAACATCTGATGATATGGTATATAGGCAACTTATGATTATACGCTACCTAAACCCTAAAAAATTATCCATCCTAACTCCTTGTCCTAAGGCATAGATATTAAATCGCCTATCCATTTATGGTAAATTCATGCTTTCTAACCTGAGTCTATACTACTTAATTAAACTTAGCTTAATTAAATATAACAAGCTATAGGAAGAACAAATCAATGTGAATTCAGACCATTCCAAGATGACAAACACGTTAATATATAAAAATCCATAGGTTTGTACATATTTGCATGCCTTTCTCCTTTTCTCCAGGGTTCAGAAATATAGGAGGAAACCCTAAGGATTCTTGGAGCCTCCCACATAATTGATTTCATTTCAAATAGAGAAAAGAAATAAGACATACTTACGTGAAAATTATTCTTCGCATTATGTTCCAATAGTATAAGGCATACCACTATAATGGAATAAATCCCTCTATAATGGACTAAAGTCCATCGAACCCAACTTCTTTAGGTTTTGAAATTTTATGGCCCCAAATAATTTTACTAATGAAATCTAGATAATAGCTTTATTTTGCACTGAGATTGAGGTTTTTCCAACTAACAATGGATTTGGTTATTATAGCTATGAGTCATGGTGTGAGTCATCCTATATATTATTACCAAAGCCATAAGGATGTGCAAGTAAATACGTATGCAATTAGTGTACAAAATAAGTCATGGAAACAGGCAACAAGTCATCACCTGACTAATCTTGAAAAATGGTTCAAAAGTTTTGTTGATCTATAACCCACTAAATATTTGTAATGTGTCTAGTTATGATTCATCAGGAATGGCATAAGGCATAGTTAAGAGGCATCCTAACAACAGACGATAAAGTCCTAGATATCCACAAAAGTAACTCTAATGGTTATGAAGTACACTATGACTCATCATGATTGGTGATATGATAATGATCCTAATTGAGACCACCAAAATAAATGTAAAAAACATGTAATTAAACAACACAAAATAAAGTTAGAGGTATTTATTAGAAAAAGAAATGAGAATAGTAGAAAGAAAGTCCAAAGTGAAATCATTAATAGGCGAAGAAATAAGTGAACTCTATCAAATGCATGGGAAACAAAATTTAATCCATAATGTGATAGGTAGATGATTAATCAAGCAAAGAAGGTAACATAAGAAATTTTGAAATCCACTCAAATAATTCAATCTAAACTAGTAATTAGAATTGAACCCAATCACTACACTAATGCTAAAGATCAAAGAGAATTTTACTACTAACTTCAAAGCTCTTAATTCAATATAATCAAAAGTCTTCCAATGGAAAAAAGATTACTAGTTCAACTTGGGGAATAATGAAGACATTTTCATGACCCAATTCCCTAGTCATGATGGAACCTACTTTATCCCAGCAGTAGGTAAGCCAAACTATAACCCGACTATATAATAAATAGGCTAATTTGGTGGATAATGTCAAAAATGTCAAAAATATGAAAGTAAAAGGCTTACATGTATTAAATCATGGAGAAATAATAGAGTTAAAGATAAATAATAGAAATAACAACATCCCACGACCTAGTAGTATCATTAAAAGATATTTTAATCCAAAAAATTACAAGTACTATCAAGTTAATATGTAATAGTCTCAAAATTGGAACGACTAGAAAAAATAGAAGAAGGAGAAAAGGTTAACATAATCTACAAGAATTGACCATATCTCCGAACTCTCAATGGCAATAACAGCCACTAGCACCTGAATCTTCATAAAAAATATATCAAAGTTTAGTAAGAGTGCCAATTCAATAGGTAATCAGTAGTCACCACCAACCGATAGAGCTAAACCATAATATAAGAATAATAAAATACGAGAAATTGCTAAGTCATGGTCAGAGGGAAAACCTAGAATAGTGCTTTAAACACTGTAAGACAATAACAAATATAATAATATTAAAGAAAATATAGCTATCAATATATAACTTCCCCCTAAAATCTAGGAAGTAGGGTTAAATAAATAACCCAATGCAGGCCCCTATAAGCTAGAGGGTGCAATCAAGGAGATGTAATAACCAGAGTTAAACTAATTAGGTCTATTGCAAAATCATAATATTGGATCGCTCCACACCTTACACATTGGATGCAAACTAGTTCCATGATTTTCTTTAATAATGTATTAATGAGGACTTGCACAAAAACATATCATTTTTTCCATACTTGAACTTGAACTCATATCATCACTTCTCGAACTTAAATAGGAACTCCTGTCATTGATAATGTTGGAACTAAATCAATCTTATTAACATAAACCTCAATACATAAACCAGGAGTAGTATGATCTCCCAGCATCAATATAGAATAAAGAATCACACGTCATATCCTCCTCAAGCTCTAAAATATAAATTTAGATGATGTAACACCTATATAAAATTTACAAGAAAATACTAGTAGTCTTGGTCTATGGTATGTAGAAAGGGCCCATTTCTACTTCTCTAAATTCATTCTAAGGATAATTTAACAAATAACTAGGCTAAGGTATCTAATTTCATTACAACATATTAAGTAAGCAAAAATGTAGCCCTAAGATAGCTATTCTACCTAACAAATGAGTAGCTAAATCAATCACACCTACTAAGGGACCTTAAATTAGCTAACTAATCAAATTTATCCTACATATAATTTCATTTCCAATTTTCCAAAAAAAAATCTACACTGTATTATGTATATACAATACAATTCAGTCAATCTATAAAAAAGGTAAATCTAGCCTACATGGACAGCGAAGAAAGCCCTGTGAAATTTGCTAAACTATCTATTTCTCTTTTTAATTAGCTTTTGCATGATGCCATACTATCAATATGGTAATCTAGTTATCAATATGAGAACAACAGTACCCATATAGAATTTTTATACTTCAGTTCTAAAATTACATAAAAATACCATGTGGGGCCCACTTGAAGAATCACAAATTTGAAACCATCAATGTGTCCCTCTATGCTCAAAGATAATTCATCATCATGAATGCGTAAATCATAACCTCAAATGATGCCTCAATCTAAAAAACAAGAAACTAGGTATTTTTGATATAAATTGAAGAATTAACCAAGAATTTAATGGTAACTTACAAAGATTTTGATGATGAGATGAGAAATACAATCTCACAAACACACTAAGTCTCTTAATAATCAATATTCTAATTTTCCACTCTCTAGGGCTTTTTAGCTCTGGGACTTGGAGAAAATAGGGATAATTTAGGGAAATTGACGCATTTAATGGCCTCCCACATTCCACTCAAGAAACTACTTGACTATTTAATCGGTCAACACTAAAGCGGCTAAGAATCCTTAAAGCGGTACACATTTATCCTAGAATACTCCTAAAGTGTCTCGCTAGGCAATCTAGGGAAACCTTAGCGGATACACTAACTGAGTGATGAACAGGCAAAAAAACAAAAATTTTCAAAGGTTCTATCGACCCTTATGAATTCATTAAAAATTTGATGAATGCAAAAAATATCCTACCGTATCAAATTTTACATTTTAGACTTAATTGCGTAGTTGAAATTTCATCCATGATCATTTCAACAAAAAGTGGGCCTCACACCCTAGGGCTATTTTTATCAAATTCCTCCAAAATGAGTCAGAGATCCTTAGGACGAAACCCAGAGATCCCACTAGCCTAATATCGATGTTCCATAGTTGATGGAACTATTAAAATTGTTATACAAGGTTGTAAAACTAATGTTTTTTCCGTACAACTAGTTTTTACGAATAAAGATTTCAAAATGGGGAATTGGCTTTAAAAACCAAATGAATTGCAAGTTCCAGCAAGTAATAATTGACTTGAGGCACATATAGGAAAGACTAAATAGTTAAAATTCATGGAAATGCAAAAAATGACATGGAGGGTCATTAATCCATTACTAAAAGAACTTTTGTCTGCTATAGTAAAGCGCTAAGATGTACCTAAAAGCTTAAAAAAGTGAGGATATTGGGCCCGTATCTTGCACTCGATCTCACAATTAGCCTTCTCTAATGGGTGGAGTCTCCGCTCAACCTTATCCATTGAAATCTCTCGAGAGTGCAACCACCTAAGTTTTTGGCTAATATAAACACTAGCTTCTTGATAAAGATCATTCTCTACTCCAGTTGTACCGAGTCCCACTAAAGCCCATAAAACTCATCAGGAATTTATGACTATGATGTAAAAATAGGAAATACCATATCACAAATACAAAAATCTTAGGGTAAGGCTAACTCATATGCTACCTTTACAACTGCACAACAAATCTTAAAAGGTTCCAATATACCAAGGGCTGAGCTTTCCATTCCTCCTTAAACTCATGTAAACCTTCATGGGTGATATTTAGAGGAATAAGCAATCTCAAACTCCAAACCTTAAGGAACAAAGACTATGATCTGCATAAGCCTTCTACCTACTCTAAGATACCCTCAACTTATATTAATTAGCCTGACTCTATCTAATAAGTCCTGAAACAAATCAATACAATGGAGTCTAATCTCGAAGGTCTCAAACCATCTAATATAAGATAAAAAAAACATCTACCATATTGAAACACACTTTTTCTAACCCTTAGAAAATTTTTGATACTGACCTCATTGGATATCATATGACTTATGATTTAGGATCCTCAACATATATAATGATAAAAGTGGTTTAGGTTGCATTCTGTCCAAGGTAATAATGGATATCTTACTAGTCGTATGCTAGGGTATAAGGGGTATAGTGCTAAATTATATGATGTCCTAAATCTAGCCTAGAGGATTTTTCCTAAGGAATTGTTTAGGGGGTACCAATTGTATGATTGGATAAGATTTGGTATAGGAACTCATATTTTGTATAGTATTGGAGTCTAAGTTAATGCCTAGGGTATGAGTTTTGGGTACTACTTATGTGTTGGGGTATAATTTGGGTGGTATGGTCGTACCCTAATGCGGTCATATTTTTAGCTTTTAAGATGAGAGTATTTTGGACACTTTCCACCCCAAAACCCTTAAGACCCCACATCTTACAAGACTTTGTGGTCTCTTACAATTAACTATGAAAGATCAAAACACTCCTTAAACTCTCTCTAAACTATCTCTTTATAAGATTTGGCTATGGTTTTCTTTAAGTGATCATCTAAAGGTTTAACAATTACGATTTCCCCGTTAATCTTCATAAAAAAACATGATACTCCTCCCTCATTTTTAGTTCAACTAAATTCATGTTTGAGTGAATGGTTTTCATAATTTAATTATGAGTATTGGTTTGTTTTGAATGATATGTTAGGGTTTTGGTTGTAAATGGTTAAATATTATTTTCCCATATTTTATTTATGGTTTTTCATATTATAATGGTGGTATTAACATGTGGTTAAATGGGAATGTTGAATTGATACTTGGTTCTTGTTTTGGAAATCTTATGCCCTCAATATGTTTGATAAAATGCCTAGGAGAATGATTTTGTTCCACGGTTTGACTTTTAATGAAAACATTGCATTTTATAATACGGTAGTGGAACCTAAACTAGTTTGGTTTGTTGTAAAGGGGTGGAAATAGGGGCATAATAAAATCCCAAAATTGATTGTTTTGGAATGGAATAGGTAATAAACTAACCCACTTGCATAATTTATTTTGGTTTATGCATTACTACTTGGTTTTATTTTTTTCTTGAAACTAATCCATGGAATAAATTGTTAATTTCTTAAGGATAGTTTTGAAAACCTTACGGGGTACACGGAAATCCCCCAAGTGGTCATACAATTAAAACCTTGAGGGGTATATAGGAATCCCGCTAGTGATTTTAATAAATGAGTTTGTGGAGTACATGAGAATACTCTTAAGCATTGTCTAATGACATTGTTTGAAAGCTATAGTTGGTATGACAATATTACTAATTAATGTTTTAACAATTGACTCTTGGAATTGGTAGTTTGGTTGTGTGTTAATTATTTTAATTTGGAAATAATGGCATGTTGTGATAGCTTGTCATGAACATGAGAGTATGAAAGTGTGCACTAAAAAACTCATGTTTGCTTACTTGAGTATTAGTCTCAATTACCATGTACTTTTAGGGTATAAGGGAATCCCCCAAGTATATACACATACATATGTATTATATAGGGCGAAGGGTACAAGGAAATACCCGACCACCTATGGTATCCCTAGTTCATGTGGCTACATATACTAGGGCCCATCCATGAGTTAGCACTGGACCCATATAGCCCATGGGTTGATCATAATGGTAAAGCTACACAACCCAGGTTAATGATTTTAAATGCATCCTAAACTTGATTTCCTTTCCCAGGATAGTATACATGTATTTATGTATATGATTAGATATGCTTATTTACATTAATTTTGAATAATTAAATTACTTTATACTTATGCCTTAGTACATTTTAGTATTTATCACACTAACTTATATTCGGGCGTTGTATCCCCAAGTAATGTAGGAATCAGTTATACTATCATTCCTCATATGCAGTTACTTAGATTCGGGGATAGCTTGAATTAGAGTGAAGTGATGAGATTCCATTCTTCATAAGGAACATTGCATGTTATAGTTTATCTTATGTCTTTACTATTTCTTTGACATTGGATTTTTGCTAAGGTTGGGGGCATGTCCTCATTGGATATTACTTTATATGGTGTAGAGGATTTGTACGGACAACTGTGGACTTGGATATGGAATAGATATGGTTTTTTGTTACTGTTAGGTTTGATTTGTTATTGGTCTAATTGACCTTTTTAGGTTGGCCTCGGTCATAGATCTATACTAAATTCATTACATATTGAATTACTATATCTTGTTATATGGTGAAAAATCATATAAATTAGGGTATGCATTGGTTGGTTGGATTGGGTATCGCGGGTGGTCTCCAGTCTTTATTGGACTTGAGATGCCTATTATGACATTGCCCTAGTTCAGGTTGTGACAAGTCTTTATCAGAGCCTAGTTTTTGGTGGCATAGGGTGTCCACAAAGCCCTATAAAGCAAATTCTCTTTTATTGATATGTCATGTACCACATTTAAAAGAGAGAGGCTATGACGGATCTAGGAATATTTCACTTTCTTGTTGTTTTATTTTTGGGCTAATGAGTGTAGGGTCAAGAATAATCCCCCAAACCTTCTTTTTCTCACTTTTCAAAAAATACCTTTCAGATGATCTGAAGGTTGTACGAAATCATCTATCCTACCTGAGGATGATGTGAATGGATCTCGTCAAACTCATAGGGTACATACCTGGTCAAGGGTGGCTTCTTCTTATTTATCCTGTGGAGTTCCATTGATATCCACTATCCTGATTTTGAAAGGTAACCCTCATGCTAAGTCACTCCAAGGAGATGTTACAAATACAGGATTTTGATATTCAATTGAATTATTAACTCAGATAGTGATATCTTTGTCATGAAAGTCCTATCCTATGAGGGTGAGAAAGAATAAGGCATGTTTGAGAAATAAATAGAGCAAGAAGTCCCAATATTCAAATTGGGGAAGGGGTCAAAGAAATAATTGTAGAGGTGGTGGATAGTGGTCTGAGAAAAGTAATCTAGAAGTTTCCCAAGTGGTTGTCAGTGTTTTTTATACTCAAATTTTCTAGTGATTATTATTTTAGGCTGGTAGAGCTTAGTCCACCCTACCATATCATCCTTGATGGTTTTGTGTTTTGTTGTATTGTGTTTATTACTTTAAGGGGAGGAATCAGTGTTTTAGTTATAGTCAATTGGGTCAAATGCAGTGGGAGTGTCCCAGAAGGATTTCCATTAGGGTAAATAAGATCCTAATTGTAACTTCCCTAGGTTCTGCACAAAGGGGTGCTTTTTTATGTTTAGGTACTGCTTGGGACAGTCATTATGAACTCACTACCGACAAAAGTTTGAGACATCTCCTAATTTCATTATTGGTATATTGAAACTCTTTTTCCTTGATGTGCATTATTTATTTAATTCGGGGTCCACTCTCTTATGTAACTCTATTTGTGGTTGTGTATTTTAGTTTTAGTCTCGAGGTTAATTTAGACCCTTTTTCTATTTTTACCTCGGTGGGTGACTGTGATTGCTAAAAGAGTCTATAGGGGATGTGTGGTATATATTGGTAGTAAGGAAACTTAGGTGGACTTGTTTGGACTAGACATAGTTGATTTTGATGTCATACTAGGGACGGATTGGATGTACTCATTCTATGTGTCTCTAAATTGTTAGATTTGTGAGGTTTTCTCTAAATTTTCTAATGAGTCAGTTATGAAGTTGACAGATGGTTTCCTAGCTCTTAAGGAAATGTTTATGTTGTATTTTAGGGCCTGGAAATTAATATCCAAGAGGTGTCTTTACTATTTGATCCAAGTTAAAAATTCCAACAGGGAAGGTCTTTCATTACATTTTATTCCCAAGTTAATGAATTTCCTGAGGTCTTTCCTGATGACCTTCCTTATATCCCACCTGTTGGAGAAATTGATTTTGGGATCGACCTATTTTTGAAAACTCATTTTGCCCATGTCCTCTCTTATAGAATGAATTATGTTAAGTTAAAGGTACTTACAGAATAGCTAGAGTATCCTTTGATAAAGGTTTATCTACCATAGTATTTCTTTATGGGGTGATTTTATTCTTTTGTGCATAAGGGGGATGGTTTTCTCTGGAAATATAGAGGTTAAAAGCCGGTGTTTAAGAAATTTATGGTGACCTCCTCTTGGGGTGGAACATATATGTATGTTCTATAGCGGTACTTGGTTGGTAGTGCATGATGGTTGATAAAATCTTAGTTTGAAACTTTGATGTCGATTTTAGAGAAGGGAGTATGTTATTTGACGATATCTAGGTGAGAGTTGTGGGTGTAGATTGGTAGGCATTGTGGGGTGTGTGGAAGAGACAAGGTTTTTTACTTAGGGGATATAGGAGTGGAAATGTTATCATATAAAGGATGGAGCTTAAGGTTGAGCTTATGGATTAGGGCTAAGTCTTTGAATGGGTTAAGGCATGGGGTTTGTGAGGATATTCAGGTCCCCGAGTAGAATCTAGATCGATGAGGTTTTTTATATAAAAAAGATAAGTGTCCCTAGTACATGTCCATAGTAATACCTCTTAGAGTGGAGTGCTATTCTAGTTGGTGTAGTAAGATGGAGATCGAATGGCTAATCTTTAATTTTCTATTAGTGGTGGACTTTAAGGGACATACAAGATGAAGTCACTTCTATTCTAAAGATTCCCTCCTATTTCAATTAAGAGGGTACTATTCTACTATTGCAAGCATTCAAGTTATGATTATGCCTAAGGTCCGCATTCTATATGCCGCTTATGTACATACTTTAGCCCCTGGATCAAAGGTAATAATGGTTTGTAGAAATTCAAGCTTCTAGGTGTTCATACTTTATTCCATGATACTCATGATTCGTATATCTATGTCTTACATTATGCCTAGTTCCTTGAAATAATAGTTTCAAGCGACTATCCTTGCTTTGTTCCATGAATATCAATCTCTGCTTTATGCTACACCACTTATGATGTATGCAACTGTGTTTCTTCCCAGTCCCAAGGACTTGTATTATGGTGTGTTTATGTCAGAGTGATCTTTCATTTATGTGGCTCTCTCCTTGAGTAGCACGGGTATTTCTCACACTTTAATTCCTAAATGACCCTTCTATGTTAAGGTGGTAGTGGTTGTGGAGGTGTAGTGATTTTTTTTACCAGGGGAGTAGATGTCCTTGGTGATGAAATTTTTGGGGTTGACTGTTGGATATATGGCTGTAAGAGTAGATGGAAGAATAAGACGAAGTTTGTCCTATGGAATAGGTAAGGAACGGAGGTGCAGTGAAAACCTTTATAATGGTGATTGAAGTTCCTTGATTTTAGATGGGAGATTAGTAAAGCAGGATAGAGAGGTAGGATTTAATGTTGTAGGTTGATAAATACCCACCTATTTGTTATGTGGTTATATCTTCTTGATTACGTCCTGAGGTTTCTTGATTATACAAACAGATGAGGAGGTATTATCTGAGTGGTGTATGGTATAGGATCCCATGGATTCCACCAGCACCTTTTAACTCCCTATTAGTCTTTAACATATGATGGATATATAGTTATACTCAAGTCCTCTAGTTATGTTTTCATGTGGTGAAATTTGATGGTTGAGATGGAGAAGTATTGTCTTCATGTTGAAAGCTTAGTGGAGAGTGTTGTATTTTAGGAATATTAGATGTATTGGTTGTGGAGGTAAGAACTATTTGAGATATGGAAGAGGACCTGAAGTTCAACTCGTACTAGTGGGTACATGTCATATGATATGGGTACTATTTAGGGTCCTCAACAGGTATGATTATCAGTGTGGTTTGGCTTTCATTCTATCCAAGGTACGAGTTGACATCTTACTATTTGTAAAGCTAGGGTACAAGAAGTATGGCACTAAATCATATGATGTCATATATCTAGCCTAGATGATTCTACCTTGGGTATGGTTTAGGGGGTACCAACCATATGATTGCATATAAGTTGGTCTAGGAACTTGTATGTTGGACAATGTTGGAGTCCAAGATGATGCGTAGGGTAAGAGTGGGTGAACCATTGGGTGGTGTGGTCGTACCCTTCTGCGATCATGTTTTCAGCATTTAAGATAAGGGTATTCCAGACATTTCCACCCCAAAACCCTTAAGACCCCAAATCTTATAAGACTTTGTGGCCTCTCAAAACTCAGTTTCAACTAAATTCATATTTCAATGAATGATTTTCATGATTTAATTAAGAGTATTGGTTCGTTTTGAATTATATGTTGGGGGGTCAGATTGTAAATGGTTGAATATTATTTTCCATGTTTATTTATCGTTTTTCATGTTATAATGGTAGTTTGAACATGTGGTTGAAGGGGAATGGTGAATTGATACTTGGTATTTGTTTTGGAAATCTTATGCTCTCAACACGTTTGATAAAATGCCTAGGATAATGATTTTTTCTCATGGTTTTACTTTCATTGAAAATGTTCCATTGTATAATATGGTAGTGGAACCTAAACTAGTTTGGTTGATAGTAAAGGGATAGAAATAGGGGTACAATGGAATCTCCAAATGGATTGTTTTGAAATGAAAGTTGGTAATAAACTCAACCACTTGCATAATTGATTTTTGTTTATGCATTACTACTTGGTTTGGTTTATTTCATAAAACTAATGCATGGAATAAATGGTTAATTTATTAAGGATGTTTTTGAAAATCTTGTGGGATACATAGGAATCACCTAAGTGGAAATACAATGAAAACCTTGCAAGGTACATGACAATCTCCAAAATAATTTTAATAAAGGAGTCTGCGGGGTACATGGGAATCTGCTTAATTGTTGGCTAATGACATGGAATGCAAGATATCTTCGATATGACAATTCCACTAAGTAATGACTTAATAATTGACTATTGGAATTGGTATTTTGGTTGTGTGTTAATTTTTTCAATTGGGAAATAATTACAGGTTTTGAAAGCTGACTGTGAAGGTATGAGTCCGATAGGTTGACACTGGAAAATCATGTGTGCGGACATGAGGATTGGTATGGATGACCACGTACTTGTGGGTTACTATAGAATCCTCTAAGTATATACACGTACATATGTATAAAAGAGGGAGAAGGGTACAGGGGAATCCTCGGCCACTTATGGTATCTCAAGTTCGTGCAGCAATCCAAACTGGGTCCCATACAGGGGTAACACTAGACCCTTATATCCCATGGATGTATCATGACGGTAAAGCTACACAACCCAGGTTAAAGATTTTAACTGTATTCTAAACTTAGTTCCCTTTCCCGGCATGGTATATATATATATTTATGTATGTGATTACATATGGTTATTTACTTTGGTTTTAAAAATTGAATTACTTTATCCTTATTCCTAAGTATATGCTAGCATTCATCATGCTAACCTGTCTTCCGGTGATGTATCCCCACGCGATGCAGGAACCAGTCATACTATTATTTCTCCTACGTAGTGACTTGGATTTAGGGACTGCTTCAGTCAGACTGAAGTGGTGAGCTTCCATTCTTCAGAAAGCCTATTTCATGTTATGGTATATCTTATATCCTTACTTTTCATTTGACATGGGATTTTGAATATCTTAGGGGGAATGTCCCGATTTGATATTCCTTGGTATGGTGTAAAGTCTTTGTATGGGAAACTACGGTCTTTGGTATTAAATGGATATGGGGTTTTTGTTATTGTTGGGTTTGGTTTGCTGTTGGTTGAATGGACTTGTTTTTGTTGGTCTTGGCCATAGACCTATTGCAATGTCTTTACATATTGAATTATACTATATTGTTATATAGTTGGAATTCATCTGACTCAGGGCATGTGTTCGTTTGTTGGATTGAGTATCGAGGGTGGTCTCCGGTCCTTTATGGAGTTGAGATGCTCATTACAAAAAGGTCCTGGTTTGGGTCGTGTCACATATAATGACTCAAATGGTGCCATCTCAATAATCAACTGGTAGTTATTATTATATTCAAACTCTACCAAAGATGAATGTTGCTCCCATGGTCCTCCAAAATCCATAAAATAGGCTCCAAGCATATCCTAGAGATCCTGAATAGTACACCCCAACAGGCTGTTGTCTTAAGGGTGAAAAGTTGTGCTAAAATCCACATGTGTACCTAACTCTTGTTGAAAAGTTCTCTAGAAGCTAGAAGTGAACTCTAATCCCTAGTCGAAATTAATAGATATAGGCACTTTGGTAGGAAAACTATCTCACGATCATATATACGGGCTAACCTCTTAGTACCAAAGGATATCTAAATAAGAATAAAATATGATGACTTGGTCAACTGATCTACCATAACCAAATACCATCAAAACAATGGGAGGTGCGAGTAAAACCATTATTGATGTCCATGGTGATTCACTCCTATTTCCACTCAAGAATGGGAAATCTTTTAATTAGGCCACCATACCTCTGATGCTCGACCTTAACTAGATGACAACATAGGCAATTATCTACAAAGTTTGCAACATCTCCCATCATGCCACTCTACCAATAATTCTTGCTAAAATATCTATACATTTTAGTTGTACTAGTGTGAATAGAATATCTAGAGCTATGAGCCTCACACAATATCCACCAAATAAAATCACCAATCGTCAGAATACAAATGCAGCCATTATATCTCGAAACACCCTTAGAGTCAATGGTAAACCTCCTAGACTCACCACTTAGCACCTAATCACGTATTATACAAAGTATCATATACTCAACCAAGCAACTCCAAATCTACTCTAGTAAGGTAGAACTCACCAACACACTAGCAAGAATACTTTAGGAATCTGAAATATGAAGTCGCACCATCAATTTAGATAAGGACTAGATGTCCCATGATAAGGGCCTCTAAGAAACTGAGATAAATGCCAAACTACCTATACTCACTGGCTTTTGGCTCAAGGCATTCGCTACCATATTTGCCTATCCTGAATGATACTAAATGGTGATGTCATATTACTTAAGAAAGTCTATCCATCTAAGTTTTCTAGAATTAGGCTCTCTTAGTGTCATAAAATATTGAAGACTATGATGATCCATGAAGATCTCACAATACACACCATAAAGATAATGCCTCCAAATCTTTAGCGCGAAAGCTACTACTGCCAACTCCAAATAATGAGTGGGGTAATTATTCTTGTACAACTTCAGCTATCTCACACATATGGTGAATACCTCACCCTCTACTGAAATTGCAAATATATGAGTTAAAGTGAGAAATTCCTTGAGCTTTTGAAAGGTTGACTCAGACTTTTCTAACCATTGGAAAGGAACCTCTTTCTATGTTAATTTGGTCATTAGTGTTGCAATAGTAGTGAACCCTCAATAAATTGCCTATAGTAACTGACCAAACCAATGAAGCTACAAACCTCCGAAGTAGATTTTGTTCTAATCACGTATAACCTCAATCTGTGTTAGGTTCACAATAATCCCACCCTTAGACACTACATATCCTAGCAATGCCACCAATTCAATCCAGAACTCACACTTTGAGAATTTGGAAAAAGCCTCTGCTCTCTCAAACTCTGGAATATAATCTTTAAATGTTGTATGTGCTCCTCTCTACATCACAAACACACAAGAATGTTATCGATGAACACAATCATAAAGGAATACAAATTTGTCCTGAACATGCAGTTCATCACATCTATAAATGTAGTTGTTGTATTGGTCAATCCAAAAGAAATCACCGGGAACTTATAATGACCATAACGAGTCCTAAAGGCTATCTTTAGGATGTCCTCAGCTTAAATCCTCAAATAATGGTAACCGAACCATAAGTCAATCTTAGAGAAAATCACTACTCCCCGAAGTTGTTCAAATAAGTCATCAATACAATGTATGGGATGTTATTCTTCATCGTCCCCTTATAAAAGTACCTGTAGTCAATACACATATGCAAGAACCATTCTTCATCTTTAAGAACAAGATAGGATCACCTCATGGTGACATACCAGTCTAATAAAACCCTTACCAAGAAGATGCTAAAGCTAAGAATTTAGCTCCTTATGCTCCATAGGAGCCATATCGTACCTCCGTAAAAATAGATTAGGTTCAAAGCTCAAGCTTAGGCTAAACACCAGGTAAATTGGTAGAAAGATCATAAAGAACGTCAAACACTATAGGTATAGAGTCAAACGAGGGACTCTTCTCTCTAATATCAAGAAAATAAGTGAGATAAAACTCACAACACCTTAAAATAACTCTCTTTTATAAAACATAAGATATAATCCTTGCTGATTCACAACTAAAATATCCCATCAATAGAATCAAGGGTTTGTCGGACATGGCTATGGTAACAGTCACTGCAAAACAATTCAAGATCGCATGATAGGGTGATAACCATATTAAAATCCACCATGTATAATACAATAAGATCAGCCTGAGTATAAAACTCTCAAACCGTAATAACAATGATCTATAAACCTAATCCACTATTAAAGAATAATCCATTGGAGTAAATTCACATAAGGTCAAAAACAAAGAATTCCAATATAACTCTAATGGGATTGCATAATAAGTAGATACATAAGAATATGTGGATATGAGATCAAATAAAGCAAAAGTCGGATAATGTCACACTGAAATCATACTTATAATAATATAAATTGAAGACTCTACCTCAAGTCTACTTATTTTATTGCATACAAATGACTCTCACCTATCACCTAGTTAAGTGCTATATCAATCTCCTATTGTGCCTACCTGAGGACCTCCATGAGAAACCTAGGGACCTCCATGGAAACTGTGAATACCATCTTTATGGGCAATACTGCCTATATAAAAAGAAGAACATAAGCTGTAAGAACCACCACTCTATGCTTGAGACACTCTCTAGAGAAATAGTCGTACGAACCATAGTGATAAAACTCCCTAGATTTTGTAATGAAACTAGAAAATTTTAATTACCTAGAATAGACGCCTCAGCTAGAATACCCAAAATATGAACCGCTTGGGGGCTGACCACTACTCTGGCTAGGATGATCACTATAACTAAAATGGTCACCATCAATAAGCTAAAGTACAACATGAAAGGACATACTAGACTGACCTTAGTGCTGGTAAGGTGGATGTAGAGGGCACCTACCCTGAGAACCATTACCTTTGAAATGTGAGTCTCTCCAACTCCTACTAAAACATCCCTAGTATCATAACCTTTTATCACTGCTTGCTTGGGCCTCATGATGTATCTCTATCATAATCTGAACATGCTTAGAAACCCTAATAAGAGATCTATAAATAGCAAAAAAACATTGTGTAGACATACAAAAAGGAAGTCTTAGTCCCTAAACAAACTACCAAACCGTCTCATACTTAATCGATATGATAGATATTACATGCTTATCCAATTCATAAAATCGAGCCTCATACTCTAGAATGTCATAGAGCTCTACTTGAACATCAAGAATTCGTCCCTCAAATGATCTCTAAGGCAACAAGTCATATATTTCTCTAAGAAAATCTTAGAGTATAACATACATGTTAATAAGGGAGATCTGAATGGCTTAGAATCAAGATAACCTTTGTCGAGCGGCCAAGTACAACTAAAAGGTATTAAAGACCAAACCATGTGTTTTAACTGGACCAAAATTATAGAGCATATCCTCATAAGTAACCAAGAATGGAATAAACATACTCGACCGGTGCATTAGAAAACCTTAGTGGAGTCAATATCAAGAATCTATCAAATATCTACAACTTATCTGTAGATATAATAGACTAGGTGACCACTGACTGAGAAACTACTATTGTTGGAAGGATCTCACCTATGGGAGCCGCAACTCTAGGCTATGCTTTTGCCTCAATACCATTCTAGTCCATAGATTATGCACCATCAGATGGTGCACCAATATCTAAACTCAAGAGTTGAACTAATGTATCCCTAAATATTGTTGAAGTGATAGACCTAGTAGAGCTTGTGCTAGTCCCTGTCCCACCATAGGCTAAGGTTATGAAATCTCTAGTATAGGTGACATAAAAATATTTGGTTAAGGATATGTATCTTGGTATCTAGCATGTGATGCATCTCTTGATTTTTCTAGACATCTAAATTGTCCATGTGCTCTAATAGCATTCCTACTTGTGGACTCAGGGTCCTCATCTTATGTAATGGTAGTAAACATCCTAGAGATTAATGTAAGAGTGAAACCAAAGGAATTATTACAAACCACCTTAGACTTTTAGCATAAAATGAGTGAAAGAAGTGATGATCTCCTAAGAAAGTCCTATAGCCACCCCAAGATAACAAAAAAAGGTTACTGTTTCGATTTTCTAGACTAATCTAGATACTTGCTCTTTTACCAATAATACTGGAGAACCTACTGCTAAGATACTAATTTGTTACAACCTAATTCTGGATTCATGATGACATCTACCTTATTCTATGAATGGGTAAGCCAAACCATATCTTAAAGCTACAAACAATGGGCTAATTTTGACAAAAATGGTATAAATGCCAAAAATATTAAAGTAAAAAGAGTACATACACTAAACTATGGAATAATAACTAATAAAATGGAAGATAAATAAGAGATATAACAATATCCCACGACCTAGTAGTATCAATACAAGAGCGTCTAATAAAAAGGAATAAAAGTAGTATTAAGTCAATATAAAATAGTTTCAAAATGGAAAGACTAGAAATAGTAGAAGAAATAGAAACTCTGGCCAACATAAATCTCGATTTCAATGGAGGCCACTAGTACTCAGATCTACACCAAAAAGGTACAAAAGTGCAGTATGAGTACCAAAGCCACAGGTTATTAGTAGGCATTATTGGCTGACTAAGCTAAACCAAAACATAAATTTAATAAAATGCAAGACAAATAAGCTAAGTAAATAATCCTAGAATAACATTCCAAATACTATAAATAAATAAATTGAATAATAAAATTAAAGAAAACATAGCTATCACTACATAACTGGCCCCTATATGCTAGGAAGTGTGGTAAAGTAAATAACCAAAGACATGCCCTCATAAGATCAGAGAGTGCAATCATGGATCAGATAAATAACCTCAAGCTCAAACCATAGATCCCTCAATACAGTAAACACCAGACTCAAACCATTTCTATTACCATTATAAATAAGGTATTAATACCAAACATGAAGCAAAATGTATATCATCATTTGCTTGACATTAATCGAAACTCATAACATCACTTGTCGAACTTGACACAAAACTCCTATCTTAGATAATGCTAGAATTAAATCGATCTTAATATAATAAATTGCTAGACTTTAACCAAAACTAATATTATCTCCCAAGCATAAATATAGAATAAAGTATCATGCTTCTAAACCACGTCGAGTTCTCAAATATAAATTTAGATGAAGTAACTTTTCTATAAATTTTACAAGGAGATAATCATAGTCCTGGACTTAGATGGTCTGAATGGGCCTACTTTTAATGCTCAAAATCCATTTTAAGGCAAATATTACATTGAACTAGGATAAGGTATCTAATTTAATTAATAATTATTAAATAAGCAACAATTTGGCCCTAAGATAGCAATTCTTGGAATGGAATGGTAGCCAAATAAATTATCCCTAATTACGAACCTTAAATTGGTTAATTGATTAAATTTATGGTAAATATAATTCCAAGTCCTAATTTTCAAACCATATATAGCAAAATATTATATACATATATATAATGCAATTTTTCTGAAACTAAAATAAAGGGAAACCTAGCCTACCTGGGTGCCACAAAAATCCTCTAAATCTTCAATTTTTCCCCTGAAAAGGCTTCTTCAGAATGCCACACTATAAAAATGGAAATATACTAATCAATATGAGAACAAAGGTACACATATTGCATTTTTATACTTTAGGGCCAAAATTAATTAAATCCCATGTGGGGCCCTCTTATAGAATCACACTTCCAAACTCATCAACACATCTCTCTATGCTGAAGAAACATTTTTCTTCAAGAATCGGTAAATTTTGATCTCAATAATTCTTTAATCTGCTCAACAATAATCTAGGGATTGTGGGAATAAATATAACAATAACCAATAATTTAAACAAACCTTACCAACATATTGATGAATAAATAAGTAATCTGAGCTGACAAACACCCCAAAATCTCGTAATAATATTTCTGCCAATTTCCTACACATTCTAGGGTTTTAAATCAAGATAATTGAGAGAATAATGGTAAAAAATTTGGATACTAGGGAACTGAATATTCTCCCGAGTGCCTCTTAAGAAGAGAATCTTAACCGGTCACCACTAAAGTTGTCAAGTACCCTAAGCAGTTAATGCTGGGGCTGGTTATACCACTAAAAAGGATAGGGTATCGCTAAAGTAGAATACTCTTTAGTAGTCTAACAACCTCTAAAGTAGCTTAATGGGCAAGCCAGAGATTCTAAAGCACCTAAACAACCGCTTTGGTAAATGCACCAACTGAGTGATGCACCATCTGAAACATAGAATTTTTCCAAGTTTCCACAAACCAATCGTGATTTATTTAGAAGCCCATGAATGGAAATGAACTATTCTACCCTATCAAATTTGACATTTTAAACTTAACGATATAGTGAAAATTTCCATCCGAGATTATTTTCAAGAAAAAAGGGCCACACACCCAAGGGTTATTTTTTTCAAATTTTGATAAGTAGCCCAAAATGAGTTTGGGAGACTTGGAACCCTAAAAAAATCCCCCATAGACTAAATTCAATGTGTTGAAGCTGATAGAAATATAACAATTGGCATATAAAGTTTATGAACTGATGTTCTTACCCAGTAGATAATTTTTACCAACGAAGATGTCAAAAATGGAATTGACTCTAAAAACTAAATGAACAACACATCAACTGAGTTGTTAGCTCTAATGAGTTAAATATGACTTAGGAATATATAGGAAAACTCTAAACTTCAATATTCATGAAAATGCAAAAAATGATCTAGAGGGTCATTACACTATCTTTTATAATTTTACCTTTAATAAGATAAGGGACTTTTTTGGTTGTCATCTTTTGTGAATTCATGAAAAATCATAGTGACCTTGTCTTCATGTATTTATTCCAAGATATCTTTGAAAAATGATATTTCTTATGGGGGAGATCCTTTGAAGAATGCTTGAACCTAAAGCCTTCAAAAAAAAACAATCACCAAGTCATCGTGAAATTTAACTATACATGTCATCAATAGTCATGTCATCATCCAATAATATATTTTCCTTGAATTCATATCCTACCTTATAATTTGTTGAATAATGATAAGAAAAGGAACCATTGTAATGACCCTCCATCTAATTTTCTATATTCCTGCTTATTTTCACTATTTAGAGGTTTCCTATAGCTGCGTCAAGTTATTTATGACTTTTTTGGAACTAACAATGTGGTTACTAGGCAATTCATTTGGCTTTTAGAGCCAATTCCTTGTTTTGAAGTCTTTGTTGGTTCAAAGTGGCTATTAGGTGAATGTTTTAGTTTAAAGACCTTGTATGACTATTTTTACTATTCCAATAGCTCTATAATGTCAATTTAGGTTCGGTGGACTCTTGATTTTGGTCTCGAGATCCCATATTAATTTTAGGCTATTAGTTAAAAGTTAAGAAATATGGCAAGTGTGTGTGACCAACTTTTCATAGAAATGACCTTGAATAGAAATTTTGATTTCTTGATTGAGTATGGAACGCCAAATTTTATAAGGTAGAATAGTTCATTTACATACACAGAATTCTGGGTGAATCTCGAAGGGTTAGTGGAGATTCAAAAATATTCCAAGTCTCTAGTCAATATATGGAAATATGGTGTGACCGCTAAATTATCCTTTTTGTACTTTAGCAAAGGTCACTTTAGAGACCCTACCCTAATTGGAAAGTTTTTTCTTTATCAACTAGTTGGCTGCTAAATCTCTAGTCATTTTAGTGCCATCCAACAACCTTAACAGCTTGCTATGTAGGTAAGGTATCTCTTAGCGGTCAACTGGATGCTCAACATGATATGTAAGTAACGTACCACTTAGCGGTAAGCTGGGTGATTTATCACCTTCCACTAAAGTAGCCTATGTCTACTTAAGAGGCACCAACATACCTGGTAAGGGTATAAATACCTCGCTTAGTATAATTTTCACCAATCTTCAACCATTGTCCAAAATAATAAATCCTAACAAGTAAAATTCATGGGACATTCAATTGTGGATCTGTAGTTTTTTAAATTTACATGATTTTTCATCAAATTTGTTATACGATTCCATTATTTTTATGGTTGATTCTCCATATTTCTGCTAAAATCCTTAAAATACTTGTGGCTTGATTGATGCACCATTAGTGATAGGAATTCACCCAATTTTAAGGGGAAGGGTCCTTTGAGCATAAAGGGATGTTGTGTTGGTTTAGAAAGTGTGATTCTGCAAATTGGCTCCACATGGGATTTTTACATGATTTTTTTACCCAAAGCACAATCTTACAATATAAGTATCATTTTTCTTATTTTTACTATTAGATTGTGAATTTGATAGCGTAGCATCTTGCAGAAGCTTCTTATAAAGGAAAATCAAATATTTAGTGGATTCTTTGTCTTTTCTTTAGCGTCCAGTGTCCAAGTAGGCTAGTATTATCATTACTGTAGATTATGTTATTTTGTACTATGCTTATGACAAAAAGCTAGATACAGGGTGAGGCTTATGTGTTCATGATATGATTGAGAATATTTGGATTAGTTGGACTATTTAGGCTTCCTTGAAACTATAATTTAGGTGTCATTGACTTAGTTGTTAAGTTTTTAGGGAAACTTGCTACCTTAGGTATTGTTATAGCTAATTACAAATTTAGAATCAATTTAGACACCTTTGCCTAGCCCGGGCTATAATTTTTCTAAAATTGGATTACGATCATTAGTATCAGGCCCCTTTGACCCACCTTAGGCCAAGAATTGTGTTTGAATTTGTGGAATTAATTGCATATGATTTCCCCATATTAATTCTTATCAAGGGACTTTGAAGATACAAAATGCTTATTAATTATTTTAATTCATTAGATAGTGTTAATTTCAAGTAAGTTCTGGTGAATAATTTTTTATATTTAGTGATATGGATTATTATTATGGTTTATTTACTTGGTATACTAATATGGTGTAATAATATATGATTTTTGGTTGGAGTACGATAATTGATGATGTTTATAATATTTATGAGTTTTGATTCATGTCCATCGAATGATGGTAATGATGATGATACTATTAAGTTTCAGTTTAAGTCCAGCATTTTTAGAGTTATTAATCAAATGATACAATTTTGATGGTTTCTTGGTTATGACATGGTTATTGATAAATTATGGTTATTGGGGTTCTTTACCCTCCTTGCCTCAAGGTTTATGGTGGCCTGCATTGGGTTATTTATTTTTGTGCACTTATTAGTTTATGGGGCCAATCTTGTAGTTAACATTGTCTGGTCCTTGCGTTATCATTTTGTATGTATTTATTTATTCATATGCATTAGTTTTGGAGCCTATTTCTAGGTTTACCCTTTTCCCTTTACTTATTTTATTTTATCTTGTATTTTATCATATTTATATTGTGATTTAACTTAGCTGATGACGATGCCTACTAAGTACCCATGGTTTTGATACTAATACTACACTTCTATCCTTTTGGGGAAAATTTGAGTACTAGTTGACTACATTGATTTGATGATCATGTTAAGATGATTGTGGAGATAGGGAGATCTCGCAAAGTTGGAGTTACTCTTTTTAATTCTATTTATCTATATCTAATCTCTCATTTTTTAGACAGATTGCATTTGACTATTCAGTACCTATAGTTCAATTATAGTAGCTCCTATACCGATATTAACTTTTTCTTGGGATTTCTGATATGAAATAAGTCAACCCCAATTTGATTGGGATAGAGGGGTAGTATTCGATGTACTAGTTGAGAAAATGTCTTATTGAAACAATAGCATCACCTTTATTCCCTCCTTAAGTCGTTTTTGCAACTTTCTTGTCCACCTCTAGTTCGTTTGCAATTTTATCAATATCAGTAGCATTAATCTTAACATAAGCTAGTTCTTTTTCTCTCATCCTCATAGACTGAAGATTAGTTTCCTTAGATGCATGAATTAAATCCATAGCCATTTGAACAAGGGAAGGATTGAGCTGACGATCTTCAACATGATCAGTTAGCTTATCTAATGCTTTACTCTGTTGTTGTAAGTTCTTTGAATCTACCATCTCAATTGCATTATCTCCAACCTATATTCTTGATTGCTTTCTTTCTCTCTCTAAATTTCCAATTGTTGCTACCACAAAGGTGCTAATGCGAGCATAGAGCAACTTGTAATTCTCCTTGGTTAAAAAAATAAGTACCAACTATAGTTCAGAGTTAATAATCTCCTCAATTGAACCTTTGTACTTTGAAATACGATCCCTTCATTGATTTAGAAATTGTTCGCACTCTGCTTTTTTACACTTTTATCCGTTAACTATCATAGATCTTAAGCTAATAGGTGTTAATGTTGATGTCAACTGTTGTAGGAACTTCTCAAAGTGATTTTTCAATTCAGTTTCTAATGCAATTGAGTGTTGATCTCAATTTGTATTTTCAATAGTATCATATAAATTCTTCACAAATTGTAGGATTACGTCTTCTATAAATAATTGATGAGGAAGTCTCATAATTAATTCAAGAGCAACCTTTATGATATTGGACGAGTGAAATTGCATGAAGTTATAAAAAAAATTTGTAAGCCTAGGTAATTATCCTAACATAGTTCTAGGAGCATCCCCTATTTTCAAAATGTCTTGGTTCTCAATTTGCATATTTAAGCAAAAAGATCCATTTCCTATGATGTCTTTTATTTTCATGGTAAGTCTTTTCATCCCTTTTTGTCTCCCTAACAATTCTATTTACTGATGGTTAACTTTCTCTATTTTCAGATTTTATGATTTTGAGGTCTTACTATCTTTAGAATATCTCTATAACCTTGTGATTATTTATTGCAATATTAACTTTAAGAGCATCCTTGTTATAGAAAAGTAAATAGTGACTTGGAAAACCCTTGGAGAATAGACAAAATAAGATGAAAGACAAGATTTGATGTGAATTTTTTATGAACAACTATCAAATTCTTCTAAGATAATATAACACTTTAGAAATTTTTATTCGAGAAATAAAGGTCAACAAAAAGTTAGTTGTTTCACTTGATGCTTGATTATGAAGCTTGTCTTACCTGGGATAATGCAGCGAGATGAGACTTCAAATTGTGTTCTATGTGTTGCCTCTGTTTGACATGTGAAATCTCCAAACAACTATTTTTACACTACAAAATGAATTATTGTTGGAGTATCTGATATGCACTTGTCAATATTTTTGAAGAGTCCAAGCAACATATCCTACAAGATAAAAAATTATGCATCGAAGCAAAGTACAATTTCTTTTCCTGATAAATGCGCAAACTATTTTGTAGTCACAATGAGTGATATATAGAAATTATGTTTAATATAGTCTGAAAGGTTCCGTATTTTTATATGAGAAAAATATTCATGAGACTGAAGTAGTACCCTTTATATTTTGAAAAAATGTTGCATCACTTTTTATATTTTGTAAATTGTTGTAGCATCTGTTATGTGTTATTATCATTAAACTCTTGGAAAATCAACTTAATGTTACATTGTATAAGTAATATTCACTTGAACTAATAAGTAATAATGGAAAATGT
The DNA here is from genome assembly GCA_026120095.1 of Capsicum chinense. Classification (NCBI taxonomy): domain Eukaryota; kingdom Viridiplantae; phylum Streptophyta; class Magnoliopsida; order Solanales; family Solanaceae; genus Capsicum; species Capsicum chinense. The sequence continues at coordinate 87,925,471 of JAPEIP010000009.1, forward strand.
ATGTTACATTGTTCAAGTAATATTAACTACAACCAGTAAGATCATGCTATAACTTTTTGAATGAAAAATTAATACTGGTGTTCTATTCTGATGGATGGACACAAGGAAGCACAGACTATAGTTGAGCTAACAAAAGTCATTTCGTTTAAGCTAGACATACAATTGATCCATATTTGAGCAACGTCTTATGGTTGGATGGATGACCTAACATTGACGATTCGAGATTATGAGACAGCCCTTTGTCTTGATTCCATCCATACAGATACACTTGATCTCTATCAGAAAGTATGATAATGAACTAAACAACAACTACCAATTTGAAGGAGCAAGAGATATTTATTAAGATTCTTCATCATGATAGTTGTTTAAAAGTACGTGCCTAATTTTTTTTGTGGTACACATAGGACCAACACATTATCATGTTTGGAGCACAAAAATTTTCATGTTATAGAGAATTTTAAACTAGATCTGCAGTGGACATTATCCAGTCTCAATATCAATAAGGATCAAGAAATTAGGAGTCAACTATAAAATTGAGAGAGCTGCTGAAAAAGAATCAATGAATCAACTATACATAATTCTTTTTAGTTAACCTTGGTGAAATATTTGTGAATCATAGAGAAGAATTCCCCAGATACTTGTTTTATCCTAATGCAAACATAGAGTTCTATAACTATTTAAATGAAAGTTGACATAGAAACTGCAACTTGCAATGAATTTTAAGATTTATTTTCACCTTGATTAGTTGTCTAGGATAGCAATTGCAAAAGCTATGTGTGTAAATAAACACAAAACCAACAATATAAAGCTCAAACATAAATTAAAACTGTAACACAAATTTCTAGTAACATTTAAAATAAAATCTTGAAGCAAAAATTATACTTTAGAGTGTAGGAGTATTTTCTACCATAAGATAAAATCAACTAAACTTTAGATCCTTGTTTCTCCATGATCATGAAGCTATAAAATTCAAGATTAACATTCATAAATCATAAATCTTAATTGTTTGAATATGAAGCTGCACTCATCAAATCCAGAAAATAAATTAAAAAGGCACTTTAGTATGCATCGATCGGCAAATACGTTATGAACATATAGGAACATAGCTAGAGCAAACGTACCATGAATGAGGTGGGATATCCACTACAAGTGTCGTCAATTTGTTATTGAAATAATTTCAAATATGGTTTAAATTGCTTTATAAAATAAGAACCAAATAAAAATAACAATTTATTAGGGATACTAAGTATATGAAAATAACCATTAATCAACAAATGACATAAAGTATCAAAAGAAGATTTTACCACAGTAAGAGTTGCACTAAGTTGTGATGTTGTGCCTTTGTTTTCCCCTTCAACATTAGACCTTGAACTGTACATCAAATATTAAAGTTACAAATAAATTTAGATAATTATTGCATCATATAAAGTAGGATTACCTTACTCCCTTGCTCTTGCCCTTGCCCTTGCCTTTACCTTTGTCTTTGCCTTTAACTTTGGTGATATACTTTAAACTTTTGATTTTCCCTTTTTTTTGTTACAAGCATTTTTTTTGGCAAGAAATTTCTAAATAATTTTTGGTTCTCAAGGAAATAAGATGTTCTTTAGTTACCACACATAGAGGGTCCAACAAGGTAGTATTTTGTCTCTATTCACTTGTGTTTAATTTCTCATTTGACTCATTAACCAGATCATCACATACATTATCCTCTTCAACCTCATAAGGAAGCTCATCAAGTTCTTAACATAATTGGGATAATTCTTTAAATGCAAATTTATAATGCCTCTCCGACCATGATGCTCATTTGGAGAGACCAAGAGCATGCATCATAATGTTATTGAACAATATAGAGGAAGGATTCAAATGATTCACATGTGATTTGTCATTTAAAATGTCATCAAATTTCTCTTTGGTTGACTACCTTGTCCACTAATTCAACACTTTACATGGTGGAAGTCAGTAATTTTTTTTAATAAATACTACAAGCACATGCTTGCATAATATTCCCATAAACTCAAACTTACAACAAGAACAAGTAACATTTTTAGTATAAGGTTCAATCTAACGATGTATACATGTGTTTTTTTTAAAACAAATCAACTTTATAGACATATACTCCATCTCGAACCTCAACTTTTTTTGAAACAAATTTTTTAGATTGAATCAATTCTTCTTGAAATTTTCAAAATATTTTTTGTAGTAAAGACCTTTGCTGCTTCATCCCCTATGGGATATAAAGTCTTCAAGATAACCTTCCAATGTTTTGTCATATATTTCTTCTCCCTTATTTTAGCTTACCTAGCATCAATGCCTATATCATATTGTGCTATAAATACACACATTGGTGTACTCGAGTTTAGATAATTCTTGAAAAAATTGTTCATACTATCACTTGATTGAGCAGTTGACATTCCAGCATAAATATTCCTTCGCAAATATGCCGGAATCCATTTTTTATGAGTTACATATAGCCTTTAGAACCAACTATTTTCTTTCAAATTGTACCTTTTTAAAATATTAGTACAAGTTGCTTTGAATTTATTGGGGATTGATGTACCGTGTAAACACTTGCTAAACATAATTTTCAAATTTTCAAATTCATGATAGACATGGCTTAAATAATCAGGGATTTTTTCTCAATGTGTCGCATGAAAAAGAAGTGTGCACAATTTGGAAACATATTTGCAACTTTATATCTATGATAATTGTATGGGGTACAACACTAAACATTGCCTCTTTCTAAGTGCAACTTAACCATGAAAAGCTTCTTGAGTTTCAACCTAAAGAATATCACAACCAAATAAATTGATTGATAATGATTATTAACTAAAGTAAATAAAACAAAGGGCATTTTATATCTATTTGTCAACTATGTAGGATCAAATATGACAACATCACCAATGTTCATATAAGTTATCCTAGACATAGCATCAACCAAAAAAGAATTAGCTAAGTGGCCTTCTACATCCATCTGTATTACATAAAATAAGATTGGACTTTTAGATGACACTTTTGAAAGTACATTAACATCAATTGAACATCCCCTTTCTCAAGGTTCTTTTGACTTTTAGTACTCAGATAACTTTGAATATGTCATCTAGTTAAATTGAGATTCTCTATACCGCCTGCCTAAGTAATTAAAACCAAGGCAATTTTACAATAATGAAGACCAAATTTATCTAATATATCAATAAGATTCTTTTCATCTTCTAACTTTTTCCTTTTTGAATGCAAGAACTTTTGACTATGTGGATAAGCAAGTTCATGATTATGGTTTTAGATCATCCTAGCAATGATCTACATTTCTTCTTCTTATTTCAATAAATAAATCATCACGTTGCACCCTTCTCTAGTTTAATCTTACTGCATATTATTCTTAAGACTTCTTTTTGAGAGAAATCCTTTTTTTGAGCAAATAAATTCTTGACCTATTATTGATTTATCTTTTTGAGAACTGTTGATTCAATTTTTATACACATTAAAGACACTATGATGAGTGTAATCAAGATAATCCTTATATGCAATTTGAAGTGATTGAAACCCCGTACTGACGTATGGCACTCTTGATTCTTCATGAACAAGTTGGAGAATAAATGGTACAATTGCATTTTTATTACTTTTTATTTACTTCAGTGAAGGTCCATATAATACCCTTGGTTTTGAGCCGTAGAAAATTTCTTGGAATTTTTGTATCTAGACCCAATATGACTTAAGGTATGAGTTCTATGTTGGGGTACAAATGGTAAGGTCCATTCGTATAGTAACCACTGTTAGTTGTTGGGATGAATTTTGGTTATTGGAATGTGTAAGACTTAGGAGTACGAGTCATATTGGTGGTTACAGATCATTTGTTCCTTAACTTAACCTTAGACTTGGTTACTTAGGTTGGATCTGAGGACAAGTGGCTCACTGTGAGCTGTAATCCAAGGTACAAGTCATAGCTAGCACTCATATAGTGGACAGTGTTTGAATCTTCCTTGGGTTAAAATCCGCTAGGGGTATAGATGAAGGGTATGGATCGTATGCTATCAATATGACTTAGATATATGGGTAGTATATTGGAAAACATTATATTCAAGGGTTGAGGCTAGGATTTGAGTGGAGGATACCAATTGTATTGGATGGGTATAACTCGTATGGGGCAGTCGCGTCCCTGTGACGGGATTTTTGTGCAACTTAAGTAGCGGTATTCTAGAAATTTTCCCACTTTTCCTAATAAGACCCCAGGACTTCTAACCTACTTGGGAGGTTATTTACCCTATTATTCTTTTCATTAACACTTAGAAACTCCTCCTAATACTCCATAATTCTCTTAAGAGCTTTAGGGCAAGGAAAGCTATGGTTTCAACTAAAGGATAAATTTAGGGCTTGTCTTCGTGATATTTTTTTGCCATCTTTATTTAAGACATGTTCTCTTCCCTCATTTTTAATTCTGACTAAAGACATGGTTTTATGAATCTTTCCATGATTTCATTGATTGGATGATTTTGGTTTTCAAATATTATTTAGGGGTTTTGATAGTAAATGGTTAGTTATGGTTTTCCATGGTTTTAATTATGCTTTTGTATGCATTAATGGTGTTTTTGGATAAATAGATTGCATAGGAATAGTTTAATAATAATTACAATTGATTTTGGTCATATTATGTCCGTAATGTGTTTGACAAAATTCCTATAAAGATATGTTCATTGCATTGACTATTTTTAATAGAACTCTTGCTTGTTTTAAAACTTGGTAACAGAATTATATATTATTTAAATTGATTGGAATGGTAAATGAAATGATTATGCTTGTGGGGTACATGGCATCCCCCAAGTGGTTTAATATGGTAAACGAAAAGCCACTTGAAAGTACCCTTTAGCCTATTAATTGTTAGATATGGAAAATACTTGAAAGTTTGGATTGGGATGACAATACTTATATTAACGAACTTTGTTAATAAATGGATAATTATTTGGTTATCTAGAAATATATTTTAATTGGGAAATAATGGAAGGATGTTTAAAAAAAATGTGGAAGGTGGAGGTCCTAGAGAGACCAAAATTGGAAACTCATATTTGACAATATAAGGTTCGTCTTAGTGACCATGTGCACTATGGCACACTATATTTAAGGGATGTAAGGGTCATCCCAAGGTTTTTTTCCCTGGTCGTATGGCTAAATAAAATAGGGCCCTTTCAGTAAGGGGAGCTGAATTTATATAGCCCGTGGGTGGTTTAGGATAGCAAAGCTACATAGCCTAAGTAAAGCTTTTAAAGGCATGCTAAACCTGATCCCTTTTCTCAGCATGGTGTTATATATATGCGTATGGTTGTAGGCATATGGATGGTTTTACATAGTCTTATAAATGGCATTATTTTATCCTTACCCTAATATCATGCTAGCAGTTACTCGATAACCCCATCTATTGGCAGTTGTATGCCCATGCTAAAGAGGAACTGGTTGTTCTACTCCTACTATATATTGATTGACTTGGGATCAACATCTTGATTGAAGTGGTGAGCTTCCATTCTTTCAAAAGACTCCACTTCTTTCTATAGATATTTCTAGACACTTTGTTTTAATTTTGGATATTGGTTTTTGCTTTGGTTGGTGGCATTTCCCAATAATATTTTATGGCATTTCCCAATAATATTTTATTAATCTTTTGGTTAAAGGCTTTGTGGTACATCTATGGGTTAGAATAGGCTGGATCGGTAATGGTGTCGTCATTGGCATTGGAATAAGATAAAGGGATGACATTATTGGATAAGATAGTTCATTATTCCATCCTCTTTAATTTTTGAATAATTATATATATTTTAGAACATCCTTGGTTATGGCCTAGTTTATGTCCCTAGTTTTTGTATGGTTTGGTATGGTTAGATTATTGGTATAGGATGGTTGGACTTAGTTGGGTCTGTCACGATTGTGATCTATTCCCAATTTCTTTATGTTACATGTTACACTATCTTTTACATGCTCAAAATTTGGCCAACTTAGGACAGGCGACTGGAGGTTGGGTTGGGTAATGGGGGTGGTTTCCGATCCTGGTCGGACTTGTGACACCCATTAGGATAAGGACCAAAGATGGGTCATGTCACATTGGTATTATAGCCTAGGTGCATGGTCAATTGGGAGTCTACAAAGTCATGTCGAGTAGAGTCTTTTTTAGGGAGAGGCTACAAGGCATTTAGGAATATTTCACTTTCTTGTTGTTCTATTTTAAAGCTTTGAGTCTCAATCCTAGAATCTTCTCTAATACTTGTTTGTTCGTCTTTCAGATCATGCCTCATAGATCTAGAACACAAAGAAATTCTTTTATCCCATTTTTGGGTAATACTGAATGGGTGTATCCTACTTTTGGGGTTCATCTTCGATCTCACAGTCCTACCCCTGTTAGTTTTAGTGTTCCACTGATTACTACTAGGACTTCTCAAGGTAAGGTGACTAATACGTAATTCTGTCATTCTATGTTATTAATCAGATGGTCACTACTTAGGCTGAGTGTTGTGTGACTGGTTCTTTATCTACTAAGGCCACAAGGGTTGGCCAATTTATGAAGATGGGTCCTCCCACTTTTTCTAGAGTGAGGTGGAGAAGGATCCACAGGGTTTCTTAGATAAAATAGAAAAAATATATTAGGTAATGCAGGCTACCAAAGTGGAGCGGGGGTAAACTTTGTAGCTTAAAATCTCAAAGAGGTTGCATATCTGTGGTATGAATAGTTGGTAAGGCATAGGGGTGATTTAGAAAAATCAGTCATGGGGGATACTTTTTCTAAGGCCTTCTTATATTGGTTCTTCCCCAAGAGCTAGTGGAATCAAAGATGGAGGAGTTTATGAACCTCAAGCATGGAAAGATGTCTGTCAAGGAAAATTCCTAGAAGTTTCACCAATTGTTAAGGTTTGCTCCTGATTTAGTAGCCAACATATGTGTAAGGATGATAAAGTTCTCTTCTAGGTTGAATTTGTATATGATTTTGGAGAGAAAGACTGTCTTGCTAACTAAATATATGGAAATCTCTAGGTTGACTATTCGTATAGAATTGGTGGGGAACCACGACCCTTTCCATACTTCAAACTTTAAATTAATGCGTAAACTTAGGGTGTTTTGTTAGATATGATGCACTTTGGTGTGAATTCCAAGTAAAATGGGTTTATAACATAATCAAAGAAAAAAGAAGAGAAAAATACCAAAAAAAGACTTACTCCAATCAGTATACGATTCTACCCCCAAGTTGTAATCATTAGATACTACTTATATGGCGATTCATATGAGGAACAAAACTAAAATAGAAATCAAGAAACAAAGTATGAAGATAATATGACTTACGTATCCCAGTCGTAAGCTAGGGTACGAGCCATATACTAAAGTCATGAGCATAACAAAATATAAGCTACTATCCGCGAATTGAAGTGTCATAAGGATACGAGTCGGAAGTCTTAGTACGACTCATATAGGGATATTATATACCAACCAGTGTTCAATGTCGAAAAAGACTAAAGTCTAGAGTGGATACGGATAAAGAATCTGATTCATAAATGTGGTTATGACTCATAAGCTGAAATAGTAAGTTCAATATAGAGTTTAAGTCATGGGAATATTAGACACTGGACTACTTACAACAAGGCAGGGCACTACCTGTAAGGTGAGGATATGAGTGAAGACTAAGTCGCACCAACTGCCAACTTAACTTTACCTTTTCCCTTTTTTAATAGGATTTTTATGTTATTTTGAGATGATATAAATACCCTATGGTTTATGTTTTATTAGGTTACGCGATGTGATATTATTTTACACACAATTACATTAAACAATATTATTTTCTTAAGATTTAAGGTTTTATTCAATTAAAGACTTTGGAGTTTTTTTAATCTTAATCTTGTGCAATTAATTATATGTGTTATTCATTGATAATCATGATTTCTTTCACAAACATGAGCGGCTAATAAACTTAGATAGGGTTGTGGGGACCTTGGCGGATTAGCTACATAGAGGAAGTGTGCGATCCAATTATTCTAGGGTTTTTGGAGTTATCTTAATTTTCCTTTGTATTAATTAGCCTCCAGTAGCTGCAGACACTTGATATAGCCTGTATTTGCATCTTTTTGAAAACCAAGAAACTTTTGAATGAGTAACAAGGATTAAGATAGTTGTATGTTAACCAAGTACTACTGGGTATGGAATAAGGGGTAATAAGGTGTAACGCCCCGAAATTAGGTCCTGAGAGGTCACACGGTGCTTAGGATCACAAGTGACCCCAAGCTAACCCTTCTACTGGCATAACTCATAAGAAACTGAACCAAAAGTATAAATCTATACAAATCTGCAGAAAATAACTCTTTTCTGAATATGATAGATACTAAACTAAATTTACAAGAGTACAGCTCTGTTTTTACAACCAAAACTGAAACGGATTACATCAACTTTTACTTACTGTCTATGAATACTTTACGTACTGACTATAGGTAACTGGGTCATGACTCCCAACTATCCCAACTCAATACGGATGGATAAAGAAATTACAACACTTCTCGAACAGTATAACTAACTGAAGCCTTTTAATCAAAAGGACTCATCACCTACTGACTGGATACCGCGAACTAACTGGATCTGAAGATGTACACTATACCTTGTACCTACATTCCGAGAAAATGTAGCACACGTACAAATATATGGGTCAGTACCATGGAAACGTATCGATCATATAGGGATGAATGCATATATAAAATAATATCTTAATATCATCACAGTTTATAAAATTATGCATGCTGATATAAATGACTCACTTAGCTTGAATTAAAATCATCATAATCCTAAGAGAGTAAAATATATCGGGTGAAACATGTGAGTCATAATAATAAATCTCAATTCACTTCCATCTCGATTCCAAATCATCAAAGCAATCAAATCCTTTTAAAAGAAAATCCACAAATAAATAATTCAACAATTCACAACGGGAGCCATCATGCTTTCCCATTTTATAATAATCAATAAGAGTGAATTTCTTTTCTCATCTTGGGTTTAAATCAACCCCTTTTTACGACCAAAATATCAAAGCTTCATTATTATCTCAATTCATTCAAACACAAAGTTTTTATAACACATGATTTCTAAAAAAAAAAACGACAATCTCAATTAGAGTTCAAAACTCATGTCTCAATATCATATGAAAATTTATCAAGGTTCAAGATTTACATCATAAACATATATAAATTTCTTCAAAATCTGGAAATTTAGCCATAAGGCACAAAATATCAGCATTCTCGTGTAATGTCACTTCTAAATATCAAAAACATCATAATCTCGTGATAATCAACCTAGGATATAAGTCCATGCTTCAAAATCATAGCAAAACATATGAAATCCATAACTTCATAAAAAAAAAGTATTTTTGGGAAAAAGAACGAAAGAGTGTTCTTGTTGAAAAAGTCCACATACCTTAAACTTGAAGCTTTGAATGATTTTTCCAATAACGTAATGCTATTCACAAACTTTTGGGTGTCCCTCATAGCCTTCGTAATGGGGATTCTGAATATGTAAAAATTATAGAATTCTCACAGTTGAATCTCTAGATATAGGGGTTTTTATGTTGAAACCCTAAAGGTTGTTCTTGGTGATTTTGATAGAAAGTAAACTTATTTTGATGTGGTGGGTGTTTAATCCCGTGTTATAGACATATATAGGGGTATTTTTGGCACTTGGAAGTGAGGTATGCAATGCACAACCCATGGAAGACCTTAAGGTGTACGTTGCACACCTTATGGAAGGCATTTAAGTGTACCTTGCATTCCCAATCGCACACATTTGATTGGGCGGCGCATTGCCCTTCGTACACCCTTACTTCCTCTCATGAAAATGGGCATAACTTTTCGCTCGAGTATTGAATTTTTGTGAAATTGGTATCGTTGGAAAGCTACTTCAATTATCTATAATTTGATAGGTCTTGAGATGAAATATTCCATGTATATTAATAGATATTTATGTTTGAAGTTGACCCTTGTAGAATCGAATGTCAAACATTGGATGAATCAATTAGTCTTAGCTCAACCTTGTTCTATGTCATTGCTATAAAACTTTTCCACCTCTAAACTACTACATAGAGTAGGATAATGATTATGAAACTTGTATTCACGTGAGAATCAGTTGTATTAGAGCTTAGACACGCAGGAACAACGGTTAGAATTCTAGTACAAAAATATAGGGTATTACATTATCTCCCCCTTGGGAACATTCGTCCTCGAATGTAGATAATTAACCTGAAACACAGAGGAATATTAGTCTTCAAGCGATCATGTGTAACTAATAGAACTGAATCACTGGATCTCAAGAATAATGAGCTACGGAACTGGTCTGCAAGTGCATGAATTCTCAATAAAAATAACTATATGGCTAAGATAGAAACGAGAGGGTCAACTTATGAGTAACCGTTACTTTGCACTGGATCTGATCTCATGATAAAGGATGAGAGGTTTATGACATGAAAAATCAGGGTATTACAACATGCCCCTCTTGCGATCGTTCGTCCCCGAATGATAATAATTTGATGAAAATACTAGGAAGAGACTGTGATACTACACAAGATACTTACGAACTAAATCATGACTGAATATCTGAAACTGAAACTGATGCATGAACTGAGCTGACTTCATAATTTAATTGGACACAAACACATTGCTTCTTCGAATGTACATACGTATAAGACTGTGGATAGTAAGACTAGCTGGAAAATTAAAAATCTATAGGAGCTTATCTCCTTGCTTGCTAAATTAGATTACAGGCTACATAGACTGGATCATACTGACTACCCATACTCAAATGGAGTATTTCTTTAGCACTTTTCTATGAAAATTCTATTGACATTAGGGAGCAAAGAATTTTGGGCATGCTCTGAACAAGACATTTGACTAAAGAATTACAACATCGATATAACTCTACAGCATGGAATATAATTATATAACTCATAAGCTAGGATAGGATTGTTAGGCCATAGGCAATGCAACTTCTTACTTTCAAGCTTAGCATCACTTCTCAAATGCTCTTTCAACTATACTATTCCCCTTAAATACCATACTCATTTCATTCAACTTATAATTCTCATATTGGCACTGAGAAATCATTCTACTAAGGTCTAAACTAAACTAAGTTCTCTAACCATGATCAAGCCTAACACTAAATCACTAGATACAACATGCCAAACCACAATACTACTCTAAACCACAAGGTTCAATATTCTATATCTTCTTAGATCTCACACCCTAAGCATAACATGCCTTACCACTTCAATAACTAATTTAAAACTCTTGATATGGATTCACTAGTGCATATTGCATTCATCATCTTACACCCAACATGACATTCAAGCCTATCATTAAAAATCACATATAACTTTAAGGCAAATACCTCTAAAGGCATACTTCACATATTCTCTAAACCTTTATCAACAGCAATTTTCTTCCACTATTCTAAAAATATGCACACAATTTCTAACTAACCATGACATGTATCAAAGACTTGGCCTCAATCTTACTTCACACTTTAGCCTTAGATAGAAAAGCATAAATAATCTTTCTTAATGAGGGTCATCAACTCTCTCACATCTAAACCATTGCTTATCCTCTATCATCACCACTATCTTAACATAGGAAGAGGTCACCGAAGGGCTAACACATATGAACTAGAAGCACGAAAACTAAAATACATAACATTAACACTTATCTTTGTCCTGAGGAATAAAATATCAAAGGCACAGATTCATTGCAGAAATCTAAGCTAAGGACATGCATGATATAATGCGAACTTCACTAGTATCATGAGTTTAAAAACTGGTCATACTCTGAAACATGATTTTATACTTATCATGAGCTATTCAACATAAGACTGGAGTTCATAGATTCATAATAGATAACTCAAATCACAAAGTGAAGCTGTTACATGCTTGCTAGAAGTCGAGAATGGGCTTGAGCACACATGATAGGTATAAGCATAGGCCTGTGGCATGGATTTATCATGCAAGTGATGAATTTGGTGTTGTAATGACTGAAATCCAAGAAATACTCTATATTAAGAAGGGATTACTATCTCATCATAACTCATTATTGATATGTATCACAATTTAATTCTCAAAACTCGGTTTGGTTCTTCACTAACCATCTCCTCCTTAGGTCAAAGCTGGTATGCTAAGTATGATGGTCTACTCCATATCCTCTAGATTAAGCCATAATTTCATCATTCTATTATGTACACATAAATGCTAAACTCACAAGAATAAACTAATTTCGAACTTACCAACTTCACTCTTGAAAAACCCATCCATATGCCAGCCTTAACTTTCTAGCTTCAATAATCATCATCAAAGACTTACACTCTCATTTGCAACCATACCTACATCTCTATTCACATAATCATAGCCTACAAAGATCGCACCTCTATTGTTATATTTTTTCTTTCCAAACGATGAGAATAATAATTATACTAAAAAGGCTCAACATCTTCAATCATAACTCCTTAACTTAGCTATCAAGAACATCATGAATTATCTAACTAGCCTTTCTCCACCTAGCAACTCAACGTTACTACTAACCACATAATATGAAATAATCCTAAAAAAATAATGTATCCCCATAGCACCTTGGGCACACCTCTAAACCATACATAATAACCAACACATGATCTTACACTCTTGCATATACTGTTCAGGCCTACTAGATCACCTCCATATAACTAGCATCAATAACCGAACCATCAATTGTTCAAACTTAATGTCTAGAGCTAAACATGATTTACAACCCAATCTCACACATAATTTTCACTTCAAAACTATAGAACATAGCATTAAGAAAAACTAGTACCCAATGACAATCGATCATAATCTTATGGCCTATCTTATTCATAATTTGTTAACATATCCTCCTTCTTTACATCATTACTATTAACCTATCTTCAAACCTAGATTACTTTTCATAGCTCTATAAATTTCAACTAAACTTCCTCTTGCAATCTCAGGAAAGCCTAAATTAACAATACTCAACCACCAAGTACTTCCATCAAAACCTATACTTTCCTAGCACAACAAATACCATCAACAACATTTTTCATACTTCAATCAAATAACAATCCACCTTAACTAATAATCTCCTTCTCTAACTTCACTAAACTAATAAACAAGGGTATATCACTTCATTACTAATTCAATCATAAGCAAAAACTCAGCTATACATATTTAATAAATCGCCCTTACCACCATTCTTGCCACTACACTTTTAAACCCACAAGTTTAACTAACACAAGACTTTAAAATAAATGCTACTACTTTTGTCACTACACAGAAACCCACACTTTCAACTAACACCAGAAAAACAAGATAAACAACAAGTTGCTAGCGAATCAAAATAGGCCTCACATGGCTTTACTAGACTTTGGTATTGTGTTTTCATTAAAAAAATTATATGAATAATAAAGAAACTATGCTAGTGAATCGAAATAGGCCTCACACGGCTTTACTAGACTTTGATTTTTCACAAACATAATGATAACAAGATTACTTAATACAAGAGATAGAAACTTGACACACAATATTGAATGATCTAAGAATACACCTTACTCTGTCTTAATTGAATAACTCGTAAGAACGAGGGCATAACTTTAAATTTGAGGGACTTATAACACACTAGAAGTCTCTTCTCAAGCCGCTTTGTAACTTCTGAAAGTTCCGCTAGCAAATATAAGATCATTATCTGGGGAGAAAATTGGAACTTGCTGAACATGTTACCTCAAGAACAATACATAGATAGAGAAGTATAGATTATCATTATGGATTCTGAAAAGAAATTTGAAAGCATATGTAACTCGGGCTTAGTGCATGATTTCTATAGGTTTGATAAAGCACTTTAGTTTTCAGAATTCAAAAGTACTGATAAGATACTTTTGTAGGTCTCTTACAATTCCTTAACTATCGATGGAAAATTCAGCTCAACTGGTTCTGATACCTTTAAAATAAGGTAGAGATGGACTGATTAGAGTAAGATGATAATCTGTATGAGTTTCTTGGAGAAATTTTCTATAGCACAATTTAAGACTTGAAAGAATGGAAACATTTCCTAAATTCCCTGTAGCCTTTCGAAGAAAAGTATAAATGTCTCTATACCATTCCACAAGACTCTACTAGACACGGCTTCATAGACACCCTAGGACGCTTGAACTATGTGCTATGATACCAAGTTTGTAAAGCCCCGAAATTGGGTCCCAAGATGTCACACGGTGCTTAGGATCACAATTGACCCCAAGCTAACCCTTCTACTGGCATAACTCATATGTAACTGAACAAAAAGTATAAATCTATAAAAATCAGCAGAAAATAACTCTTTTCTGAATATAATAGATACAAAACTAAATTTACAAGATTATAATACTGCTTTTACAACCAGAACTAAAATGGAATACATCAACTTCTACTGACTGTCTATAAAGCCACTACTAGTACTGACTATAGGTAACTCGATCATGACTCCCAACTATCCCAACTCAATACGGATGGATAAAGAAAATACAACACTGCTAGAACTATATAGCTAACTCAAGTCCTTGAATCAAAAGGACTTATCACCTGCTTACTGGATGCCGCAAACTGACTGGATCTGAAGAAGTATACTATACCTTATACCTATATTCTGAGTAAATGTAGCCCACATACGAATATATGGGTCAATACCATAGAAATGTACCAAGTATATGGGGGTTTAATGCATATATAAAATAATATCTTAATATCATCACAGTTTATAAAATTATGCATGCTGATACAAATAACTCACTTAGCTCAAATTAAAATCATAATAATCATAAGAGAGTAAAATATATCGGGTGAAACATATGAGTCATAATAATAAATCTCAATTCACTTTCATCTCGATTCCAAATCATCAAAGCAATCAAATCTCCTAACAATACTCTTTGGATTATATGTTCATTAAATGTTTCAAAAACAATGACTTTCTCAAACTTAGTCTTTCGAAGATATATATTTTCATCTCAGATAGAAGAATAAGACTTTTTATAGTAGATAGGAGAATACACACACACATATTGGGAGTCTCTTACAACTGACATAAACCAAGTGAGCTACAAGGAGTCCAACATCTTAACCACATTGGGGAGAGATGTCCTATCCTTTCCATCAGAGTAGTACCTTAAACCATCAATCCAAACACTAGTGATCACTAATCAATCAGCCTCAGGTTCACAACCTATGGGGGCACATAGTTCTAGGGAAGTACTAATCCGGCTATACCTCCCGATCGGTGCTAAAGACTACTCCCGGAATTAGCTCAGGTATTTTCAAAAGAAAATCCACAAATAAACAACTCAACAATTCACAACGGGAGCCATTATGCTACCCTTTTTATAATAATCAATAAAAGTGGATTTCTTTTCTCATCTCAGGTTCAAATCAACCCTTTTTACGACCAAAAGGTCAAAGCTTCATTATCATCTCAATTCATTCAAACACAAAGTGTTAGTAACATATGATTTCTTTTAAAAAAAAAGACAATCTCAATTAGAGTTAAAAACTCATGTCTCAACATCATTTCAATATTTATCAAGGTTCAAGCTTTACATCATAAACATATATAAATTTCTTCAAAATCTGGAAATTTAGCCATAAGGCACAAAATATCATCATTCTCATAAAATTTCACTTCTAATATATCAAAAACATCATAATCTCATGATAATCAATATAGAATATAAGTTCATGCTTCAAAATCATAGTAAAATATATGAAATTCATAACTTCATGAAAGAAATTATTTTTGAGCACAAGAACAAAAGAGAGTTCTTGTTGAAAGAACCCACATACCTTAAACTTGAAGCTTTGAATGACTTTCAAAATTGCGTAATGCTATTCACGAACTTTAGGGTGTCCCTCGTAGCCTTCGTAATGGGGATTTCGAATATGTAAAAATTATAGAATTCTCACAGTTGAATCTCTAGCTATTTGGGTTTTTATGTTGAAATCCTAAAGGTTTTTCTTGGTGATTTTGAGAGAAAGTAAACTTATTTTGATGTTGTGGGAGTTTAATCCCGTGTTATAGACATATATAGGGCTATTTTTGGCACTTGGAAGTGAGGTATGTGGTGCACAACCCATGGCAGACCTTAAGGTATGCGTCGCACATCTTATGGAAGACATTTAAGTGTTCCTCACACTCCTAATCTCACATATTTCATTTGGCGGCACATTGCCCATCGCACACCCTTATTGCCTCTCATGAAAATGGGCATAACTTTTTAGTCGTGTATTGGATTTTTGCAAAATTGGTATCATTGGAAATCTAATTCAATTATTGATAATTTGATAGGTCTTGAGATGAAAAATTACATGTATATTAATAGATATTCAAGTTTGAAGTTGACCCTTGTTGAATCAAATGTCAAACTTTGGATGAATCAATTGGTCTTAGCTCAACCTTGTTCTATGTCATTGCTATAAACATTTTCCACTTCTAAACTACTCCATAGACTAGGATAATGATCATGTAACTTGTATTCACGTGAGAATCACTTGGATTAGAGCTTAGATGTGCAGAAACGATGGTTAGAATTCTAGCACAAAATACGAGGTATTACATAAGGTGATACTCTAAGATGATAACCAAGTCAACGAGTGAAATTTATCTATTATATAATACCTAACTTGTATGTTTTGCATGCAGTAAAATAGAATAACTAGGTTGAACACGAGAAATTTATGTAGTTGAGAAAATAGGGGGAACACAGTCCTAGCATTCTCCTTAAATTGATTTCAACTTAATAATACTCATGAGTCGGTTACTATTTACTACTGATAACAAAATCGCCCCATATACTTTCCTATACTGCTCGTGGATGACATCAAAGAGAGCAATAATTCATGTTTTACTTGTGGGATCGACCACAACCTTTTTTGGTTATTATATTTGTAATCAACTGCATTACACTTCTAGTGGAGGTATAGTTTTGGGCGACATCAAATTTCGACATTGATGCAGGAGAAGATGGTTTGAACTGTGAATTGAATTAGTAAAGTTCACGAGTTTTTAATTTTTTAGTTTTCATTTAGGCATATGTCGGTGTATGCCAAGCACTAGAAGTAGAGGCATCCCCTTACTTCCTTTTGATCCAGAACCTGAGAGAATCCTTCAAATACCAAGAATAATGGCAGAAAAAGTTCATGACGAGGTTGAAGATCCTCCACCTATGGATCCAAACACAGCACTCCAGCATGGTCCAATAGATCCATAAGTGAATGCAGACTTATAGACATAGTAACTGTTAGAGAAAGAATTTAGCAAAGTCGAACAGGCTAGAGCTATTGCAGAGGTAGGAGTAGTGATCTGAGGTAATTTTATAAACTTTTGTGTCAATATTTAGCTTATTTTTCCTTGTTTTGAGAGAAATTTATGTTCTTAACATGTTCATATTGATATAAATATGAATTTAAGTTTTCAAGTGTGTATTTACAATGTCCAAAGTATTTTTCAAAAAAGATTGTATTTAATTGAGTCATTTAGAGTTCAACCCAAAAAACTAGTTTTACTAGCTAGAGATAGGTGTGTGTCTAGTTGGCTTCGTTGGATTCTAATGTGTTAAATTTATTTCAAATGATTTAAATGTGTAATTATTTGTGGAATAACTTATTTTTAATGTGCAAATTTTAATTTTATTAAGTCAAGAGCTGGAATAAGAAGTGGAAGATAATTGCGAATTTGTCTTATCTTAGCTCTTGTTTTGATTCGTCGTTGAGAATATTGTGTTGTTTTGATCTTTAATATGTGGTGCGTGATATTGTAGGAGGATTTGTGAGATAAATAAGGTGATATATTGATGATTTAATGTCTAAAATTTATTGGAAATACACTACATGAGGCATGGGAAAAAGATGGGACGATAAAAACTTAACAACAATTTTGGACGCAATTTCCAGTGAGTCTGTGTGATAAGCGTGCATCGCACCCTCTATTTAAGTGATCATTTAATGTAGAAATTATTTTGATGATCAATTCCAGTGGCTTCATACAATTTGTATGTATCTTACCCTCGATTTTGGTGCAATACACTGTGCGACACACGTTTCATTCCCACCACCCCAATTCTTGGTCGACACAGTACAGGACTTTGTCCTAATTTGACTACAATTTGAAGACACATATAACAAAGGGGTTGATAGGAATTCTTGGATCACGTGACATGTATTAATTACATAAGTAACATAATTAATATATTATATATACTTTTCAAGTTAGGTAGAAGTTTCTTGAACAACTTTGGAGAAAATTAACACCTGGAATGGTGCCCATATGGCAGAAAATTTCTGCTAGCTGCTACACGCACTTATTTAGGTTTTTAATTTTTATATAGCTTTTAATTTTTATATCATATATTCAATTATTTGGATTGTGATTATGAATATTATCAACTAAAAACCCTTTTTCTAGGGTTAAAGCCAAGAACATGAGTACTATTATTTTGGATTAATTTTGCTTATCATATTTTATTGTTTGTTTAATCTTAATTTAATTATTTTATGAATTGATCGCCCATAAAATACATATATTGTCGAAATTTTGATCTCGGAAGAAGGAATACGGACATAGAACATGGCAATAGGCAAGGTTTGGGTTTTTATTCTTTTATAAAATAAATAATTAAACTTAGCATCTAGGGCAGGGATGTACTTAAATGCGTTACTTGATTCAAACATCAGATGATAAAATTAATTAACTTAATTGAATTATTACATCCCTACTCCATGATGTAGTTGTAACGTCCATCTTAGGTAAAAGATTAGAGGTTGGAAAATAATGATCATGCAATTAACCCTATGAATCAACAACCAAGATATGCAAGTTAATGAATGAATTCAATAACATGGTATGATTGTTTGAAGTGCTTTAACCTTGGGCTTTAATCCATTGATTGTTGTAGTACTTTATTTTACGCATTATTTACTTTAAGTTTTAGTCACAAATTTATAAACTCTCCGTTTTTGGTTACTCTTGGACTGAATTAATCTAAATTGTGAAATAAAATCAAATCATTGCCAAATCAAGTCTCTGTGGGATCGATAACTCAGCTTTCTTGAAGGCCATTATATTACTTAGTAGACCATTTACATTTGTGTGTGCGCTTGGGCGTTGTCAAGTTTTTGAAAACATTGTCGGGGACTTGTAACTAGGCAACTATCTTATTTTTAATTTTTCTATATTGAGTTGTAAATAATTTTTGTTTAGTCTCTTTTTAATTTTGTTTATTTGTCTTTTTATCACACTTCATGATATGTTAGCCTGTGATAGATTGTTTTTGAGTGATGAAGATTCTACTTGGTGTATGGTTTGTGGAAATAGTAGCCATTCTGAAGATATATGTGCTGTCAACCTTGATTCAGTAATGTTTGTGGGCTATGATCAAAGGAAAAATTATATAAATAACTACAATTAAAGGGTGCAGAATCAGCCACAAATTCAATCATGGCATAATCAGCAGCACTAGTTTCAACGGGCCCAACTAAGTCGGACAACTAGCAACTTGGAAAAGGTACTAAAACAAATTTTAGCATCTCATGTGCAGTCTATGGAAGACATGAAGAACTACCGAGATGCTTTACAGAAATTGAATAATAAATTGGAGGTAGATGCAGAGTTGACTTTCCAACTGGTTGTAGAGAAAGTTATTGATGATTCAAGAAAGTTTGAGTACTCAGAAACTAAAGTTGTTGAATAGGTTGAGGAGATACCACCTCCTCCATGTCCACAAATACTTGGAAAATAAGCATATGAAGAAGATACTAGTCAATCTGTGGAACAAACTCAAGAATCACAGCCACTCAGTTGTCATCTTTCTTTTTATACTAAAATTGGGAAGGTGAATTCGAGTGAGTGTATTACGGAGAGTGTAAATTTTGATGTGGGATTGGTTAGGAATCATTCAAAGCACTTTTCTACATTATGTTTAGATGATATCTTCTCAGTGGAATCATTTAAAATAGTGGAAGAGTGTGAAGACGAGGTACAAGAATCCTATATTTATGATTTTGTACCGGTTAAGAAGTATGAAAACATACCTCACTTTAAGGCCGAGTGGTTTGCCATGCACTTTCAATTAATAGGTTCTTTAATTTTTGTACCACCTCTTTATGATCGATGTAACAAGATGGATGCTAAGTTGGGGGTGAAATTCATATTGTAACAACCTGATGTTCTAGAATCGAAACGTCACACGGTGCTCATGATCTCGAAGGACCACAAGCTAACCCTCTACTAATATCTGTACCTGAACACTGCATAATATAGATAATAAATGCAAAAACTGACCATAAGGTTCAAAACATCTAAAAATACTCAATATTGAAAACTGAATACTAATACATCTATCCGAAAAGCCTCTAAACTGTCTAAACTATGAA
Source organism: Capsicum chinense (assembly GCA_026120095.1). NCBI lineage: Eukaryota > Viridiplantae > Streptophyta > Magnoliopsida > Solanales > Solanaceae > Capsicum > Capsicum chinense. The sequence continues at coordinate 87,945,896 of JAPEIP010000009.1, forward strand.
GTTGATAGGACATGTCCCCAACTAAATATCTACTGAAAATAAGCTTAATCTGATGCTATAATAAAATAAGAATCATCCTCTACTGAAGAGAACTCAGTGCTATGTCTACAGCTATTGACTGGGACTGAGCTGCTAAGGGTACTCTAGATATCATGCCTCTAAACTTATGGTGTCAAATAAAACACCATAGCACAAATGTGTTAGTACGAGAATATACTGAGTATGAAGATGAGGTAAGGCTAAATGCAAGGGCTTATACATGAATAATTACTTAATTGAATAATCATGAGGATACTGAATAAGGACATATGCATGAATGCAGAAACCATAACTGAAAACATCGCAACTCGAAATACTAAAACTCGGATACTGCTTTACTAACATCTGAACTCACTACTAAAACTGGGATACTGAACAACTGAATCTTTTGATATTAATAATTGAGTACTAAAGTTGAGATCAGTCTTATCTAGCGAGTGATCTCAAAAACTGATGATACTAAAACTGATTAACTAAATCTACTCATATCAATGACTGAAAGTTGTGCTTACTACTTATCGAATGCCTGAATCTGAGATCAAACCTCTCTAACTAATAATCCTTAAATCTACTATCAATGATAAGAAATGATTATGTCCGAGATCAAACCTATGTAGCAGAAGATCTCTAAATATGATAATGAGAATACCTAACTAAATATGAGACAGAGATCAAGCCTATCTAATGGGTGATCTATGGATCTGATAATGAGATTACTCAACTGAATCTGAGACTGATATCAAGCCTATCTAATGGGTGATCTATGGATCTGGTAATGTGATTACTGAATCTGAGACTAAGATCAACACTATCTAACGGGTGATCTTTAGATCTAATAATACTGATACTGCATAACTTTTTATGAGACCATGCATATCTAGCGAGTGGTCTATGAAATAATGGAACTATCTAAGTTCCTTACTGATAGAGGTGACTGTATCTGACAGTCCTAATTTCTTAGTTCTACTCTAAAGACTGATACTGAAACGACAACTATAGGAGTGGTCACTTAACCGAAATGCCTCGAATCTGAACTGGTGGGGTCCAACATGTAACCCCAGCTGGAAGGATGTCAATACCATGCCAAGGGTAAACACCTAAACACTGGTCAAGCCTCTCTAGTGGGTGAACCTCACAGAAAGTCAAGCCTAAGGAAGTATAATAGTCAATCCTTATTCTAATGTGTAACTCTTGTATCCTGTACTAACTATCTAGTTCTAGAGTCTAGGGATTGCTCCTAAGGACTCCACCTCTCTAACAGGGAGCCTCCATCACTGTACTTGCTCAGTGCTAGCTCCTACTCCAAACTAAAAGAATCTGAACTAATTCTCAACCAAACTTAAAATGAGCCGAATCTGATACTGATCATGTTTCTTGACTGATCTGACTGAGTTATGCCAAATTCACTTAGTTCCATACCTGACGGAATACTATTGAATCTTATTATCTAACTAAATGATACTGAGCTTTGAAATGATTACTCGAATACTACAGAGGTCTGAACAGAACAATCGAATACTACTAGATCTGAGCTGAGTACTAAACTAAGGCTAGAATATTAGTGATACTGAGATTACTTATATTCTGCATCTATCTGAGAGTATAGAGTTCTATAACTCACTGAGTTTTGAGAATCATAGCTTGACTAATATTATCATGAAAACTGACACTAGATCTAGACTGCAGCTAAATTGTCGGGTATAAATACCCCTAGGACTCGATAACATAAAAGTAAAACATAACCGTTCTTGAATAATCAAGACCATGGACATTCATTCACCATCACAATCACTAAAGCATCTTCTCAAGCATTTAGGAATCATAAACATGTAATAACATAGGGAAACATGCTATTGGCTCCTACTCCATTCATCAAGATCTTGCATCAAACACTTAGCATTTATTAAGGTCTTATCATGTATCGAAGAGCACATAAATGGGGGAACTTCATTCTATGATTTCACAATTCATTCACTAAGGCTTTACAACAAACACTTGGCATGCATGGGCTTGTACGCAATTGGAGATTTCTAGTCAACATGCTATAATGACCCTAATTCCTTCACATAAGCATTCTATCAAACATATGGGGAGAATGCTTTGCTTATCCAATAATTTTTACACTTAATTGACATGAACACGTTACTTAACAAGAAACTTCAAGAGGATTTATTATGAACATCACATGAATATCACATACTAGGGTCAAAGCTTGAAACCTCATCAACAAAATATGAATAAAAACTCAATAATAGCATGAACATCAATTTCAATTCACATAAATCATGAAAACTCATAAACATAAGATCTTTGAAATTTAGAAAAGGGTTCTTGAGTTTCTTGGATAAAAGGGACCCAAGAATCAACATCTGCTTACCTTAGGAAACTCTTTCTTGACGGCTCTTAGAGAGATTCTTGATTCCTCTTAATTTTTCTTGAAGAAGAAAGATGGGTTTTGATTTTATAGAAACCCTTGTTTTTGATGTTAAAGATAAAGAATGAAATTGTGAGCCTTGATCGGATATAAATAGGGGCTGAAAAGAGTTGGAAAAATACCAAAATGACCTTTTTAAATCAAGTTAAAAAATGTTGAACGGGAGCTGCGACGGTCTGTCGCTTAGACTGATGGTTATTCGTATCGTCCATCGCACATTGGTCATAAAGAGAACACGCTACCTCGATGCAATGGTTTCAGTGATGGTTCGTCGCAAACCCAACGGTCCATCAGATCGTCCGTCACACGTTGGCTAGGATGAGGCTATACTGCCTCAGTGCAACAGTTCCAGCGATGGTCCGTCACAGCCTCGACGGTCCGTCATCCTAGCCATCGCACTTGGGCCAGAAAAGATATTTAATTCCTTGGTTGCGAAGGTCTTTGTGATGGTCCATTGCAAGTTCGATGGTCCGTCAACCCAACCATCACACCTGGGTAGTTTCGACTGCTTTCAGTAAAATGGCCATAACTTCCTCGTCCTAAGCCGGATTTTAACAAAATTGGTATCGATGGAAATCTTATTCAATGCTCTACATGAAAAAAAGTTGATATTGTAGAAATTCTAGACGTTTCAAAATATTTCTAATTTGGGAAGAAACTTCTCAACCTTTTAGGGTTAGATTTACACTCCACTGAACATGCTCTATGGCTTAAACTATGAGAGAATTTTGCGGGGTCTTACAATATATCCCCCTTGGAAATATCCATCCTCAAATATTGCTTCATAGGTTAAGAATACTGATCAACTGAACTTACTTAAGGAATGAGAACATCTTAAAACATGACTACGCAACTGGAACCACTGATACTCTGAGTTCTAATACTGGACATGCATATCAGATACATGGAATACACAACTGAAGCTACTCATAAGATTAATTCTCATAACAGACATACATATCTTATGCATGGACTCATAACTGAGTTTATCTCAAGAATGCATGACTGAATACAATGAAAACTGGACTCTCTCTACTAAACATGGATATCTAATGCATGAATGTCTGGCTGAACTAACTCTCGAAAGTATGACTTGCTATGCAATAATAACTGATATTAATTTCATAAGGAGAGTCTGAACATGCAACTGAATGAATCTAAGGAAATGAAAGCATCACAATAGTATAGGGTATCTCCTCCTTGGGACTCTATGTCCCTCTAAAAATATTTCATTGAAATATTGGGATGGTGCATGGGGTACCTACGAACTGGTTTATGATTGACCGTCTGGGATGTGAAACTAATGCATGACTCATGCTAAAATATAGCTTAAAATGGGAGCAAAGGATCTAACAATGCATATCATAAAGACGAAGGACTCATAACATACCCAAATCTATATCAGGGATCCTTTACTGATCACGATGATCTTGGAGCACATAGAATCCGTTCTGATGCTAACCATCATTGGCTCCGGAAGGGGCACCCTGTTGATGAAACTCTCTACACCTCTGAGCTAGTAATCTACATTCTCAAATCTTGTGGCCTGGCCTACCACACCCAAAGCACACATCACTATCGGCTCTATACATATCTAGGTAGCTCTTTCCACACTCTCCACAAAGTGGATTAATACAAACACCACTAGCACTACTCTAGGCTTTGGGGTGTGGCACCCTATCATGACTGACACCTCAGAACTCTGGTGCAGGTACACTAGTTGAGGATGGAGCGGGGACTAAAAATCTCAGGCTATGTTGAGGACGGCTACCTCCCTAGGACCCTGCCTGAGAGAAACTATAACTACCTATTCTAGCTTTCTTACTCAATCTCTTTCTTTCTTTTGTACCTGTTCTGGCTTTCTTACTCAATCTCTCTCTTTTTTTCTTATCTGCCTCAATCTACTATGCATGTATCATCAGTCTAGTAAGGTCCATATCTATATTAAGCATAGCAGTTCTACACTCTTTCAACACCAACCCACACACACCAGTCATAAACTTACTCATACTCGCTCTAGGGTCAGCTATCAAGTCAGGGTCATACTTAGCTAACTGGTTAAACTTAAGAAAATACTCTTTCATTGTCATGGATCCTTGCCTTAGGTTCGAGAACTCTTCTACCTTAGCTTTCCTCAACTCTAGTAGGAAAGACTTATCTAGAAAGGCATCCTAAAAGTCTTGCCATTTCACGAGAGTTGCATCCTCCCCTCTACTCTTCATCCACATCACTACCCAATCATAAGCAATATCCTTCAGCCTATAGGATGCTAAATCTACACTCTTCTCCTTAGAAACATGCATAATTTAGGTAATCTTCCCCACCTCCTCAAGATAAAGGTATGGGTCCTCACCTACTACTGACCCAAAGAATTTTGGCAGGCTTTTTCTTATGAAATTTGTAATTCTCGTTGTAGTTGAACCCCCATCTTCCTGAGGTGGGGTTGTGGCCTGACTGTAACACTGAACATTAGTCCTAGCTTGGGCTAGTGCTTGAAAAGCGGCCTGAAACTCAGCATGTTACACATTCTCATTCTTAGGATCTACTGGCTGAGGTGGTGGCCATCAACCCTGTGGGCACAATCTCTGTGAAGAGGCATACTCTGTACATGGAAGAAAGAAGTGTATTAGACTGAGGATCAACTTGATCTCATGTTCACTCGTATGACATGAATACTGAAGAAGGAAAACTGCTCTTAAAACATCTTATAGCCTCTTGTACATAAATGTGGCACGCAATACACCCATGTACAAGAATCTATTAGATGCAGGTTTTTAGACTTCCTAGGACACTATTGAAACTTAGGAACTAATATCAAATTTGAAATGACCCAATTTTTTGGGACCGAAAAGTCACACGGTACTCATGATCCCGAAGGACCATAAGCTAACCCTCTACTGATATTTGTACCTAAACACTGCATAATATAGATAATAAATATGTAAACTGGCCATAAGGTTCAAACATCTAAAAATACTCAAACATAAAAATTAAATACTGATACATTTGTCCGAAAAGCCTCTAAACTGTCTGAACTGTGCAGTTGATGTGACATGTCCCCAACTAACTCCATCTACTAAAAATAAGCTAAATCTGATATGATAATAAAATAAGGATCATACTCGACTGTAGAGGAGTCACTGCTATGTCTACTGCTACTGACTGGGATTGAATTGCTAAGGGTACTCTGGATCTCATACCCTTTGAACCTATGGTGTCAAATAAAACACCATACTGCAAATGCATCAGTACGGGAATGTACTAAGTATAAAGATGTGGTAAGGCTAAATTCAAGGGATTATTAATGAACAATTACATATATGAATAATCATGAGGATACTGAATGAGGACATATATAAGAATGCACAAACCATAACTGAAGAACATCGCAACTCAAAATACTGAAACTCGGATACTGCTTTACTAGTATCTGAACTCACTACTAATATTGAGTACTAAACAGCTGAATCTTCTTATTTTAATAATTGAGTACTAAAGTTGAGATCAGTCTTATCTAGCAAGTGATCTCAAAAACTAATGACACTGAAACTGATTAACTGAATCTACATATATCAATGACTGAAAACTTAGCTTACTACTCTCGACTGACTGAATCTGAGATCAAACCTCTCTAACTAATGATCCCTGAATCTAATATTAATGATAAGAAATAATTATGTTCAAGATCAAACCTATTTAGCAGAAGATCTTTAAATATAATATTGAGAATACCCAACTAAATATGAGACAGACATCAAGCCTATCTAACGGGTGATCTCTGGATTTGATAATGAGATTACTCAACTGAATCTAAGACTTAGATCAATCCTATCTAATGGGTGATCTCTAGATCTGATAATGAGACTAGTCAACTAAATATGAGACTGAGATCAATCCTATCTAATCGGTGATCTCTGGATCTGATAATACTAATACTAAATAACTTTATGTGAGACCATGCCTATCTAGCGAGTTGTCCATGAATAATTAGAACTATCTTAGTTCCTTACTGAAATAGGTGACTGTATCTGACAATCCTGATTTCTAAGTTCTACTTTAAAGATTGATACTGAAACTGCAACTGTGGGAGTGTTCACTTAACCGACATGCCTAAATCTAAACTGGTGGGGTCCAACCTATAACCCCAGTGGGAAAGGTGTCAATACCATGCTACAGGTAAAGACCTTAACTTTAGTCAAGCCTCTCTAATGGGTGGCCCTTACAGAAAGTCAAGCCTAAGTTAGTGTAATAGTCAACCCTTATTCTAATGGGTGACTCCTGCATCATTCATTGGCAGCGCAGTTCTAGAGTTCACGGCTTTCTCCTAATGACTCTGCCTCTCTAACGGGGAGCCACCATCCCTGCACTCGCTCAATGATAGCTCCTACTCCCAACTAAAACACCCTAAACTGATTCTCCATTGAACTTAAACTTAGCCAAATCTTATACTGATCATGTTTCTCGACTTATCTGACTGAGCTATGCTGAATTTACTTGGTTTCTTATCTGATGGAATACTACTGAATCTTATTTTCTGACTAAATAATATTGAGCTTTGAAAAGATTACTCGAACACAACTGAGGTCTGAATAGAACACTCGAATACTACTAGATCTGAGCTGAGTACTGAACTAAGGCTAGAATATTAGCTATACTGTGATTACTGAGATTACTTAAGTTCCATATCTATCGGAGAGAATAGTGTTCTATTACTCACTGAGTATTGAGAATCATGGCTTGACTGAGATTACCATGAAAATTGACACTGGCTGTACACTGTAGCTAAATTATCGAGTATAAATACCCCCAGGACTAGATAACATAAAAGTAAAACATAAACATTCAAGACCATGGACATTCATTCACGATCACAATTACTAAATCATCTCCTCAAGCATTTAGAAATCATAAACATGTAATAGCATAGGCAAACATGTTATTTGCTCATACTCCATTCAACATGGTCTTGCATCAAACACTTAGCATGTATTAAGAGAACATAATTGGGGGGAACTTGATGCTATCATTTCACAATTCATTCACTAAGGCTTTTCAACAAACTCTTGGCATGTATAGGCTAGCACACAATTGGGGATTACTTGTCAACATACTATAATGGCTCTAATTCCTTCACATAAGCATTTTATTAAACTATGGGGAGCCTGCTTTGCTTATCCAACAATTTATACATTTAATTGATATGAACACATCACTTAACAAGAAACTTAGAGAGGCTTTATTATCAACATCACATGAATATGACATACTAGGGACAAAGCTTGAAACATCATCAACAAAACATTAATTACAACTTAATAATAGCATGAACTCCAATTTTAATTCACATAAATCATGAAAACTCATAAATATAAGATCTTTGAAATTTAGAAAAGGGTTCTTCAGCTTCTTGGATGAAAGGGACCCAAGAATAAATATTTGCATACCTTAGGAAATTCTTTCTTGAAGGCACTTGGAGAGATTCTTGATTTTATGATTTCTCTTGATTTTTTCTTGAAGAAGAAAGATGGGTTTTGATTTTATAGAAACCCTAGTTTTTGATGTTAAAGATGAAGAATAAAATTGTGAGTCTTGATCAGATAAAAATAGCGGCTGAAAAGAGTGGGAAAAGACCAAAAACCCTTTTTCAAATCGAGTTAAAAGATGGTTAACGGGGGTTGCGACTGTCGAAGCGATGTCCATTGCTTAGTCTGACGGTCTGTCGGAATGTCCATCATGCATTGGTCATAAAAATAACACACTGCCTTGATGCGACAGTCTAAGTGATGGTCCATCGCAAACACAATGGTCCGTCGGATCGTCCGTCATACGTTGGCCAAGATGAGACCACACTACCTCAGTGCAATGGTCCATCACATCCTTAATGGTCCGTCATCCTGACCATCGTACTTGGGCCAGAAAAGGGAGTTACTGCCTTGGTTGCATCGGTCTAGGCGATGGTCTATCATAAGCTCGACGGTTCGTCAACCCGACTGTCACACCTTCGTGGTTTTATTGGCTTTTAGTAAAATGGCCATAACATCCTTGTCATATGCCGAATTTTGACAAAATTTGTATCGATTGAAATTTTATTCAATTCTCTACAAGGAAGAAGTCAATATTAGGAAAATTCTATAAGTTTCAAAATATTTCTCACTTGGGAAGACACTTCTCAACCTTTTAGGGCCAGATTTACACTCCGTTGAACACACTCTAAGGCTCAGACTATGAGATAATTTTGCGGGGTCTTATAATATCTCTCCCTTAGAAACATCTGTCCTTAAATTTTTCTTCATAGGATAAGAATATTTCTCAACGAAACTTACTTAAGCAACGAGAACATCTCAAAACATGATTATGCAATTGGAACCACTAATACTCTGAGTTCCTATACTGGACATGCATATCGGATGTATGGAATACATGAATGAAGCTACTCATAAGCTGAATTCTCATAATAGACATGTATATCTGATGCATGGACTTATAACTGAGTTGATATCATGAATGCATAACTGAATACACATAAAATTGGACTATCTCTACTGAACATGCATATCTAATGCATGAATATCTGACTGAACTAACTCTCAAAAGTAGGACTTACTATGTAATAATAACTGATGCTAACTTCGTAAGCAGAGTTTGAACATGCAATTGAATGAGTCTAAGGAAAAGAAAGCATCGCAATAGTATGGGGCATCTCCCCCTTGGGACTCTACGTCCCTCTAAAAACACTTTGTTGAACTACTAGAGCGGTGCATGGGGCACCTACGAACTGGGTCATGATTGACCATCTGGGATCTGAAACTAATGCATGACTCATTCTGAAATATAACCTCAAAATGGGAAAAAAAGATCAAACAATGCATATCATAAACATAAAGGACTGATAACATACTAGAATCTATATTAGGAAACATTTCCTGATCATGGAGATCCTAAAGAGCATAGAGTCCATTCTGATGCTGACCATTATTGTCACCGGAAGAGGCACCCTGCTGATAAAACACTCTACCCCTTAGAGCTAGAAATCTATATTCTCGCATTCTGTGTCCAGTCCTACCATACCTAAAGTATATATCACTACCTTCTCTACACATACCTAGGTGGCTTTTTCCACACTCTCCAAAAAATAGATAGGTACAAACCCCACTAGTACTACTCTGGGCTTTGAGGTCTGGCGCCCTATCATGAATGACACCCCAAAACGTTGGTGCAGGTAAACTAGCTAAGGATAGAGCTGGGACTAAAAATCTCTGGCTATGCTAAGGACGGCTACCATCCTAGGACCCTACCTAAGAGAAACTATAACTAGCTATTCCGAATTTCTTACTCACTCTCTCTCTTTCTTTTGTCTTATCAACCTCAATTTGTTGTGCATGAATCATCAGTCTAGTAAGGTCCATCTCTCTATTGAGTATAGCAGCTCTACACTCTTTCAATACCAACCCAAATACACCAACTATAAACTTACTCTTACTCGCTCAAGGGTCAGCTATCAAGTCAGGGGCATACTTAGCTAACTGGTTAAACTTAAGACTAGACTCTTTTATTGTCATATATCCTTGCCTTAGGTTCATGAACTCTTCTACCTTAGCTTCTCTCATCTCTAGTGGGAAAAACTTATCTAGAAAGGCATCATAAAAGTCTTTCCAAATCACGGGAGTTGCATCCTCCCCTCTACTCTTCTTCCACATCACTACCCAATCATGAGCAATATTCTTTAGCCTATAGGATACTAACACTACACTCTCCTCCTAAAAAATATTCTTAATCTAGGTAATCTTCCCTACTTCCTTAAGATAAAGTTATGGGTCCTCACCTGCTACTATCCCAAAGAATTCTGGTAGGCTCAATCACATGGTATGTCTAATTTTGGTTGTGGCTGAACCCCTATTTTGCTGAGGAGGGGCTGCAGCCTGACTATTATGCAGAACATTAGTCACAGCTTGGGCTAGCGCCTGAAAAGCTGCCCAAAACTCTGTATGTGACAGATTATCATTCTCAGGATCTACTAGCTGAGGTGACTAGTCATCAACCCTATAAGTACTATCTCTGCGAGGAGGCATACTCTGTACATGGAAGAAAGAAGTGTATTAGATTAAGGATCGACTTGAGCTCATGCTCACTCGCACGACATGAATACTGAAAGAAGGTAAACTGCTCCTAAAACATCTTATAGCCTCTTGTACATAAATATTGTGCGTAATACACCCATGCACAAGACTCTATTAGATTTGGCTTTTCATACTCCCTAGGATACTACTGAACCTTAGGCTCTGATACCAAGTTTGTAATGACCCAATTTTTTGAAACCGCAATGTCACACGGTGCTCAAGATCCTAAAGGACCATAAGCTAACCCACTACTGATATTTGTAGATGAATATTGCTTAATATAGATAATAAATGTGAAAACTGGCCATAAGGTTCAAAACATCTAAAAATACTCAAAATTGAAAATTGAATACTAATACATTTTTCTGAAAAGCCTCTAAACAGTCTGAACTATAAATTTGATGGGACATGTCCCCAAATAACTCCGTCTACTGAAAATAAGCTAAATCTGATGCAATAATAAAATAAAGATCATCCTCAAATAAAGATGACTCACTACTATGTCTACTACTACTGACTAAGACTGAGCTGCTAGGGGTACTCTAGATCTCATGCCTCTGATCCTATGGTGTCAAATAAAATACCATAGCGCAAATGCATTAGTACGGGAATATACTGAGTATGAAGATAAGGTAAGGCTAAATACAAGGGCTTATACATAAACAATTACTTATCTGAATAATGTTGAGGATACTGAATGAGGACATATACATGAATGGATAAACAATAATTAAAAACCTCGCAACTTAAAATACTAAAACTTGGATACAGCTTAACTAACATCTCAACTCACTACTAACACTGAGATACTGAACAACTAAATCTTCTGATATTGATAACTACGTACTGAAGTTGAGATCAGTTTTATCTAGCGAGTGATCTCAAAACCAAATGATACTAAAACTGATTAACTGAATCTACTCATATCAATGACTGAAAGCTGAGCTTACTACTCTCGACTGACTGAATCTAAGATCAAACCTCTCTAACTAATGATCCCTAAATCTACTATCAATAATAAGAAATGATTATGTCTGAGATCAAACCTATCTTGTAGAAGATCTCTTAATCTGATAATGAGAACACCCAACTAATTATAAGACAGAGATCAAGCCTATCTAATAGGTGATATTTAGTTCTGATAATGAGATTAATCAACTGAATCTGAGACTTAGATCAAGCCTATATAATGGGTGATCTTTGGATATGATAATGCGATTACTCAACTGAATCTGAGAGTGATACCAAGCCTATCTTACGGGTGATATCTAGATCTGATAATACTGATTCTGAATAACTTTATATGAGACCATTCCTATCTAGTAGGTGGTCCATCAATCAATGGAACTATCTGAGTTCCTTACTTGATATAGGTGACTGTATCTGATAGTCCTGATTTCTTAGCTCTACTTTGAAGACTGATGCTAACAAAGTAACTATGGGAGTGCTCACTTAATCGACATGCCCCGAATCTAAACTGGTGGGGTCCAACCTATAACCCTAGTTGGAATGGTGTTAATACCGCGCCACGGGTAAAGACCTTAACTATGGTCAAGCCTCTCTAACGGGTGACCCTTATAGAATGTCAAGCCTAAGGCAGTATAATAGTCAAGCCTTATATTAATGGGTGACATCTGTATCCTACGCTGGCTATGTAGTTCTAGATTTTAGGAATTGCTCCTAATGATTCTAACTTTCTAACGGGGAGTCGCCATCCCTGCACTCGCTCAATGCTAGCTCCTACTCCCAACTGAAATACTTTGAACTGATTCTCAACTGAACTTAAACTGAGTTGAATTTAAAACTGATCATGTTTCTCAACTGATCTGATTGAGCTATACTGAATTTCCTTAGTTTTGTATCTGATGGAATACTACTGAATGTCTTTGTCTAACTAAATAATACTAAGCTCTAAAAATATTACTCGAATACTACGGAGGTATGACCTGAACACTCAAATACAACTAGATCTGAGCTGAGTACTAATCAGAGGCTAGAATATTAGCGATACTAAGATTACTTAGATTGTTTAAGTTCTGCATCTATCTGAGAGTATAGAGTTCTATAACTCACTGAGTTTTGAGAATCATGGCTTGACTAATATTATCATGAAAACTGACACTAGATCTAGACTGTAGCTAAATTGTCGGGTATAAATACCCCTAGGACTCGATAACATAAAAGTAAAACATAACCGTTCTTGAATAATCAAGACCATGGACATTCATTCTCCATCACAATTACTAAAGCATCTCCTCAAGTATTTAGGAATCATAAACATGTAATAACATAGGGAAACATGTTATTGGCTTATACTTCATTCAAAAAGGTCTTGCACCAAACACTTAGCATGTATTAAAGTCTTACCATGTATCGAAGAGCACATAACTAGGGGAACTTCATGCTATCATTTCACAATTCATTCACTAAGGCTTTTCAACAAACACTTGGCATGCATGGGCTTGTATACAAATGGGGATTTCTAGTCAGCATGCTATAATGGCTTTAATTCCTTCACATAAGCATTTTACCAAACATATGGGGAGCGTGCTTTACTTATCCAACAATTTCTACACTTAATTAACATGAAAACATCTCTTAAAAAGAAACTTGAAGAGGTTTTATTATGAACATCATATAAATATCAGATACTAGGATCAAATCTTGGAACCTCATCAACAGAACATGAATTGAAACTCAACAATAGCATGAACTCTAATTTCAATTCACATAAATCATGAAAACTCATAAACATAAGATCTTTGAAATTTAGAAAAGGGTTCTTCAGCTTCTTTGATAAAAGGGAACCAAGAATCAACATTTGCATACCTTAGGAAACTCTTTCTTGAAGGCTCTTGGAGAGATTCTTGATTTCTTAATTTCTCTTGATATTTCTTAAAGAAGAAAGATGGGTTTTGATTTTATAGGAACTCTAGTTTTTTATGTTAAAGATAAAGAATGAAGTTGTGAGCCTAGATTCGATATAAATAGGGGTTGAAAAAAGTGCAAAAAAGTCCAACAAGCCCTTTTAAAATTAAGTTAAAAAATACTAAATGAAGGCAGCGACGGTCCGTCGCTTAGTCTGACGGTCCATCAAATCGTCTGTTACTCATTGGTCATAAGAAGAACACACTGCCTCAATGCGACGATCTCAGTGACGGTCCATTGCAAACCCAATGGTCCATCAGATCGTCTATCGCACAATGTCCAAGATAAAACTAGTGTGGTCCATCTATTAAAAACTTGGTCTATCATATTCAACTTGGTTTGTGTACTCACAAAATTTAGCTTGAACCAAATTGTGGTCCATCTATTAAAAACTAGTGTTAACTTAATCCCTCTATGTAGGAGGTGGTTAAGAAGGAAATCATAAAGTTGTTAGATATTAGTGTGGTATTCCCCATTGCAGATAGAAAATGGGTTAGTCTGGTTCAATGTATTCCAAAGAAGGGCAAAATAATTGTCGTACATAATAAGAAAAATAAGCTAGTGCCTTTAAGACCTATCACTAGATAGAGAGTATGAATGGATTATAGAAAGTTGAAAGCTTGGACTTAGAAGGACTACTTTCCAATGACGTTCATAGTTCAGACATTGGACAGGTTAGCAGGCAGTAGATGGTATTATTTTTTTGATAGGTACTCCGATTATAATTAAGTTACTATTACATTAGGATTGGGAAAGCCTAAATCGACCAAGTTGGTTTTGTAGCTTGTAGACGGATCCATGGAATATCTGGAAGGAATAATAGAGGGTTTCCTCATAAAGGTTGGTAAATTTTTTATTCTTGCTGACTTTATTGTTCTTGATTTTGAGGTAGATAAATAGGAACAAATCATCTTGGGGAATCCATTCTTAGCAACTAGAAAAGTGTTGATTGATATTAGAGAAGGTACTCTTAAAATTCGGGTAGAGGATGAAAAAGTGGTATTTCTTGTTTACCAAGCACCCAAAATAATGTCCCACTATAAATATTTATGTATGGTCAATGTTATTAAATTGGACGAGTGTGGGGTGGTCAATCCACCAAAGACCTCTTTGGACAACCTAATTGAGCAGCCTAACCTTCTACTACCTAAGTCTGATTTGATGCTAATTGATGAGCCTGAAAAGTCTAATGTTGAGGAATCTGGTGCTCTTGAAAATTCACACCCAAAAGGGGTGAAAAGAATAAGAAGATGGAGATTAAGAATGAGATAGAAAAGGATAGAGAACGACTAAGTTGTTAAGCTAGGTCATGCCGCGACACTAAATTAGGCATTGTTTGGGAGGAAAACCAAGTTAAGTGGGTATGTTTACTTTTAAATTTTTAGTTTTTAGTTTTTACTTCACGTAGTTTTTGTTTTTAGTTTAGTTGCAGGTTGATGAAAAGTCTGAGTATCGAAAACCTGAGCTAAGGAGCATGGCAAAGACTTAGTGTGGGGTCTTATTAGTCTTATGTATGTATAAAGATGCTACTAGCTAGTCCTAGAGGCCTTAGGGAGTATTTTTGTCTCTTACTTTTAAATTCACTTTAGGAACAAAGTTGATTTGTAATTGTGGAGTGGAGAAATTCCTAAATTTTGGCTCAATTTAAAAAAATTTGGTGTCAGATATTTTGGTTGGTGCTATTTTTTATTGCATGGTGCAAGTTTTTTAATGGTAAAATCATGTTGAATTGTGAGAATTGCTACTTTTGAGAATCTTAGGCTTATTTTTGTGACTCTTGTACTTTTTGGCTTAAATTTGAATTCATGTTATTGTTTGGTAGGGAGTCTATGATGATCCTATTGAGTTGAGCATGTGCCATGTGCGTTTGAGATTTTTGTATATTCCTTGTTCCAAGTGATGTCTACAACTTGCCGGTGTGTGTGCAAAGAGAAATAAAGAGTGTGGGTTTAGGGGATGATTTAGGCATTTCTTTGACAGCCTTGTATTATACCTTCTATTTGCCTTACCCTTTGTGCATTAACCTAATTAACCCCTATTGACCCTTTAGCCTTTTCTTTGGTAGCTACATAAGAAGCCTAATCCCTTCTTTCATGGACCTTTATTAGATACAAAAGATCCTAGGTGCTCTAACGAACAATTGATAAAGGAGTTTGAGAAATTGAAGAAGAAAAAAGTGAAATTGATTCCCCAAGGCAATAGTTATTGGTGTTTATATTTGATGTGTGGTGGTGAGGAGTAATATAAATAGTGTTAGAAATATTCCTACGATTGAATAAAATGAGAAAAATTGAATCTTGAAGAAATAAATTATACGCCCACCATATATTTGTGAAAAAGCTTGTTTTGAGGATGATTCATGTGCTATATGGGTTTATAATGATATGTATATGTATATAAGTGTTAAATCATGTGTTTATAATGTTCAAAGTAAAGTCTGAACAAGTTTGTGCTTAAATAAGTTATTTAGAGTTCAACCCAGAAAACTAGTGTTACTAGCTTGAGCTAGGTGCTTGTCTAGTTGGTCTCGTTTGATTCTAGTTTTTTTAACGTGTTCCTTATGGTTTAAATGTGTTATTAAAAGTGTAATAACTTGTTGGTAGTGATAAAAATTCAATTTGAATGAGTGTACAGCTAGAACAATAAGTGAAAGATCAATGCGAACTAGCCTAGCTTAGCTTTTGTTTTGCTTCATTTTTATGGGTATTGTGTTGTAATTATCTTTAATTCGTGTGGTGTGATTGTTTAGGATGCTTTGGGAGATGCATATGATGATATTTTGATGATAAAAATGCTGGAAATTCATTGGAAATACACCACAAGACAAGGGACTAAGATGGGAGTCTCAACACTTAACAAAAATTCGGAGAACAAATTTCAGAGGCGCAAGGCGATATGGAAGTGATGCTCCACCTGGAGTAGGGATATGTGCAGGGAATAGCCTCATATAGAGAAGCTCTCTAGATATGCTGATGCCTCCCCTTGAGTAGGGTTTAACCCAGGGTGGAGCACCCTCCATTCCCGTGCTAACCAACTGCTGCAATTCAATTCCAACACGGACTTGGTTTACTCCTATATTATAAATACATGTTATATCACGTTTTTACATATCTTTCAACATATTTTTGAGAGCAAGGCTCTTGTACAGCTTCTTAATTTGGTTTTTATTATTTTAATTTAGTTCATTCATGTTTTTAGTCATTAATTACAATCTTCTGATTACGATTATGACTTTGTGTGGCTAAATGACCTTTTCCGGGATTAAAGCCAAGAATATGAGTACTATTGTTTTGTATTAAATTCATTTTACTTTGCTTATCATTATTGGTTGTGTGTTCATCTTTGATTTAACTATTTTAAGGATTTGCGACCCTTAGAATATATTAATTGTCTACCTTTTGACCTTGGGAGAGGGAATAAATGATAGAATATGGACATAAACAAAGTATGGTTTGTATTCCTTTATAAAATAAGGAATTAAAATTAGTGTCTAGGACAGGGATATACTTATATACCTTACTTGATTCACATAGAGCATGATAGCTTTAAGGAACTTAAGTGGACCACTATATCCCTACTCAATGATATAGTTGTAAGGTTCAACTTAGGTAAAGGATTAGAAGTTGGGAAACCATAATCATGCAACTAATCCTACGAATCAGGAACCAAGATAAGCAAGTTAACGAATGAAATTCAATACATAGAATGATTTTTTGAAGTTCTTTAGCCCTGGGTTTTCTCCCATTGATTACTTCAAGATCTTTAATTAAGCATTGTTTACTTTTCTACAATTTACATCTTCCAAACTCTCTTTGTGGTTACGCTCGCATCAACTGAATCTAAATTGTGAACTAAAATAGAATTATTATTGAATCAAGTATCTGTGGGATCGATACATGGCTTCTAGAAGGACACTTTACTACTTGATAAGACCACGCACACTTGTGTGTGCACTTGGGAGCTATCATAGGTATGGTTGTGAATGGATATGGTTGGTTTACTTAGTTTTAAAGGTTAGCATTATTTTATCCTTATCCTGAGCAATTGCTAGCGTTCACCCACTAACCCATCTTTAGATAGTTGTATCCCCATGCAATGCAGGAATCGACCATTCTAAACCTCCTGCATGGTGATCAGATTAAGGATTAGCTTGGTTGGTGTAGGAGCAGAATATAAAGCCACACTTGAAGCATTTGTCCTTTCCTTCACCATAATAACGCCATATAGGATGATCATAGAACCAAAAATAAGGGCATGAAGAAACTGACCTCTGTTTGCCTGAGATTGGGCACCTTACGCCCGAAAATTATCACCACCATAATGACGCATGTCGCCCGCCTAGTAAATAGCACTAACAGAAGAGTAGGAACCAAAACTCCCTCAGTTCTATTTCTGTCATTTTCCATAATACCATCCTAAGACTAAGCACCTTCCTAGTTTAAAAACCTATTCCTCTTACCCTGCCTATCCCCAAACTATGCCTTCTTTCTCTTTTGATCCTCTACCTATTGCCTATGTGACGTTGCCCAAAACTACATCTCCAGTAGAAGTATAATGCAAATGATATCAAATATAATAACTCAACAAGGTAGGGGTCAATCCCACAGGGAAAACGTGAACTGTTTCTAGCCTAGATGTAATCCACAAGCAGTATGGGAAAGTAAATAAGGGAATTTTTTCATTAGCATCAAATATTAACTGACTCAAGAGTATTGTTTAGTTCAAATCAATATAAGAAGAACGCTAGGACTGTGTTTCCCCTAGCTTCTTAACTATGTAAAATTCTCGTGTTAAACTCTATTATTCTATTGTTCTGCATGCAAAGCCTACAAGTTAGGTATTATCCAGAAGTTAAATTTCACCCATCGACTTAGTCATCATCTTAGAGTGTCGCCTTGTTTCCGCTTATTATGGCCCCATTCGTACACAGTTATCGTATAACTGTTTTAATCCTCGCTACACAATCACAAGTTTCTTATTATCCAATGGATGCTAATACATGCTATGTTAAGTTTTTGCAGCTACTTAACGCTAATTAATACAATGGAGAATTAAAATACATGCAGAAACCCTAGAATAATTAGATCTCACAGTTCCTCTATGTATCTAATCCGCAAGGGTTCCCACAACCCTAGCTAAGGAGATTAACCACTCATGTTTGACCAAGAAACTATGATTATCAATGAAGAACACATAAAATCAATTGCACAAGATTAAGATGAATAATACTCCAAAGTCTTAAATTGAATATAACCTTACATATAAAGAAAATTAGATTAATTGCACAAGATTAAGACGAATAAAACTCCATTCTAGTGTCTAATCTTCCCCCAACGTCAAATGTTTTTTCAACTTACAACTCATAACCACATATACCACTCGAATTCTTTATCTGTATATACCTGGCACTTTGGTATTTTTTGGAATTAAAAACTTATTGGGATATGACATCCCTATAAAAGTCACACTCAAACTTCTAACACGTACCTTTTTGATATTTCAATTTTGGAATAGTAGCTAGATTCTGTTATGCTAACAACTTTAGCATATGACTCATAACCTAGCTTATGACTGGGATATGTGTGTCATATCTTTTTTATACTTGGTTTCTTGATTTAACTTTTGATTCTAATGCTCATATGAATTTGCATACGAGTCGTATCGAATGTTTTTGACTTGGTGGTAGAATCGTATACTGATTAAAGTTAGTCTTTTTAGGTCTTTTTCTCCTCCTTTTGCTCAGATTATGTTATAAACCTGTTTTACCTACAATTCACACCAAAGTGCATCATATCTAACAAAACAACCTAAGTTCACACATAAATTTATAGTTTTAAGCATCAAAAGTGTCATGTTTCCACGCCACTTCAACACCCTCAACATAGACTTTTGCATTTCCTTAGGCAAACAAAACAAAATACTATTTTCTACCTCTTAGGTAATGCTTAAAATAGCAAAATCTCAAACAACCCATGGCATGGATTTTGAATTAAATTTTAATTTTGTTGTTCCCCTCTTAATTTAAAATTTTTCAACTCAACCTTGTGTATAACAACTCAGCACATGTCAAAACACGAAGGGATCCGATGATGGAATTACATTAGCAATAGCTACTTGGGCATAAAACTATTTTACACCCATAAAACAATCTAGCAACTTAGCATCATAACTCATATGCACTCATAGTCAATGAAAAACCCATTCTCTCCTCATATGTACCAAGTGATTCAAGGATATAATGACTAACTCTCTCTCTCGCAAAGAAGAATTATTGGTGTGCGTAGAATGCCATAGGCTTGCCCTTATTCTCTTTCCCTAACCTTTCAAATACTTTTGGTAAGATCATTATAGCACTTTATTTTTTTGAAACTTAGTGTAGGGGATGGTAAGATATCCTTTTGGTGATTCTTTTACTGACTAAGCCTCCTAGACACTACGATTTTCTTGGTGCCCACATATTTTTCACTTTTTGATTTACTTCTTCCGTTGCATCTTTTTTTTCTTTTAAGCATATTCTAATTTTTCCAGGCTTGGATTTTCTTATGCTTAATTTTATCATTCCTTTTCTTTACTTCGCACTTTTTATAGCTTGATTTTCATCAAACCTGCCCATGATTTAACTATTTTTCTTATATCTCATTTCTTCATACATGTTTTGCTCTCACACCCCTTATAATAGCCACCCTCAACTTAGGGTTTTTCCCTAAGTTGAGGTTCTCAGTATCCACTGGAGGACTAGGGTCAAAATAGGTATATTTTAAGCTAAAGAGGAAGGTGATAGGTGTAACAAGAAAATTTGGTTCCATTAAATCTCAAATATTTAGATCAAAGGGATTTGTTCAAGCATTTTAGGCTTAAATGACTTATACTAAAATAGTCTATGATCACCTCTTACCTAATCATCCTAAACTTTGGTAAAAGCAACCGAGCAAGTTCTAGATTCCAACATGACTGGGAACTCAGTAAACATTATGCACACTTGTACAGGGCTACATTAATAAGTACCCGATATCTAAATATGTACTTGTTTTATCCCTAACAATACTATTCCTAATCCTAATGCCATTATGAGATACTTAACAGTTTTAACACATTATGAAAATCACACAATTATTTAAACAAAATTTTGAGAGGGCTCAAATTTTTAAACTCTTTAACACAGTTAACACTACTTTTCACAAGATCAGTTCAAAAATCCACAATCATTAGCAGTGTTTTATCAATCACAAAAAAATTAAAAAATTGTAAGTACAACCCAAAATTTCAAAAGAACATAAAAATTATCATCCAAACTCAAAAATATTTTCTGCCATAGGTTCACTGATCTACTCAATATTTCAGCTGCCTAACTCAAACCTGCTAGTCATAATAGACTTTTAATTTAGCTACATCTAAAAATTGTCAAACTGCTCCATGAATTATGGTATCCCACCCCAAATTAAGAATATTTCACCATCCTCAATGCTAAAAAAATAATAAAGTTAGGGACAAAATCAAACCTAGGAGCCCAAGGCACCAGAGCATCAAAATCAGTATGTGGGCCCTCAGGTCAGGTCTCACTCTCCTCAACAACTATCATAACGAGGACTGGATCATTAACAGGTGAGGGTACAACATTAACCCCCTCATCACCCAAAACTAGAGCACCCAAACTACCAGTTTCCATATACATCTCCTAGACCCGTGTTTGATGGTCCCACTCATCTTGGATGCTATCAAGTTTGTCCTTTGTCTTCACAGCTTTGGCCTCTTTCCTCTTTCTCTTCTTCTCTATTTTTTCTTTCTTGATCCCCTCAGCCTACTCATATATCGGTACTGCTAAAAACTTTAGTACCTTGACTGTGGGAATCACCGTATCTATAATAGGATCAACAACCAGTGGCTTCTCAGACAACTCGATAATAATTACCTTTATTTTAGCAATTTTAGCTTGAATGTCAGCTACATCAGGTATTTGCCCACTACCTAACTATTGAGTGATCCCCGACTCAAATGCATTGATGCTCTCGTGCAAGAACCTATCATGTATTTTTAGTTGTCATTTTATTTAACTTTGTACTTCACCTACCATATTGTTGACCTTTTCAGTGTGTGTAACAACCTGAACTACCATATCTGTCCATGCAGCCTGAGAAATTATCATCACAATAGAAGGCATCCCTCGTGGCTTAGGTGGCACATACTGGACTAGCGGTGGGGCACTCAAAGTACTCATTGCATCTGTGGGTGTAGTCTCAATCTGTGCACCTACATTAGTAGCCTCAATAGTTGCAACAAATTTAGTCTCATCATCTTCTGGGTAGGCTCTCACCATAGCATATGCTGCCTGCCTCATTCTCCTGGCCAATAGGTTTGCCGCATCACAAATCAGACCAATATCAAAAGTTTGGTGGGCCTCTCTCACAACATCAACACTTAAAATATCCAATACCTCCACAGCTAAACATAACCGCATAATCATGCAAGGGTATACGAGTAACACTTTCTACTCTGCCCTAGCCCTATCTCTTAATTCTCTGGATAAGAACTCACCAACATCAAAATTATATCCGAGTGTAAGCCCTTCTATTATTGCTGCTTGGAACTAGCTCAACACATCATCCCCTATAGTTGGACATAGTCTGTGATGGTCTATGGTCCACCAAGCCTTTTTTACAAAATTAAGGGTACCCTTCTCTATTTATTGTGAGTCCCTAATACCACCTGCAACCCAAGTGGCATGTTTGCTAATTGCAGCTATCCTATTAGATTTTCACCGAAACATCATTATTTTTTCCTCAATACCTAAAGTCCTGTTGGTGATCTTCTTCATATCTTCCATTCTATAGTTTATTTCTTCTATATTGGATGGGGCCTGATATGTCGGTCTATAAAAAAATCTTTCTATTATTTGGGGTGATATATCAACTCAAACTCCTTAAATTATTAAGGAAGAAATAGGGTCACCACCTTTACACAACATGCCCTATGGGTACTATCTCATCAACTTGACCTTATAGGTGGCGTAGAACTCGCGAACCAATACGTTATTATACCTTCTTTGAGCTCTCATCATCAAATCAAAACTATTCTATTTGAAATATTCTGCAAATTTAGGGACTTCAGCCATACCTATAGTAGTCATCCTTTTCTTCTTATATCAAACTCTCTTGATTCTGCCCGATAGCTGAGACAACCCTGTGTTAAATATTGCCTTCATACTGGAGTAACCATGTCCTTCTACAATGGGCATCAGAGTAGGGATAGTTCTAGTTAAGGATCTTGACTAGCTACCAGGTTAGCCTCTAACTTAGGACCATCGATTTCCTCTATAGTCTCCTCGGTTTAACTAGACTCAGCCTCTTGATTATAGTCGTTACTTGGTACTAGTATATGTAGAGGGGAGACTATCACATTTTTTTCCTCTATCCTTTCAGTGGTAGAGTATCAGAATCTTGGGGAACAACTTTCTTTCCCTTAGCTTTAGCTGCTGCTTTTGCTTTTAGTAGAGTTTCCTTGGAAGATGACCTAGTATACTCCTCTTCGCTACATTCAGTCTAGCATATGGATGCACTGGTTTATTTAATTTCTACTACCTTTTGTTTATTTCCTTTCTTTGCCACAGTTTTGTATGAAGACCTATTCTTTGGAGGCATTTTTCCTACAAATATGCTAAAGTTAGTAACTAAGAAAAGAAAAAGAAAAGCAAAAATTCAAACTTGAAGTTTAATGTGCATTGATTTCAGTTGGTTACGACTTGTGGGTATCAGTGGTATCTACTAGATACAACTCACATGTACAAGTCGTAAACTAGACAGTGCATGATTATAGTTTACTGGCTAGCTTATGACTCCTCCGCACCAGTCGTACCAGCTGGTTACAACTTTTGACCAACAGTTGTAAACAAGTCAGAAACATTTATTTAATTTATCCTCTTCCTAGGTGGGTATGATATACATGTACGAGTCATAAGGTCTGGATACGACTCATAAGATTGAGCCATATCCTTTCCTGAACTTTAAATATTTTAAATTTTCATGTTTTCAATATGTACGAGTCTTATACGACTCCCGTACCTGTGGGTATGTCATAAGGAGTCTTGTATCAACTACAACGTAGAAGTCTAACTTACAAAGGTTAACTCCAATGAAATTCCCAATCTACCCACTACTTTATTCAGCCTATATCCAGCATTTTCAACACATAAACACCCCAAAACCCATTTCTAACCCTAGTTCATCCTTATTAACAAGTTTCAACAAAACTAGCTAAATATAGTGTACCAAAATCCATGAAATGAAGAAATTTCACTTAAAACAAGTTAAAGAAATACATCATGTTATATATTTCAACTTACAATTTAGCAAAAATAAGGTCGAAAACTTGGTATATGTAGAGTAGCAGATTTCAGCTTTAGGATCTTGAGAGCCCCAAATTTGAATTAAAAATTGCACCAAGTGATCGATTTGAGGTTTTTGGTACTTAGATATAGTTGGTAACAACTTGATTTTGCAGATTAAAGTTCAAGAATTTTAGAGGAAAATTTTGGGTACAAGTTAGGGTTCTTGGGTGGCTTATCAGGACTAATTCCCATTTTTAAATTATAGGTCTAGGCCAGGTCAAACTCAAGATCTGACGTAATAAGCTGAGGTACGAGGGTTGTATACAACTCTTACCTAGGCTTATGGGTCAATTCTTTGACTCGTATTGCCTGAAAGATTACCTAGGTTCTAGAATGCGTACGACTCTTGGTCATAATCCGTAACCAGGGGTTGCAATTTGTATTGAGAGTCATATTCACTCTAGAACTTTATTTCTAATTTTGTATGATCTCCTAGGTTATTATGACTCCTTCTCATGAGCCATACCGTATATATTCAACTCGTGAAGATTCTGTATGCTTCCATTATATCTTGTATGGATTTTAACGGCTTACTTTTAGTTTTGTACATTGAAAAAACACATTACCCTATAAATAAAATAAGTACAAAAACATGGGTTTCCTCCCATGCAACGCGTGATTTAATGTCACGGCATGACACGAATAAGTTAGATACTCAGAGTTCACCAACTAACCTCATGGGTTTCCTCCCATGCAATGCTTGATTTAACGTCGCGGCATGACATAATTTCCTTGATTACTTAGACTTCATCAAGGTCAATATCAACTTGCTCATTTACATCTTCTGCATTTCCCATATAGTTCTTTACTCTGTGTCCATTTACCATGAATAGATTTGTTCCATCCTTTATTAGTTCTAACGCACTATCGGGATACACTCTTTTCACAGTGAATGGACCATGCCACCAAGACTTTAGCTTTCTAGAAAACAAATTAAGTCTAGAATTGTACAGTAACACTTTTTCAACTTTTTCAAAAACCCTTTTCTCAATCTTTCGGTCATGATACAACTTTATTTTTTCCTTTTAAAGTGGAGAACTTTCATATGCTCGAAACCGGTATTCATCCAACTGATTTATGCTATTCAACCTAGATATTGTTGTATCTTTCCACTTTAAATTTAGCTTCTTTAATGCCTATGGTGCCTTATGCTCAAGTTCAATTGATAAATAGTAATATTTTCCATACTCAAGCTGATAAGGTGAAGCACCTATAGGGGTTTTGTAAGATGTATGGTAAGCCCATAATGCATCATCTACCCTTCTTGACCAGTCAGTCTGATTGGCATTCATAGTCTTCGCTAATACAGACATGATTTCTCTATTGGATACTTAAACTTATCCACATGTCTGCGAATGATAAGGTGTTCCCCATTGTGATTCACCCCATATTTTTCAAGAAGACTCTTCAATAGATGATTGCAAGAATGTGACCCTCCATCACTAATAATATCACGTGGCATACAAAATCGAGAAAATATATTCTTTCTAAAAAATATTGTGATACTCCATGCTTCATTATTAGGATGTGCAATTGTTTCGACCAACTTTGACATAGTTAACAGATACAAGTATGTACTTCAATCCACAGGAACTCATAAAAGGTCACAAGAAATCTATGCCCCATATGTCAAACACTTCCAATTCTAAGATGGGGGTCATAGGTAGTTCATGTCTTCTCCTAATAGTACATTACCGTTTGCATGGATCACTGGTAGCAGCATAGTCATGAGAATTTATGTATATGGTTAGCCAATAATATCTACATTGCAGGATCTTATGTGTTATTCAGCCCCCTCTATTGTGACCCCCTACTGGCAATGAGTGACACACCTCTAGTATTCTCATCCTCCTTTTTTGATATGAGAGTCTTTATGGGACTAGATTACTTTGTATGTAGTTTGCATAATCTGTAAAACACAAAATCAAATCATGTGAAGCTGCCAATATCTGTTCGTCTAGAAATCTGTCATCAATCTTAAAACCTTTAGCAATCTTTTACATAAATTCATCCTCTAGTCCAGACAAGTGATCCAAAACTTGATTCTCTATTTCTTTTATGTCCTTTACCTCAAAATTGATTTCTTTTAATTGCAACAGCCACTGAATAAGCCTTGTCTTTGTATCCTTTTTATCCATTAAGTACCACAATGCTTCATGATTGGTGTGCATAATCACCTTTGTCCTAATCAAGTAAGATCTAAACTTTTCAAAGGCAAAAACCACTGCAAATAACTATTGCTCAGTTGTGGTATAGTTCTTTTGGGTATGATTTAGTGCCTTACTACAATAGTAGATGGGATGAACAATCTTCTCTTTACTTTAGCCTAGCACAACCTCTAAGGACAATCAGCTAGCATCATATATAATTTAAAAGGGGAAAGACCAATAGGGAGACACAACGATTGGAGCCTACACCAACTTCTCTTTTAAGTTTTCCAAAGCCTTCTTACATGCCTCATCAAAATCAAACTTTACCTTTTTTTCAAGCAGTTTGCAAAGTGGACTAGCAATCTTCAAGAAGTCTTTGATAAATCGTCTATAAAAACCTGCATGCCCTAGAAAATTATGAATCCCTGTTCCAGAAATTGGATAAGGCAATCTTTTAATCACCTCCACTTTTGCTCGATCAACCTCTAGGTCTCTCATTGAAATTTTGTGCCCAAGAACAATTACTTCTTTAACCATGAAATGTTACTTTTCCAAATGAGTACGAAGTTGCATACTTCACACCTCTGTAGATCTTTTTCCAAGTGCTTTAGACATTCTTTAAAAGATTCCCCCACCACCGAAAAATCATCCATAAAAAGTTTAATGGTGTCTTTCACCATATCAAAAAAATGGACATTATACATCTCTGAAATATGGCTAGGGTGTTGTATTACCCGAATGGCATCCGTTTAAATGCAAAGGTACCATAAGGACATGTAAAGGTAGTCATATCTTTGTCTTTCGGTTCTATACCATCTAGTTTGGGTTACATATTCTAGTTCTGAGGTTCCCACTCAGTAATCTATCTATTTTGTTAATGAATTTCCTAAAGTATTTTTCGATGATATTCCTGGTATTCCTCCTTATAGTATAAGTAAATAGACCTTGGGATATTTTATTTTATACCTATCACATCTATATTCCTCCTTATATAATAGCTCCAGTAGAGTTGAAAGAACTTAAGGAGTTGTTGAAGAATCTTCTTGATAAGGGTTTCATCCATCTTAGTGTGTCCTCCTTGGGTGCTCCCATTCATTTTGTGCGTAAGATGGATGGTTCCCTTCGAATATGTATAGATTATCGACAGTTGAATAATGTTACGATGAAGAATAAATATCCTCTTCCTAAGATAGATGACCTCTTTAACCATCTTCAGGGTGCTAGATATTTTTCTACGAATAACTTTGGACGGTTTATCATCAGTTAATGATTAGGGAGGTGGAGGACACTAAGACTACCTTCTGAATCCCTTATGGTCATTATGAGCTTTTAGTGATATCATTCGGGTTGACTAATGATCCAGCTGAATTTATGGACTTGATAAATTGGGTATTTAGGCAGTTATTGGATTTATTCATGATTATGTTTATTTATGACTTCTTGGTATTATGGAAGAGTGAGGAGGACTATGCCAATAACCTCTGAGTAGTGTTGCAAACACTTAATGATCAGTGATTGTATGCCAAGTTTTTGAAGTATGATTTTTTGGTTGAATGTTGTGACTTCTCTGGGTTATGTTGTGTCAAGTGAAGAGATCAAGGTACATTTACAGAATGGTGAGGTTCTGAACAAGTGTCTTAGACCCACCACTCAAACTAACATTTGAAGATTCCTAGATTTAGTTGGGTATTATAGGAGATTTGTGGAAAGTTTCTCGTATGTTGCTGCTTCGTTAACTAAGTTAACTCAAAAAAAGGTGTTGTTTTGGTGGTCTGATGCTTATGATGGTAACTTTTAGATGTTGCAAGATAAGTTGACTTCAGCTTTAGTTTTGACACTATACGAGGGTACTAGTAGGTTTTTTATTTACTATGATGCATCGCGTGTCGTATTTTGATGTGTCTTGTTGCAGTATGGTAAGGTGATTTAAAGATTTGGTTTCATTACATGGGGTTCATGTTGATATTGATTCAGATCATAAAAGCTTACAATATGTGTTCACCTAGAAATAGTTGAAACTCAGGCAAAGGAGATGGCTTGAGTTTCTCCAGGACTATTATATAAGTCTTCATTACCATACAGGTAAAGCTAATAAGGTTGTTGATGCTCTTATCAGGTTTTCCTTGGGCAGCTTGTATCATGTGGATAAGGAGAGGTGGGAGTTGGTGAAGGATATTTATCTCTTGGCTAATCCTGGAGTTTGTCTTTTGGAATCCGAGAATGGTGGTGTAATGGTATAGGAAATGGTTCGGCCAGCTCTTAGTGCAAAGATCAAGGAGAAGAAAATACTAGATCCTTTCTTAATGCTCAACCCAATTACCACCATAATCAATCACACATGCACAAAGTATATCTCCCAATGTCTGAATAGTCCTTTCTACTTGCCCATCCATCTGCGGTGAAAAGCAGTATTGACACTAACCTTAGTACCCAACCCATTCTAAAACGACAGCCAAAAGTGCAATGAAAACCATATACCATGATCAGAGGTAATCGAAATAGGTACCCCATGCCGCTTCATAATCTCATAAAGGTATAACCTTGCATAATCCTCAATGGAAAAGTTAGTCCTCACTTGCAAGAAGTGAGCCAACTTTGTCATACAATCCCTGATGACCCAAATCAAATTAAATTGGTTTCGAAACTGAGGAAGACTGGTAATAAAATCTATGTTGATCGCTTCCCATTTCCATTCAGGCATTTCAATATCTGATACAAGCCTCTATGCCTTATATGTTCAACATTCACTTGTTGACACACCAAATATTTGGCCTCAAAATTAGCCACATCCTTATTCATACCATTCCACCAATACATGTCCTTGAGATCATGATACATTTTCATTGAACCAGGATGAACTACATAACGCAATTCATGTACCTCAACCAATAACCTTTTTCTCAAACCATCGACGTGTAGAACACATAACATCCCATGCTACTGTGAGGTACCATCACGACTGATCTGAAATACCATTACTTTTTTCCCACCTACATCACCCGTGATTTTTATTAAAATAGGATATAGTATTTGTTTCTCCTTGATCTCTACACCAAAAGACTACTGAACCACTTCATGTACCAACACACCACCTTGTTCGGAGTTTAAAAGTCGAACTCCAAGATTAGCCAAGCGGTGAATATCCTTCACCAACTCCCGCTTCTCTTTATCCACATGAGCTAAACTCCCCAAGGACAATCTGCTAAGAACATCAGAAACAACATTAGTCTTTCCTGGATGGTAATGAAGACTCATATCATAGTTCTTGAGAAGATCAAGCCTTCTTCTCTGCCTGAGGTTAAGCTCTTTCTGAGTGAACACATACTTTGGACACTTATGATTGGAAAATATGTCCACGTGCACTATATATAAATAGTACTGCTAGATTCTTACCACAAACACCACTGGTAAAATCTCCAAATCATGAGTAGGATAATTCCTCTCGTGTACCTTCAACTGCCTAAGAGCATAGGTAATCACCTTGCCATACTGCATCAGA
Organism: Capsicum chinense; assembly: GCA_026120095.1. Lineage (NCBI taxonomy): Eukaryota > Viridiplantae > Streptophyta > Magnoliopsida > Solanales > Solanaceae > Capsicum > Capsicum chinense. The sequence continues at coordinate 87,975,444 of JAPEIP010000009.1, forward strand.
ACACAACCTAGTCCCACTCAAGACGATCACAATAGACCATAAACCCCTCATTACCTTCAGGCAAAGTCAAAACCAAAGCCGAAGTAAAATTATCCTTTAGAGTCATGAAACTGCCCTCACAAGCATCCAACCAAGAGAACGTTACCTTCTTCTAAGTCAGTTTAGTCAAGGGGGCAGCTATCGTCAAAAAAACTTTTAACAAACCTCCTATAATACCCATCCAAACCTGTAATGCCCCGCATTTTGGGCTAGAATAAAATCCATGATTTTGATCCATTGCTAATCTCGAAGACATAAAATCCTATGCCAATATAGCATATTAATTATTGTGTAGCATGTGAATCCAATCAAGCTTGAATTTAGACCATAGAGGTCCTTCGACTCAAGGATGAGTTGAAACTATTTCAATCGACTAAGTTTTAGTGGACGTTGTAAAATATGTCAGTTTCCACCGACCATAATTCTGTGTATATATCGAATTAGAAAGCCTACTATGTGTCAAATGATAGGTA
>JAPEIP010000009.1:87976055-87994735 GCA_026120095.1 Capsicum chinense
CATCGACGTGTAGAACACATAACATCCCATGCTACTGTGAGGTACCATCACGACTGATCTGAAATACCATTACTTTTTTCCCACCTACATCACCCGTGATTTTTATTAAAATAGGATATAGTATTTGTTTCTCCTTGATCTCTACACCAAAAGACTACTGAACCACTTCATGTACCAACACACCACCTTGTTCGGAGTTTAAAAGTCGAACTCCAAGATTAGCCAAGCGGTGAATATCCTTCACCAACTCCCGCTTCTCTTTATCCACATGAGCTAAACTCCCCAAGGACAATCTGCTAAGAACATCAGAAACAACATTAGTCTTTCCTGGATGGTAATGAAGACTCATATCATAGTTCTTGAGAAGATCAAGCCTTCTTCTCTGCCTGAGGTTAAGCTCTTTCTGAGTGAACACATACTTTGGACACTTATGATTGGAAAATATGTCCACGTGCACTATATATAAATAGTACTGCTAGATTCTTACCACAAACACCACTGGTAAAATCTCCAAATCATGAGTAGGATAATTCCTCTCGTGTACCTTCAACTGCCTAAGAGCATAGGTAATCACCTTGCCATACTGCATCAGAACACAACCTAGTCCCACTCAAGACGATCACAATAGACCATAAACCCCTCATTACCTTCAGGCAAAGTCAAAACCAAAGCCGAAGTAAAATTATCCTTTAGAGTCATGAAACTGCCCTCACAAGCATCCAACCAAGAGAACGTTACCTTCTTCTAAGTCAGTTTAGTCAAGGGGGCAGCTATCGTCAAAAAAACTTTTAACAAACCTCCTATAATACCCATCCAAACCTGTAATGCCCCGCATTTTGGGCTAGAATAAAATCCATGATTTTGATCCATTGCTAATCTCGAAGACATAAAATCCTATGCCAATATAGCATATTAATTATTGTGTAGCATGTGAATCCAATCAAGCTTGAATTTAGACCATAGAGGTCCTTCGACTCAAGGATGAGTTGAAACTATTTCAATCGACGAAGTTTTAGTGGACGTTGTAAAATATGTCAGTTTCCACCGACCATAATTCTGTGTATATATCGAATTAGAAAGCCTACTATGTGTCAAATGATAGGTATTCGAGTTAGCTTTCCAACGATACCAATTTGTCTAAAATCCAACACCCAAGCAAGAAGTTATGGCCCTTCAAATTGATAAGCGATGCCTAACCAATCGCCCATGGCCACTGGAAAGCATAGGCGATAGCTTAGGCGGCGCCTATGTGAACATAGGTAATAGCCTAGGCGGCGCCTATGTAAACATAGGCAATAGGCCAGGTGGCGCCTATGTGAAGATAGGCGATGGGATAGGTGGCGCCTATGTGAAGATAGGCGATGGGATGGGCGGCATCTATGTAAGGAATTCTAGTGAATTAAACACTCCGTGTTAAGGACAAAGTGGTCCTTTTCCACCCTTACTTAGCCCTAAAACACGAGATTTAGTTTCAAGGACCCCAAAATACTTATTCTTTCATCAAAAGTGCTCAAGAACTCTCCTTAGGGTTTCAAAATAAAAAGCCAAATAGTTCAAGATTTGACCGTAGGTTTTCAATGATAATTACATATTTTGAATCACCAATCTGCAAGCTTCAAGAAACATCTATTATCCTTGGAAATAGAGGTACGTGGGGTTATCCAAAAATCTCATGGGTATGGTTTTTATGAACATGCATGCTTTTAAATGGGGGTTTTCAATCAAATGCTAAAATCTTGCTTTCAATAAGATTTCCAAGTCGTTTTCCTTATGTCATGGGAATTGTTTGCCTATATACTTCATTGGTTGAAACCATGCATATGTGATTTGAGATTTTCCATGGAAGTTTGATAAATATATATGATAAATTGTTTTTAAATTCCCATGATAATGTTTCGATACTCTATATTATATTGTGATCAACAAAAGAGAGCATGAATTTGAAATAAATACTGTTCATCACTTGTAAATGATGAAGCACCTTGATTTTTACATGATTATGCATATATGAATGTGATATTGATAACTTGCATGTCGGGTATGACAATACCCTTCAAAATACGATATGCGATTGAATGAGATGAAATTTGAATGCATTGATTTTACATAAGAAAGGTGGATGCCCGAAGAAGGCATTTGAGACACAAGCGGCTCATTACTGGAAGAATGTGTTTGCCGACACGAAATATTGGTACCATGCTTTGTGGTCTTGCGTATCTGATATTATATTATCCCAAATTGGTATTATGTTTATGAGTCATGCTTTGTGGTCTTGTGTACTACCATATATGATTTGGATCGAGACACCATGCTTTGTGGTCTTGTATGTCTCTCCCTCACTTATACTCTAATCTCGGCGGCAACTGAGGTTTGACAATTGGTGTAAATTATGTAGGGTATTCCACCTAGCTCAGTTGTATTTCATTATTATTGAGAAAAGACTATTGCATTACACCCATGTGCTTTGGAATGATTTGATACGAAATTGCTTTATAATGGCTCTCAACTATATATATTGTAAAAATATTATGTTTTGTTTTGATATCTCTGTGTGCCAATACTTTTGTGCTGACCCCCTCTCCTCTCCAACCTCCCAAGTTTAGAGGCCCAGTCTAGGGGTCAAGAGAATGAGTAGATCATTCAGACAGAGTTACAGAGACAAGTGGTGAGCCTTCTATGTTTCGGAAGGTCTTATGTCCTGTAGTCCTTTTATCTTATATTAGTTTTGGGTCTGCTGGGGGCCTTGTCCTAGTTTTCAGATAGACACTATTTCAGTCATTCGTTACAGATTTTTGCAGACAGTTGTTCAGAGGATAATTAATGTTGAGGGAACCTTATCTCCCCATTATTGTCTTTTTTCACATTTATGACCATGTTTCCAAATTATTGTGTTTTTCCACATTTATTTGATCATATGAATTAGGTGCATGATTACCAGATAGATAGGGGTGTTTTGGTCCTCAATGGTTCGAAATGCTCATCACGGCCAGGCCCTGGTTCGGGTTTTGACAAAACCCAAAAAGATCCAAACATCGGTTGGATTTGTGGGTCTAGTACACTTTTTAACCACTGCAACCTTTTGTGAATCCACAATGATCCCTTCACTAGAAATAATATGGCCCAAAAAAGTAACAACGTTCAACCAGAACTCACATATAGATAATTTGGCATACAACTATTGCTCTTTCAAGGTCTCCAACACCACATTTAGGTGATTGGCATGATCTACCACACTCTTAGAGTACACCAAAATGTCAGTAATGAACAAAATGACAAAAAGATCCAGAAACTAACAAAAGACCCTTTTCATCAAATCCATGAATACCGTAGGGGCATTGGTTAAACTAAATGACATAACCAAGAAATCAAAGTTCCCATACCGAGTATGGAAAGCTATATTAGGTATATCCACCTCCCTAATCTTAAGTTGATGTTACCCAGACAGAAGATCTATCTTTGAAAAGAATTTTGTACCTTGTAATTGATCAAACAAGTCATCTATCCTTGGAAGAGGATACTTGTTCTTAATCATCACATTATTAAACTGCTGATATTCATTATATATATAAAGATAACCATACTTATTATGCATGAATAACATCAGTGTATCCCATTGGGACACTCTAGGATAGATGAAATAATTATCAGAAAGATCCTTAAGTTGCTTCTTGGGTTCCTTAAACTCATCTAGAGTTATTATACAAGGAGGAATAGATATAGGATGAGTGTTCAAAACCAAATCCATCTTAATCTCAATCTCTATATCCATAGGAACACCAGGACGATCATCCAGAAAGACCTCAGAAAACACATTCACCACCAGAACCAAATACAAAGAAGGACCTTTCGAGTTATAGTCCTTAACTCCGACCAAATGATTGAGACACCATTTAGAAATTAACCTCCGAGCTCTAAGATATGATATAAATCTCTCCTTAGGAGGCACGAAAACACCCTCTCATTCAATAACTGGTTCACCAGGGAACTTAAAGACAACCTTACGGGTCCAACAATCTAAGGACGCATAGCGAAAGTATAACTAATCTATCCCCAGAATGACATCAAAATCTGCAATATCTAATTCAACCAAATCCACACAAGTCTCCATACTACCATTAGATACCATATACCCTATAGACTCTTTTAGGAACCATAAAGTTACCTACCAAGTTAGAAATAGAAAAAGAATTTGAAGTAACCTCTGGATAAAAATAAATATACACAACCACAAATAGGGTCACATAAGAGATAATTTACCCTGGATTAAGTAAATAATACACATCACGTTAAAAGATTTTTAATGAACCAGTCATTACATCCGGTGATGCCTCAAAGTATTATCGGGTAGTGAGAGTATATAATCAATTTGATCCGTGTCGGTACCAGAAGAAGAAACAGATGCAGAAGCAGCACCCTTATGTGCAGGAGTAGATAAAAAGGCAACCAAAACCTTGTTTGCTTTCCAAGCAACCTTACCAACTAGATAATTTCTTAGTATATGTCATGGCTAAAAATATTTGAAATGCATGTCCCTCTGTTTATCGCAAAAACCCCGATGTAACCTATCACATAACCTATAAAGAGGACATGATGAGGCTGACTGAGCCTCACTAACCTGAGATTGAGTTCCCTATGCCCATAAGTTATTGCCACCCTGCTGACACCTATCACCCAACTACTTTGGTTAAGGAGCACTAGCTGTTGAGAAAGAACCAAAAGTCCCCATTTCTTCTTTAGCCACTAACCACCATCCCGACTATTTTGTTGTTGTCCATCCTACTCAGAGAACATGAACCTCATACTTTATCTTTTACCTATCTTATCCTACTTTTTATTTTTCTACTCCACCTTTTACATATGATCAACCAACCTAGAGATATCCATGTCCCTGATCAGCAATATAGTCTTGATTTTAAAGATCAATTCACGAGATAGTCCTAAAGCAAACTTTCTCATCCAGGACCTCATATTAGACACTAATTTCAGAGCATACCTAGACAACTGGTGAAATTTCAAGGCATAATCCTTGACCGACATATTTCCTTATTAAGATTAACAAATTTCTCTGCCTTTACTTCCCTTAACTATTAAGGAAATAAGTGGTCCAAAAATGTATTAGAGATAGTCTCCCATAGAGATAACTCCTCAACATCACCCTTTTCTCGATCCTATCCTCATAGCACTGGTATGCCAAATCTTTTAGCTAATAGGCTATAAAATTCACCCCTTCCACATTTGTAGCTTTCATGACCCTGAAGATATTTTCCATTTAATCTAAAAAAAACTCTGAGGATCCTTCTCCAACTTAACAACAGTAAAATTTAGAGGACTCAACCTCATAAACTGGTCAACCCTTGTTTTCTTAAATGATGCAATACCAGATCCACCATGCTTAGCCTGGAAAGCTACCATTTGAGAAATCACATGAATCTACTGACTAAATTCCATATTTATCACGTCTTCCTAAGGAGCACTAGATGGAACTGGTGGAACTCTAAAAATATATGGGATAAGACCCCTAGATTGAGTATGGATCCCATGAGAAGAGAGTGTCTTATAAACATCATCCTCAGTTTGGACAGAGAAGTTTTTGTGTATATCAGATCATTGAGGCGTGATCTAAAAGGCAAACTATTAGTAATTAGAGATGATTCTAGGACATCTAAGCTTAAAAATAGAACACAGAAAAGAGAAACATTTCCTAAATCCTTGTAGCCTCTCCCTTATGAGTGTGGCATGCTACACACCCTTAAAAGATACTCTACTACATATGGTTTTATGGACTCCCAATTGACCTTAAATCTAAAGCTCTGATGCAAATTAGACATGACTCAAACTGGGGCCTTCTCGTGATAGGTATCCTAAATACAACTAAGACCGGGTACCACCACCGATACCCAACCCAGCCACCCAAGCGGACACCTTAAGTCGAATAAATTCTTAACATATAATAAGATATTGTATTTATACCAATCTAGACTCTGGGATAGGTCCATGACTGTGACCAACCCAAGTAAGTCAAACAATCTAATACCTAACCAATAACCAAATCAAAACAAAAATAATAACCAAGAATGATCCAATAACATAAAAAAGATGGAATAATCATAGATACAATCAAACAGTATCTTTCCCAATACTAGTCCCAATACTAAGGCTTACACCAATACCTACACCATCTATCCCAACCTATAGTAGTTCCACAAGGCCTCTACGGAAAGTAAAACAATATCTGGTAGGGATATGCCCTCAACCATACCCAAAACAAATGTCTATGAAATAACCAAAGTGTACAAAAACATCCATGATATGAAAGGAAGCCTTCTTTAAAATGGAAGCTCACCACTTTAATCCCTAGGAGTGTTGCATCTGCTTCTATTACTACTCCAGGTTTTAGTGTTGATTGGAATAGGTTTTATAATTTGGAATCTCGATAGGATTCTAAGGCATCACTTGATGTCGTTATTGGTACACTACAGCTTTCCTCTTGTGACATATATTATTTACTTGATCCTGGGTCCACTTTTTCCTATATGAATCCTTATATGGCTGTATCTTTTGGTTTCAATCCAAAAGTTATTTTGAATCCTTTTTTTGTTTTAACCCTAGTAGGTGACTCGATTATTACTAAGAGAGTCTATAGTTGGTTTTTAGTATCTGTTGGTGGAAAAAAGACCTTGGTTGATCTATTTGAGTTAGATATGGTGTATTTCAATGTCATTCTAGGTATGGATTGATTTTAATCTTGTTACACATCATTGGATTCTCAGACCCATAACGTTATCCTTAGGTTCCCTAGTAAATCGGTTCTAGAATTGGAGGGTGTTTCTTTAACTCTTATGGGGAGGTTTATTTCTTATCAGAGATCTTGAAGGTTAATCTCTAAAGGGTGTTTTTATCACTTGGTCCAAGTTAAAGATTCTAACTCGTAAGATCCTTCTTTCCAGTTAGTTCTAATGGTTAATGAGTTTCTAGAGGTCTTTCCAGATAATCTTTCTGTTGCTCTTATGGATAGGCAAATAGAGTTTGATATTGATCTAATTTTAGACCCTCATTTAATTTTTATTCCTCCGTATAGAATTGCTCTAGCTGATTTAAGGGAACTCAAGGAGAAACTTAAGGATCTTCTAGATAATGGATTTATTTTTGCTAGTGTATCTCCTTACAGTGCACCGATGTTGTTTGGGAGAAAGAAGTATGGTTTTCTTTAGATGTGCATTGACTATAGGTAGTTGAATAAGGTGACGGTTAAGAACACGTATCATTTTCCAAGAATAGATGATCGGTCTAACCAATTGGCAGGTGCTAAGTTCTTTTCTAAGATAGATCTTTGGTTTAGGAACCATCAGCTAAAGGTTTGGGAGGTGGATATCCCTAAGACAACTTCTTGTACTCAACATAGGCACTTTGAGTTTTTGGTAATGTTATTTTTGTTGACTAATACTTTGGCGGAATTTATGGATTTGATAAAAGGGTTTTTTATCATTATTTAAATCTTTTTATTATTATGTTTATTAATAACATTTTGATCTATTTAAAGAGCAAGGTGGATCATGCTAACACCTTCGTATGGTGTTGCAGACCTTAATGAAACATTAGTTGTATGCCAAGTTCTCCAAGTGTGAGCTTTAGTTGAACGTTGTAACTTTTTTAGGGCATATTATTTCTAGATAAGGGATCATGTTAGATCTGCATAAGGTTATTATGGTGAAAAAGTGGCCTAGACCTATAATTCTATCCAACATCAGAGCTTCTTGGGTTTTGTCGGGTATTATAGGTGGTTTATGCAGAGTTTCTTATCAATAGCTACTCTTTTGACTAAGTTAACTCAGAAGAAGGTAAAGTTTTCTTGGCCAGTTGCTTGTGAAGGAAGTTTTGAGAAGTTAAAGGATAAATTGACTTTAACTTCAATTTTGACTTTACTGGATGGAAATGATGGGTTCGTGGTTTATTATGATGCATCTCGGTTAGCTCTTGGTTGTATATTGATGTAGCATGGGAAAGTGATTACCTATACTTCTAGGCAGTTGAAAGTAGATAAAAAAAATTATCGTACTCATGATTTAGAGCTATAGGTGATTTTGTTTGCTTTGAAAATATGGTGGCATTATTTGTATGGTGTTCATGTAGATATCTCTTATGATAATAAGATTCTACAATATATGTTCACCCTAAAAGAGTTTAATCTTAGGCAGAGAAGATAGCTTGAGCTTCTTAGGTATTATGATATGAGTCTCCACTTTTACCTAGGAAAGGCTAATTTAGTTGTTGATGCTCTTAGTAGGTTATCCATGGGGAGTTTAGCTCATGTGGAGGAAGAAAAGCAGGAATCGGTGAAGGTTATTCACCACTTGGCCAATCTTGGATTTCGCCTCTCAAACTTCAAGAATGGTGAAGTGGTGGTGCAAGAAGTGTTTAATCGTCTCTTAGTGCAAAAATTATAGAGAAGCAAGTTCTAGATCCTATCTTCATGAAAATCAAAAGATGTGTTGGTGGGCAAAAAAGTATTGGTGTTTGAGATCTATAGTAATAGTACTTTATGGTACCAAGGGAGGTTGTATGTTCATGATGTCGACGTGTTGCGAAAAAGGATTTAGGATGAGGCACATGAGTCATACTATGTTATTCATTTCAACTCGACTAAGATGTATCATGATCTCATGGAGATCTATAGGTGGAATGTCATAGAGAGAGATGTGGATGATTTCGTGGCTAAGTGCATGGTGTGTCAATAAGTTAAGATTGATCACCTGAGGACAGAAATATTATATTAATAAATTAATTTGGCTGAGTAGAAGTGGGAAGTGATCAATATGGACTTTGTACTTAGTTCTCCTAGTATCAGAATCAATATGATTTGATTTAGGTCATCATGGATAGGATGACTAGTCTGCACACTTTTTGCCAGTGCGGACTACCTTCTCGATGGAGGATTATGCTAAGTTCTATCTTTAGGAGATTATGAAGCTATATGGGGTTCCAATTTTTTGGTTATTTCTAAACTTTGCACAGAGTTTATATCTCATTTTTGGCGGTCTTTTTAGATAGGTTTGGGGACCAAGGTAAGTCTGAGTACAACTTTTCATTAGCAGATGGATGTGCAAGTGGAGAGAACTATCCCAACATTGGAGGATATAATTCGGGCTTGTGTTATTTATATTGGTTGCAATTGGGTTGAGCATCTACCTTTGGTAGAGTTTGCTTACAAATATAGTTATTATTCTAGCATTGGTATTGCCCCTTTTAAAGCATTGTATGGTATGAGGTATAGATATCTTATTGGATGGTTAAGCTTGGTGAGGAGTTCATGTTTGGTCCAGACTTGGTTTACCAGGCTATGGAGAAGGTGAAGGTGATTCGGGAGAGGCTTAAGGCTTCCCAAAGTCACATAAAATCCTATGTGAATGTTATGCGTCGAGACTTAGTATAAGGTTTTCCTCAAGGTATCTCCGATGAAGGGAGTAATGTAGTTTGGCAAAATAGGGAAGATAAGTCATCAGTATCTGGGTCCTTATGAGAGTTTGTGGAGAGTTGGTAATATTTCTTATGAGATGGAGTTTCTTTCTATCTTGAGCTTGGTTCATCCGGTCATTCATTTTTCAATGTTTAGGAAGTGCATTGGTGATCCTTCTTCGGTTGTTCCTTTTGAAGGATTGGGTCTCACAGATTTTTTGTATTATGAAGAGGTCTCGGTTGAGATCTTTGATAGGAAGGTTCGTCTGTTATGGACCAAGGATGTGTCTTTGGTTAAGGCTTTTTGGTGAAACCATAAGATGGTAGAAGCTACATGGGAAGCGAAGGAGGAAATGATGTCCAAATATCCATATTTGTTTTCTCCTCCTGGGATTCGTGCGGAAGGTATGTGTCTTCAACAAATCATTATTTTCTGAGTTTGTTAAAGGATATATTAATATCTTTGCTTCTCTTTTTTCAAACTTTGTTAAGTATTGGGAATATATTTAATAACATAATGCAAATAAATTGTGTGTGTAGTTACCCCTACCTTGTCCATCATTCAATGATAAATGTTCCTAGTGGGGGATACTATAACAACTTAGAATTTAGCCCTTAGAAATATCTCGGAATTCTGATCTCTAGACCCAATATGACTTGAGGATACGGGCCATATGTTGAGGTACAGATAGTAAGGTCAAGTCATATACAAACCAATATTGGTTGGTGGGATGAATTTTTGTTACTCGAATTGGTACGACTTAGGGTATTACTCGTATTGGTGGTTATGAATCATTTGATTCTTTAACTTATTCAGAGACTTGGTTACTTAGATTGGATCTTAGTACGAGTGGCTCACCGTGAGCCGTAAGACAGATACGAGTTGTACCCCCGACTCGTATGGTGGACAGTGTATGATTTCTCTTTGGGTTTAAATTTTTCAAGGGTGAGGATAAAGGGTATGGATCATATACTATCAATACGGCTTAGTTAGATGAGTCTTATGCGTTACAGTGTTGGATTCAAGGATTGAGTCTAGGATATGAGTGGAGGATACCAATCATATTGGATGGGTACTACTCGTATGGGGCAGTTGTATCCCTACAATGAGATTTTGGTGCAATTTAAGTGGGGGGTATTCTTGATATTTTCCCACTTATTATAATAGGTCCCCATAACTTCTAACCTACTTGGCAGGTTATTTACCCTATTATTCAATTCATTAATATTTAGAAATTCTTTTAAACACTTCATAATTCTCTCAAGAGCTTTTGGGCAAGGTAAGTTAGGATTTCAATAAAAGGATCAATTTGGGGCTCGTCTTGGTGATTTGTTTCCGTCATCATCTTAGTTTAAGGCATGTTCTCTTCCCTCATTGTTAATTCTAACTAAAGGCATCATTTTTATAAATGTTTCCATGATTTTATTGATTGGATTATTTTGGTTTTAAAATATGATTTGGGGGTTTTGATATTAAATGTTTGGTTATGGTTTCCCATGCATACAATTATGCTTTTATATGTATTAATAGTAGTTTTGGATAATTGAATATCATAGGAATGGTTTAATGGTAATTGAAATTTTATTTGGTCATATTATGCCCCCAATGTGTTTGACAAAATGCTTATAATTATATGTTTATTGCATTGACTATTATTAATGGAACTCTTTCTTGTTTTAAAACTTGGTAAAGGAATTATGCACAGTTTAAATAGCATGGAATGGTAAATGGCTAATGGTTATGCTTGTGGGTTACATGGAATCCTACCAAACAATTTAATATGGTAAATGGAAGGGCATATAAAAGTCCCCTTACACCTCTAAATTGTTGACTATATATAATACTTACAAGTAAGGATTGGTATGATGATACCAATATTAATAGCCTTTGGTTAATAAATAGATAATGGTTTGGTTAATTGAAAATTATTTTAATTGGACAATAATGGCGAGGTGTGTAGCTAAGCCATGGAAGGTATAGGTCCCTGGGGACTAAAATTTGAAACTCATATTAGTCAATATGAGGTTGGTGTTGGTGACCGTGTGTATGATGTCACACTATATTTGAAGGATGTACTAGTCCTCCCAAGGTTTTCTTTCCTAGTCGTGCGGCTACACATAGCAGGGCCCTTTCATCAGAAGAGCTGAACCCATATAGCCTATGGTTATTTTATGATAACAAAGCTACACAACCCAGGTAAAGGTTATAAAGGCATGCTAAACCTAATACCTTTTCCCAACATGGTGTTATATATATATATATATATATATATATATGGTTGTGTGCATATGAATTGTTTTTACTTGGTTTTATAGATGACATTATTTTATCCTTACCCTGAGATCATTCTAGCGCTTACTCGCTAACCTCATGCTAGCGGTCACTCATTAACCCCATCTACTGGCAGCGGTATAACCATGCTATACAGGCACCAGTCGTTCTACTCCTCCTATATAGTAATTGACTCGAGATTAGCTTCTGGACTGAAGTGGTGAGTTTCCAACCATTCAGAAGGATCTATTTTATGTTATGGATATTTCTAGATACTTTGATTTTATTTTGGATATTAGTTTTGGCTATGGTTGGGGGCATGTCCCAACCGAATTTCATTACTCTTTTGGTTAGAAGATTTGTGGTACTTCTATCGGTTGGAATAGCCGGGATCGGCATTGGTGTCGGCCTTGGCATTGGAATGAGCTGAAGGGCTAACATCATTTGACGAGATTGTTCGTTGTTCCATCCTATGTCATTTTGGGATTAATTATATTATGTTTTACAACATCCTTGGTCATGGCCAGATTTATGGACCTAGTTTTGGTATGATTTTGTATGGTTGGATTATTGGTGTGGGATTGTTAAACTCGGTTGGGTCAGTCACGGTTGTGATCTATTCTCAGTTTTTATGTAAGTTGTTACATTGTCTTGTTACATGCTCGAAATTTAGTCAACTCAGGGCAGGCGACAGGAGGTTGGATTGGGTAATGGGGGTTTTCTCCGGTCCTAGTCAGACTTGGGACGCCCATTATGATAAGACCCTAGGGCAGTTCATGTCAGTCCAACCCCTTTTGCATTTTCTCGGTTGAGTTCGATAATACTAATTTATCCTGCAATGTATAACTAATGGTTGCTATTACAAAAATAAATTTAGGATAAAATTCAAACTGTATTATTCAAGAAAAGAAAAATTTTTAAAACAATTTGTATACCATGTATATATAATGAAAGATGATGAACTATTCCACTTGTATACATCTTTTTAAAAGCTGAAAAATAAAAAAAAAATTAATAAATAGTTACCATGAATTTCATTGATGATAGTTTTATGTTACTTTGAAGGTGGATGATGATGATTTGCTTCAGTGGTGTTGAAGAAATAATAATGTGAATCCTAAAGTATCGATGTAAAATCAGAACGACGAAATATTTCTATTTTTTGTTATTCAAGATAGTACAATCCTAAGCTATTTCAGTCAGGCAGATTTAGAGCCTTCTTTCCTTATATTACTACTATATTTAATATTTATATTTTATAAAATAAATAACTGAAAATAATTAAAAATTTACCTTCTGTGTGATTAGAGTTAAATGCCAGTGTAAAAAGGGTTCCACTGGCAGTAGACACAAGTTAATCTCTTTACCACAAGGTCATTCGTTGGGGTATGTGCATATGGGACAAGATCTCACTGAGCCCTCTAGTTTGATTTTATACTAAGATATGTACACGAACATGTTTTACCATATGAACGTGATTGTTGAGCTAGATTTTCAAACTGATGACCTTTAAGAGTTGATCTTCACAGATGTTATTTTCCTCTATGAATGAGTCATTGGACTTGAAATTTGACAAATGATTTGAACAACATTTCTAAATCGACTTATGATGTTGGAATTCCCTTATTATGGTTAGTTGCTTTAAACAATAAAGTGTTTCTTATACTATGCCATGATTTTTCTTACTTGTGTTTTGTCTTGTTATTCATAAGGTAGATTATCCATTAGGGATCCAAATAAAGTATGCCTTTAAATTCAGGGAAGAGTAGATTTCATGAGTTAGTAACCTTGATGAGATAGCTTCAGATTGTTTAAGGACGATAAAGCATGACTTCCTCTATTACTACTGAATTAGGCCTTTATGGGTATAATTTGGTAGATTTATGCTTTGATTAACTGATATGAAATTTCAAGTATGATGAATTGAGAATAATTTACTCAGTGACCGGATTTAAATTGTTCCTCTTAAATTATATTACTAATTTATGTATTATTATCTTAAATATTTTTTTCTAAACTAACTCGTCCCAAGATATTTACCAAGTATCCAATACTCAGGCATACCATTGTTGTTTTTATAGAGTGCTAGAAGATTAGAGGAGCAGTAACGGAAGGATCATACCGCCTACGAAAATATGCTTGATCATCAAGTTATTACGATCTCACATTCCATAAATTAAGGTGGTATAGGGATCTATTGAGTTTCTACAATAACGTTGATTCCAAAATAATGTACTACAAACACTAAAAAAATTTGGATACCACAACCTTACTGTCATTCATGACAACCAACTGGTATAGAGGAAATAAATCTAACTTGAGGCTTAGAGATATCACCCTTGTATTCTAAAATGAGTTACTAAGAAATTAAAACATGAACATTTGGATTAGCATTCCACATTCATGTAACAAGCAAAAAGGCAATCCATTCTTGTTATCACATCAAACTCCACCATTTCTTATTTGATTGAATCGACAGTGGTTTCACATCCCTTAAGCATTACCATAAAATTTCTACAAATTTGAATTAATTACATCAAGGGTATTATCGTAAAAGGGTTTTAATATTTTTTAGGCTCTACCCCAAATTCAAGAGAAAAATATAGTGTCACATATGATAAAATTGAACTAGGATCAATCAAAGTATATTCTCATATGTGAAAAGATTATGAATATGCATGGCAACAACATTTGAAGCCTCAGTTGTCAATCTACGAGCCAAACCAAATAGTTTAGCTTGTCCCTATTTACTTGTATTAGCATCAATATTTCCGCCATATGTATTTTGAGAATTCTAGTTAGTACTCGCTTTACCAATAGGTTGGTTCTTTGAAGCAGTAAAGGGCAGAAGAGTACTCTAACCAGACAAGTTAGCTAATTCCCTCTATAACTTCCTACAATATCTTAAAATATGCCCTTAACGCCACAATATTACAACCATGATCCTTCCAACCTAATGTGGTTCCATTACTAATTAATATAGACTTATTATAATTGTTTAAATTAGGCCTTGACCGCGAAATAAGCTGTTGGCATTATCTTAGGTAGTAGGTTGCACATATGTAGATGGATCCACATCGCTACCACCATTGTGAATATCACTATAACTACACATTAATTGGTCCTTGTTGTTCTTTCCCTCTTCTTGGTCTGACCTTTTCCAATTTTCTTGTTCCTCGTTAAAACTTACTAATAATGCAAAGGTATAGGTATGAGATTTAGAAACCACTTTTGAAATATATGACCCTAAGCCGCACACAAACCTCTTCAAATTTTTATTCTCTAAAAGGATCTTATCAAAAATAAATATAGCCAAGGAAATAAATTATAAGCTATACTTGTGCTGTAGTGGTTAACATCCAATTGGAAGTGGATGAATACCTAGTTTACAAAATGAGTCAATACTTCATAATAGTTATCATGAATTTAAATGGGATGGGCCAATAGCAACGTAGAAGTTTCATACAAAAGTGCTTTGAATGGACAGAGAAAGGATGTTTAAAGCGATGTTCGGAACCATTTATCAAATTCACCTGTCTGAAGTGAACAAGTGATTGGTTTCTTCATGTTTAAATTAAATAAAAAATAATGAAATAGTTTTCTTATTTCAAATCCATCTCTTTGTTTCAACTATATACCAAGATATTAAGGTGCTTTATAAGATATTGAGGTGCTCGAAAAGTATTATCACATGGATTGAGTTAACCAGGCACATAGAGAGTACTAGCCCTACATGGTTTAAGAATCCTATGCAAATTATTCAGCTATATTAGTCAACAACCTCAAGAATGGTTAGAAAGTAAAACATCAACCAGCTCTTGATAGTGTGCTAGTTTAGGGGTCAATGTGGACATATCGGAGAGAACTATCAATTGACTTTTACTCAGACATAATTATGTGCAACAAGATATCACTTCAAATACCTTTCACTGAATGAAGTTTAAGGATGAGAGGTTTGAATGGCTAGGCAAAGTTCTCACTAAAATATACCCAAAGTTACTAAGGAATGGAAGGGTGAATATTGTGGAAGTTTTTCAGAGATTTATTACTAAATTTGATGGGTAGTGGTGCAGTTTAAACTTTTTCCATTAGTGGGAAATAACATATTGAATGAGGAAATCTTTCTCATGTGTCTCATGTTGAGGTACATGTTAAACCGGAAAAGAATATTGCATAGGTTTAAGGTCCCGAGCATAGCAGTACAATAGCTCGCTCTCTTTTCCATGCCTCGTGACTTATTTATGTAATGATGCAAAATTATATACCATGATTGGTATTGATCAATAAGTGAAAACTAATAAGATTCAAGATATAGCCAAATGCATGGACGAGATGCAACCTATGGTTAGGGGTAAGAAGTTAATCTTTACTTTAACTAATTCATTTGAGTTGCCTCCAAAGGTGCAGATGTATTATGTCCTCTTCAAACTGCCTCAGTTAAACACTATGAGGCTACTCCAATGGCTATAGTATGAGAGGAGCTGGCTATCACATTAGGAGTACAAACTATTGAGACTGGTGCAAGATCAACTCTTATAGTAGCTCCTACTCCTCCTATCTCTCCTTCTGTTAGCACTACTGCTACTCTTTTGTAAAGACCCTCTAGGTCATTTTTCATATTTTTGCTTATTTTTGTAATTAGAGCTTTCCCATATCTTTCCCAAGTCATTTATGACTTACTAGGACTGACTATTTGGTTATCGAGTAGTTCGTTTGTTTTTAGAGCCAATTCCCCGTTTAGCAGTCTTTATTGGATCCATATGGCAATGGGGAGAAAACATCAGTAAAGAAATCATAAAACTAAATTCTAACTATGCCAACAGCTTTGAAATATCGATTTTAGGCTAGGTATACCTTTAGTTCGAGTCTCGATGCATCAGAGATCATTTTAACCTATTGGTCGGAAAGTTTGAAAATTAAAAATAAGAGTGTGGGACCCATATTTTGTTAAAACAACCTCAGATGGAAAATACAACTTTTCTATTGTGTCTGAAACATCAAATTTGGTATGGTTACATAGATTATTTTCGTATATAAGATTCCGAAAGAATTCTGATGCCTTAGCAATAACTTGGAAAATTTCCAAGTTTCAGCTGATATCCGGTGTCAATGATCGCACATGGTGTATAGAAGAGATAGTGCTATTGTACACCTAGGTTTGAGATTGCAACTCCTGATTACTTAGAAGAGGTATAAATAGACCCCATATGTCGCTAATTCACTCTTTTTCCACCTATCCTTTGAGAGAATAAGTGTGATAGCTCAAAATTGAGTCTTTTTGGTGATTGGAAATCTTATTTAACATCTATTTTTTTTATTATCATCCGAATTAAGGTATGAGTCCACCCTTGGTTCTTGACCAAAAACCCCAAATAGATTGAGGACTTGATTTTAGCCCTAAATTAGCTTGGATTTCAACCATTCTTGAGGGTTATTACTCCTTGACCATTTATGGATTTTGGGTTGACCTCGGAAACATAATTTTCTTAAGTGGGGCCCAACTGGGGTTTTGATGTATTTTTTGGACCCGGTGCAAAATAGTGCATTATGGGTATCGTTATTCCCGTATTTATGAGTAGATTACGATTTTGATAGCATGACAAAAGTTTGGGATTGTGAAGTGAAGACAAATATTTGGTGAACGATTTAATGATTTGCGGTTCGGCTTTAGGTAGGCCTTTATCTACTCTTCTTCATAAGATGATGTGTGTTATATATTTAATGTGAATATGAATGTTAATATTGATCATAGGTAGAATGAATTAGTCTTGATTATTGAAGTTTGGGGTATTAAAAAAGGGTTTTTGACCCATAAGGTGAAATGCTTATGACACTCGTAGAATCCTATTTCCTTCTCCCTAGATTGAACAATTTCATAGAATGGATATGATATAATTCTAGGTTTATAATGTGGTTTAAGCATTGGAAGCATGGTTAATATGATTAAACTTTTTTGGACCATTCTAGTTATTTGGAAACAATAATTTAGGTAAAGCCGATTTAATTGCTCATCTTTCTAATGGAATTTCAATCTTAGGATTTAGTATGGCTTATGTAACATCAATAAGTGAATTTAGGTACCTTAGAATATTTTGGGGGTATAAATTTCCTAAATATGGTATTTGAGGATCAGAAGTGAGTTCCTTCGGCCACCTTAAGCTAAGAAGTGTATTGGCTCTTGTGGACTTAATTACAAATGTTAGGCATATTGATACTAGTAAGCCTTTAGAGTAAGGTTACTTCTGACTTGGAGAATGATGACGGTATTTTCCTTGGAGAATAATTAATGGATTATGGCCATGACATAGTTATAGATATGATATTTGGCCTGTAGAGATGATATTCCTCATAGATGTGGTAATTGGCCTATAGAGATGATATTACTCATAGATGTGGTAATTGGCCTATAAACATGATATTCCTCATAGATATGGTAATTTTCCTATAGAGATAATATTCCTCATAGATATGGTAATTGTCCTATAGCGATAATATTCCTCATAGATGTGGTAATTAGCATATAGAAATGATCTTCCTCATAGATGGGGTAATTGGCCTATAAAGATGATACTACTCATAGTTATGATATATAACATACGGATATGAGATGTCTTATAGAGGTGATATGCCTCATAGTTATAGTTATACTTTATGGCCTAATCATATATCATTTCTCCTAGATGTGATAAGTTTATTGATATTAGTTTTCCTAAATGAGACATGATTATAAATATGCTTTATGGCTTACAGATATGTTACACCTCCTAGTTATGATATGGCTTCTAGATATAAGTTGTCTTACAAATATGATTATTGATATGAGTTTTGAATATGTATGTAGGCCTAAGGTCGTAATTATAACATAGTAATTATTATGGATAAATAATTAGGCCAAAAGTTATGTTATAATATCAGTTGGACATCTGGGAAGTGTTTATCCTTGTAAGGGATGTGG
>JAPEIP010000009.1:87996366-88016247 GCA_026120095.1 Capsicum chinense
TATATATATAGCTAATGTAGCTATGGTATTACCACATATCCCTTACTTTATTCATTCAGATTGTATATTCATTCCTTGGCCTTATGTATTGTTAGATATCATTTTTTTGCCCTTTTTCGTATATTGGTCAGGGATATACGGTATAGTATTGGGATTCCTAATGATGGCTAGAATAGGATAGCTCATCGTTTATACTTTTTTAGCCTCATTATGTTAGTCTCTTGGTCATGAATAGGGTAGTTTATCCTTGATATCTCATTGGCTTGCTTATGTGGTTGCTGGATATTTAGGTGTGATTCTTTATTCTGTTTATATGTTATATATATTTGCATTATCTTTTGAGCTCAGTTGGCAGTTTCCTACTGAGTACCTGGTTCTCATACTACACTTCTGCAGCCTGCAGATTAAAGTTAGGGTTATCACTGTTGATGTGTGCGTCGTGCGGAGAAGCCATAGTTCAGAGACTTAGAGTGAGCTCCTGACATTTAGAGTATTACTTACCTCCCACTTATGCACTAGACTAGTATCTACGTTGTATTCAGAGATAAGTTGTATTAGTATAATTCCCTTGGTATTTCATTTTTGTACTCCTATTTTGTTAGAAGCTTTTGTACTGATACCACCAGTTTTTGTTCCTATATTATGTATTTTATCTTTTCTTACATGTATTCATATTCTTTCCATTATCTATTTGGATAGTCCGTTATTAGCCTTTCCAGACTACGTGTTTTGTTTGCTTGCTGGTGGGTTATAGTAGGTTCCATCATGAAGTGATAAATTGAGTCGTGACATCTCTGGCCACCAGCTCTGATCTCAGCATATGCTTCGACTTGAGCAAATTTTTTTATTAGTAGTAAAGAGAACTGAATCGGCTAGAAATAGATTGATTTATTTGTGTAATAATTTAATTTACTTGTTGAGAGGTTTATTACTTCTAAACTTTCTTTGTTAAATGAGTCAATGTGGACGTTACATGGCTAGATTAATAATATGGATATGTGGGTTATTGAAGAATTAAGGTGTATGTCAACTCTTAATTTGACTAATATTTTTGTTAAGTCAGAACAAGACCGTATAAATTTTATGAAGCTACAGAGGAGACATGTGCAACTATTTGATGAGTCCTCAACAATTATACAAAGAGGCCTATAGGACGAGAGGACATATTTTAGTCTTATAGAGGAGTCTCCTCCATGATCCATAAGGAAGAGGATCTGTGAGAAGTTTAATGAGATCATAATCTCAGTTTGGAGAGCTAAGTAATAGGAGAATGAGAAATAGCTTTTTGGGTCTCCTACGAGGATGTTGATAGGCCTAGTGATGAAGATGTATCATCGAGTGTGCTTCTCAGTAGTGAGAGCTATAATACAAACAATGAGAAAGCGGGTGAATTTCACCGATCAGTTGTACGACCAACAACAACTATCATAGATATTACTAAGGTTTAGCTTGTAACTAGACTACTGACACACCAGATACCATCACCTAGAGTGCTACTAATAAGTTCTCGCCTCCATTTCTTAGTTTATATAATACATTAGGACAATGTAAGCTCTTTGTGGTTGGGGTAAGGGTTATTTGTGTCCACTGTACGGTTTTTCTGTCATGACCCAAAAACAAGAGTCATGATTGCACTAGTCACGGCGAACCTTGAAAAGTAAGTCTATCACCCAAACTGATACACAGGGGAGAAAAGATAGAAATACCCCCAAGGCAAGGCTTCTAGAACGAAGTCGAACCATAACAATATCACAAATTCAGAAAGAAAATAATCAAATTTCCATATATTCCCAAAACCTGGTGCCAATAGTGTAAGAGCAACTACTACAATCTAAGAATCCAATTGAAAAGTTGTTGAATTAGGGCTAAATTAAAAGAAATATAATTTTGGGCCTTCGGGGTCAAAATCTCCAATTTTCACATTCAAATTTGAATTAAAACAAGAATCTAATGTTAATTATGGAAGAAATTAGTTAAAGTGGGTGTAATGGAGCTTTCCCATGATTAGAAATGGTGAAATTGCTCAAAATCATGAAATCCTAAGTTCCAAGTTGTAAAAATGGAGAAAAATTATGAAACATGGGTATTTATACTAAGTAACCGTAATCGTAGAGCAGGGGTTACAATCGAAGTATCTAGTCAGTCAAGGGTATCACGATTGTAGACAAAGGTCGTGATCTCGACATCCTACCTGCTGACCCTATCGCGATCGCAACACCATTTTGTGATCGTAAATGCACAAGCTAGAGATTTTGGATTATTCTGAGTCCCTGCAGGCCCCTCGTGATTCTTTTAGAATGCAAACAAACTATGCAACCTATTAAATTCGATACTCCAAACTCAACGGCGATATCTGATTTTTGAAAAGACGCCGTACTCACAAAGTTGACCCTTGAAACCTAAATTCATAATTTTCTAAATTGAGGGTCAAAATGATATTTACAAGACGTAAAACCATACCAACCATGTTACCACCCTAAAATTGAAATTTCGGATATGCTAATATAGTCTATTTTGCTATCCATCACACGGATCAAAAGACAGCCACATAAGTCTATAATAAGGCTATCAAAGCCACAAAAAAACAAATATCCCATAAATTGCACCAAAATGCTTCGGGAACCATGCCAATCACCCCGAAACCCCAGAAGTACCACAATGCATATATGGGGAGGGGTAAAATTGTCAAATCACAAAACAAAACATATTTCAAATATTTCTCCAAAATCCAAGTCATTAATTCATCCACCACTAAAATCTAGTTAGTCCTCAAACTAAAGGCAAATGAAATATATGAATCCCAAGTAGCCTCATCAATAGGTCGATAATGAATCTTACCAACATGGATCACTCTAGAGAGTAACCATCTAACATCAATAGCCAAAACGGAGATCGACTCCTCCAAAAAAGACAACCTCTCATCTAACAAAATTGACTCCCAACGAATAACATGAGACTCATCACGAATACAATGGTGAAGCATAGAAACAAGATAAACTAGGTGAACCATTGATAAGTAGTGGGAAAAGCTAGCTTATAAGCCACATCACCACTAGTCTGAAGAATCTCAAATGGACCAATATCCCTGGGGCTAAGTTTGCCCGTCCTTTCAAACCTTATAACACTCATCATGGGTGAAACTCAAAGGAAAACACGATAACCAACACCAAATCTCAAGGCATGAAGTCTACAATCAGCATAGCACTTCTACCTACTTTGAGCTGCCCAAAATATTTCTTGAATGATCCAAACTCTATTAAATGACTCATGAAGCAAGTCCATACCTTGAGGTCTAACATTAGAAGCATCAAACCAATCAACTAGAGACTGACGATAACTACCATACTAGGCCTTAAAAAGAACCATATCGATAATGGAATAGTAGCTATTATTATTTGCAAGCACAACACTGAATAAGACCTACACCAAAAGGAAATGCACTGACATGGTCAATCGATCTAAAATGACCCAATAACTATCAGATCCATGGGAAGTGCGAGGCAATCGAGTCAAAAACTCTATAGTGATTTGTACCAACTTCCACTCGAGAATGGGTAAACTCCGATGCAATCCACCAGGTCGCAAATGCTCGGCCTTCACCCGGTGAAAACAAAGGCAATGAGCTACAAAGTCTGCTACACCATTCCTCAAAGAACCCCACCATTAATGTTGCCTCATATAATGATACCATCTTTTTCACTCTCGGATGGATGGAATACCTGGAATAATCAGCCTCTTCAAAAATCAGCTTGATCCAATCAGCCACTCTTGGCAAACATACTTGACCTCTAATCCTTAAAACACTATTCAAATCAAGTGAGGCTTTTTTTCCCTCTCCACTCAACACCTTAACTTGAATTGACCTTAATCTGACATCATCAAACTGGCGAGCTTAAATTTGCTTCATCAAAGAGGACCTAGCCTTCACAAATGCCTAAAAACACATAAGTGTCAAAATATCAAGCCTAATTATCTAGTTAGCAAAGGATTGATCTATAAATACAATAATATAACAGTCGAGGTACTACTGAAATACCTAGTTTATCAGCTCCATAAATATGGCTTGGGGATTGGTCAACCTAAAGAACATGAGCAAGAATTCATAATGACCATATCGAGTGTGAAAAGTTATCTTTGAAATATCCAAAGATCTAATCCTCAATTTCTGATAATCAAATCTCCAATAAATCTTTGAAAACACCACAACACCCTGTAGTTGATCATACAAATCATCAATATGAGGAAAAGGATATTCGTTCTTAATAGCCACTTTTTTAAATGCTAATAATTGATACACATACACATATACCTATCTCTCTTCTTCACAGACAAGAGAGACGTACCCTAAAGCGATACGCAAGATCGGATAAATCCTTTATCTAACAATATTTAAAAGTAATCCTTCAATTCCTTCAACTCGACTAGGGCCATCATATAAAGAGGAATAGAAATAGGCTTAGTGCTCGGCTAAACATCTATAGCAAATTCAATATCATGATCCGGATGCATACAAGGAAAATTTGGAAGGTACACATCCATAATCTCACAAATATTACGAACAGAATCCCAAGAAGGAGATAAAACAACACTAGAATCACAAATATGAGTCAAATAAGACAAACATCCCCTCTCAACCAATCTACAATCCTGAACATAAGATATGATCCTCTTAGTACATGAATGAAGAGCACCATTCCAAAATATCCTGAGCACACCCGGTGAATCTAAAGTCACGATCTTAGAAAAAATCCATCAGCATTCTAAGGAGAAACCCATCCATACCAAAAATAACATTAGAATCAATCATATATAACATATGCAAGCTATCCAAGTCTCATACCCTAAAAGAAATCACAACACAGGATTGTTGCACCCGGTCTACCACTAAAGAATCTCCTACTAGGGCAGATACATGAATATAAATTGCAAGAGGCTCACTAATAGAATAAAAATCCAAAGAAATATATGCAGACACATAGGAGAAAGCCAAACCATGAACAAATAACATAGATGTAGATCTGAAACAAATGGGGATGATACCTATGATTAAAACATCGGAAACCTTTCCTTAGGTATGGCTGGTATAGTATAGCATTGTCCATGACCACCAACTGTCTGAGTATCCCCATGAACACCACCACGGGCTCCACTACCTCGGCCTCTCGCGCTTATAGTAGAACTCCTACCTCTTACAGCTGAAATAAGAGTAGCTCTAATCACACGATGAGATAGTCCTTGGCCACATGGAAAATCTTATCAAACATAAAGTAACCTATATGCCCCAAATCAATAAGAGAAGGTACCACTAGGCCCTGACAGCCTTCCTGAACTGCTAAAAAAGAAAAACTACTATCAAGACCTAAATTATGGCCTAGCCATGATAGGTATCTCAACTCCCACGTAGACTAGAGATCACCCCCTTCACCTAACCTAATCAACACAACAACCTCAAGTGTCAGATTAATTTCGAACATATAATAAGATAGTATAAACTAAGAATAATATTTATTCATGAAATGTCTACACCAATCAACGATAATTGAACAACCGTCCATCACCAAGACAATCCACCAAAATAACACACCCAGGTCAACAGTAATCCAATAAAGCCTCTATAAATCTGGAGTCAATAAAATATTAGGACAAGCCCCTATAGTAGATAAAACAAAGACTAAGACATAAAATATAAGCACCATAAAATAAATCATTCCAAAGTATTAAAGCTCGCAACTTCAATGTCAACTCACAAACCACTCGAACACCTAATCATTGCACAAGAAAAGTAGAAAAAGTTTCAACGCCTGCATCACATGGGGATACATTATCTAGAGATGGTAAGCGGTAGGAGCACTATATTGTAACTCAAAGATAGAGGAATAAAATAATGTCATTATTCAAAACCAAGTTAAATCATCATATGCAATCATATATATACATATATATATCATACCGGGATAGGGAACAAAGCTTTGAATGATTTTTAAAAACGTTAACCTTGGTTGTGTAGCATAATCATCATATAAAAAGGCACTCACACGCTATATGGGCCCAGCTCTCCCCTAGATGGAAGGACCTCAATGCATGTAGCCGTACGAACCATAGAATATCTATATTTGTATATGCTTTTATGGGGGACTCAAACCTCCCGACATAATCAAGGTGACTTAAGCACCAATATATACAATATGGGTGACTCGAACGTCCCATTCATATATTTATTTGGGGGGCTCAAACCTTCCAATCATATAGACACATGTACCGGCTAGAGCAGTTTCCAATGTTAGGCATTCGAACTCCACTTCATGGCTAAGCTACACATCCCGCTTTAAAGCCCAATTAAAACCTTCATTACATATATACACATTCATTAATCTAATTACTTACCAAAGGCATCCTATTGGTATCGTCATACCAACCCCACTTGCAAGCGTACAATATGCTATATCCATTATTAATAAACTTTGGGACTCAAACTAATTGTCTAACCCAATACATCAATTCAATTCAATATTTAGGGACTCAAACCTATTTAGCAACTCAAACCAATTTGTGGCCAACAATGCTTTCATAAAATAATTTACCAAACACTTACATTATTAAGCCAATGCCTTGGTTCAAAACACGATTCAACATATGACAAGATCATTCTTATAGGCAATTTCACAAACAGGTTGAGAGCATAATATTATCAAACCATTATTCAAGCCAAAAGACATCAAGTTAGGGTTAACCATGACCTATTAGTTTAAATCACAATTCCTAAGTAGCCACATGTGCAAAACCACTAAAAAAACATGTATAATCATAATTTTAACCTTGATAAAAACAATATTGTATAATATGCATTCGAACCCTGAACCATGGTTTTCAAAACCACCATTAGTGATTCATGAACAATGTTAAAAACACATGATTTTTGTAAACTAACAATGAAAGAAGGGTCAAGTGTATGAGATAGAAGGATTCACGGAGAGAATTTAACTTTTAAGCCTCTAGATGACCACCTTAAAGAATGCCTAGCCAAATCATTCTTTAGAAGTATATGAGATAGTTTAGAGAGTGTTTTAATCTTCTAAAGTGTAGAATGAATGAGAAAAAAGTGTTACAAAATGTGGACTCTTAAGGGCTTGGGGTGAGAAATTTGTAAAATACCCTCAGCTTAAAAGTTGTGGAAAACTCGCAGTTGGGTATGAGTTGACTCTCCAACTCGTTACCACAACAGAGGAGTGGTACATTAAAGTTGTCACTAGGCAAAAAGGTTGGACACCACATTCTGTCCAACATATAACTCATTTGGCCAACTCATCTCATTACTATACGACTAGTACGATCAATTCTTTTCCAAGGCAGAACAACAAAGGCTAGAGAATGGACAATATACGATTGGATCCTAAACCTCTTGTTCTTTCACCATAAAGCTCGTATTGAGTCTCTCATAACTAGGATAGGACTTGTCTAGAAACACACTAACCAACATACGACTAGGGTCCCTAGACGCATTACTACATCATATGACTTGTGGTGTGATTCGTATGATGTACAAAAATTCCAAGACTCGAGAAATTTACAAGGGACAATGTTTGGGGTATTTTAATCTCCCTTCTTAGCATGTTGCAAGCATTCTTCTTATGCATGAATAACATGGGTGCAACCTACAAGGACATACTAGGATGAATGGAACCCTTATCTGAGAGGTCTTTTAACTTCTTCTTAAGTTCCTTCAACTCAGCTAGAGTGTTCTATATAGGGGGACAGAAATAGGTTGATTGTCTAGAACAAGATCAACACTAAAATCAATCTCCCTATTGGGAAGGACACTAGGAAGGTCATTAGGGAAGACCTCGAGAAATTCATTTACCACGATAATAGAATAAAATGAAGGACCTTCTATATTGGAATCATTAACCTAGACAACATTATAGAGAAAAACCTTGGAAATTAACTTCCAGTCTCTAAGATATGATATAAACCTCCCCTTAAGCACTAGAGAACTTCACTCTCATTCAATAATCAACTCATTAGGGAATTTAAACATGACCTTATGGGTTCGACAGTCTAACTAAGCATAGCACGAGTGCAACAAGTGCATTCCCATAATTATATCATAGTCCAACATGTTAACTCTATCAAGTCTACCAGGGGTTCTCTATTACCAACAGATACCATACAGCCCTTGGAGACTCTTCTAGAAACCACAGAGTCTCCCTCCAAGGTAGAAATAAAAAAAGATCAAAAATGCACTCAGGACCAAAACCAAAATACACAACCACAAATGGGGTCACATAAGCGAGAGGGGACCCCAAATAAAATAAATAGTATACATTATGGAAAAAGAGTTTCAACATACCAGTAACAATATCCAGAGATGCCACAAACTTTGAAAGAGTAGTATGAGCATGAAGATGGTGCAAACTAGTGTCAGAGTGAGAAATAGCACCCTTTGGTGTAGGAGCTAATGAAGAGGCAACAAGAACTTTATTTTCCCCAGAAGAAACTCTAGAGGGAAAATCTCATAACATATTACGTTCCTGACCACAGATTTAATATCGGTTCGTCTTTTTCACACTAACCATAATGATGTTGACCACAGAATCTATAAGAAGGGTTGGATGATGTTTACTGGGCCCCACTATCCTAAGATTGGGCACCCTGTGCCATAGAAATATTACTACCCTAAAACTATCAATCACTAGATGACTTTAGGTAGGGAGAACTAGCTATTGAATAAGAGTTAAGACTCCAACATGACCTTAGAATTCATTCAGAATCTCATATTTTCATACAAGCAATGTAACCATATTAAATTTGATGTTTCACACTCAGTGGAACAATCAGAATTTCCATCTAGGTTATTTTGACCAAATATGGGTCCCACACCTAATTTCCATTTTCTAAACTCTCCGACCATTAGGTTGAAATAACCATGGGTTCCTCAGGACCCAAACCAAAGGGACATCTAGCCTTACATTTGTATTCTGAAGATGCTCGAATTGTTAGACTTTTAATTCGAGGTTGTTTTGCTAATGTTTTTGCCTGGGGTCCATTTTAAACTAGCTAAGACTTCAAAAATAGAGAATTAGCTCTAAAAACAAAACAAATTGCCTGGTAACCAAACTCTCAGTTTTACCAGGTTATAAATGACTTGGGAAATAATACAGAAGCTCTAATGGTGAAAATAATAGCTAATATAGAAAATGACCTGAAGAGTCATTACCATATCCACAACTATAGGAACATTCATTCACGAAAGTTAAGGATTAGAATGTACCTGAAGTCTCGAATAGGTGAGTATACAAAGTCTGCATCTCACTATCGATTTTATAAGTAGACTCCTCTACTAGGAGATAACTCCACTGAACCTTTACCATAAGAATCTCCTTATTTCCCAACCACCTAACATCATTAGCTAAAATGAGCATCGGTTTCTCTAAGAAGGTCAACCGTTCATCCAACTGGACTGAGTCCCATCTAAATCATGAAATAGATCAAGAATGTATCACTACAACATGAAAACTTGGAAAACTGAATAAACAACATCAAAATCTTAAGGTAAAGTTAACTCATAAAACAACCCATTAATAGTGCAATGAATCTCAAATGGTCTAATATACCCAGGGATAAGCTTGCCTTTCCTCCTAAACCTTATTACACCCTTTATGGGTGGTGCTCAGAGGAATACTCGATAACCAACTCCTAATATCAATACATGGAGTCTATGTTTTGTATAGGCCCTCTCTCAACCTAAGCTGCTCTTAACCTATCTTGAATCACCCTGACTCTATCCGATGACTCCTGAAGTAGATCATTACCATAAGGTAAAATCTCAGAAGTTTCAAACCGCCCAATCGGAGTATGGTATCTCCTACCATACAAAGCCATAAAAGGTGCCATCTTAATACTCGAATGATAATAGTTGTTATATACAAACTCTGTCAAGGCTAATTAATCCTCCGACAGGCCTAAAAAATCTATAACATAGGCTCAGAGCATATTCTTAAGAACCTGAATAGTCCACTCGATCTAGATATCATTCTGTGGATGAAAGGTTGGACTTAAATCCATATGGGTACCCAAATCCTCTTGAAAAGCTCACTAAAAGCTAGAAGTGAACACGTAACCTTGATAAAAAATAATAGATATGGGCACACCATATGTCACTACCCAAACTAGGGCTTAGTTGTGAAGGGTATCTTAAGTCCCATATAGAGCAAAGATCACCACTACATCCAACCAAACAAAATACAACATCTGTAATGTTGAATTAATTTAGAATATATAACAAGATAACATTTAACAAGCTTTAAAAAAGTCAAAACATATCTATAATCGACGATTAATGACCGGACAAATAACTAACCAATATCACCCAATATCTACAGTATTCTAAGAAAAGAACAAAAACTATTCTTGGTCGAGACATATCCCCGACTTCGAATGATGACAATGAGAATGAAAATGATAATGTCAATGATAATGAAAGGATCCATAAACTCAAATCTAAGAATGAAAGCTAGTAAAATGTGTGACCCTTTTGGGGGATGGAAGCTCACTACTTCACCACAACGCAATGAATTAATTTGTTTGGCCTAACTCTTCATAGAAAAAGTAGAAGATGCTTTGATACCTACGTTACATGTGTATACATAGTCCGGAGATAATTAGTGGAGTGAACACTAGCATGTAACTCACGGATAAGGATAACATAATGAATGATCAATAATTAAAAAAATTTCAAAACCAATGTACATTTTCAAACTCATATCCTTACCTATATATCATATGTCAGTATAGGGACCAAGGCTTAACATTATCTTTCAAACGTTAGCTTGGATTATGTAGATCAACCACTATAACAAACAAAGGTACCCATGGCCTATATGGGCCCAGCTCTCCCCAGCTTGTAAGGCCTCACTGTATGTGGCTGTACCAACCAGAGGTTATACATATACACTATGTGGGACTCAAAACTCCCTGTGTATCAAGGTGATACGAGCACCAAATCATGTAATAATATATGGGGGACTTGAACCTCCCTATCGTAATATAATAAAAATATGGTGGGCTCGAACCTCTCAGTCATATAGACCCTGGCATCAGCAACAGTGATTTTCACTGTTGGTCCTCGGTACCTCCACTTTCCCGACTCATCTACATAACCCTTATTAAAGCCTAATTGAAATATGTATCGCTCATTCTCATTAATTGAACCACATTACACTTTAAGAAATACATTGTTGGTATCATCATACCAACTATACTTGAAAGGTAACATCCACATGCTATGCCAATCATCTTTACATGGGGGAATTCACAACCCCTTTGGTTCCATTTTACAAATTCCTAAATTTCTCATAGTAAAAAGCAAATTTCACAATATGGGGTTGGGGTTTTAACCACTTCAAATGTCACAAGTTTAGGAAATAACAATCCTTAATTTATTCACCATTCCCATGCATCAAATTTATTTTAAAACCACCATTCAAACATAACCCATACTAGGACAAACATGAAACATCACATAAACATTAGTTGTACAAAAACACTTAAACAAGGTTTTTAAAATCAACATAAATATCTCATGAAAAATACTTTAAACCATATACTTTTAAAAAATAACAATAAGGGAATTGTAAAATGCATAGAATACCCAAGATTATGGAGAGAATTTAACCCTTGAAGCTCTACTTGACCCACTTCTTGGAATCCCTAAGAATGATTGCTTAAAAAAATTTAAGAGAGCTTTTGCAATTTTTTTAGTGAGTTAAAAATGCTAATGGGATACCCATTAGGGTTTTAGATCATGGCTTAGAATTGTTATAGAGGAAAATTTTCCAAAGTGCCCTTACTAAAAGGATTGAAAATTTGTTGCAAGTAATTACGATCACTATACGACTCGTATAGACACCTTACAACTCATCACAAAGAGTCATAGTCAAGACAGAACAACCAAGGCCCCATATTGGTCTGGCTATGATTCTTGCCACTAACTGATAACCACACTTGGTGACTCATAACCACTTCTCATACTCAAGACTGCAATAAATTGGGGATAATACACTGGACACCCTACGATTGGGACATAACTAATCATCATGATTATTTAAGACTCATGGCCTTAAGTCATAATAAAGATAGTGTCATGGGCCAAGCTTTTATAAAACCTTACGACTTGGTCCTTATGACCTGTAAGAAGTATTGATGACTAGTTGAAAGCCGCTCGTACTCAGATTAGAATACTAAGCCACTTGTTTTGATTAAGTCATGGATGATTCCCTATGACCTGTCATGACTAAATATGACTCATTAGGGGAGTGACATTCTGGACAGTGAGGTTAAAATTTCAAAAAAATTTAAGGGACCAAAACCTCAGGGCGTTACGTACTCTCCCCCAGGATAATTAATCTTTGAATGATAGGACAAGGAATTTGTTACCATGATTTGAATTTGCATACCACTACTCTTACCTTTACAAAAGATAGAAAATAAAGATGCCAAGGAAATCACCATTTCCTTCAACAAAGTTTGAAAATAATAATAGTAAGGAATACACATACCTCAAGCAAGATTATCTGAAATGGGAAAAAATAATGGATACTTGTACTTTATGTCCTCCTTGGCTTCCAAAATAGCTTCCTCAACCCTTTGGTTCCTCTAAAGAACATTTACCGAAGCCTCGTCCTTAGTTCTCAACCAACGAACTTGCTGATCCAAAGTATTAACTCGTATATTCTTGTAGGATAAAGAATCTAAAATACCTAATTCCTCCAAAGGAACAACTGGTAAAGGACCAGCTACGTACTTTCTCAACATCGAAACATGAAACACTAGATAAATGGAGTTCAATCTAGAAGGAAACTCCAATTCATATTCATAATTACCAAACTTCTTGGAAGCCAAGTACGAACTGATATAATGTGAACTAACCTTCCCCTTCTTAGTAAATCGTATCACTTCCTTTATGGGGGATACCTTTTAAAACACCCAATCACCAACACTAAAATTTAACTCCCTTTGCCTTACATTTGCATAGGACTTTTTGTGACCTAGGGCAGCGTTAAGGATATCCTAAATAACCTTCACTTTCCCCATGGCTTGGTGAACCAACTCAGGGCCAAATAAATTACTCTCACCAACACTACCAGAAATTACCCCTATGGCAACGTCAAAAGATATTGCAATAGATATAAAAATTGTTACCATATAGCCATCGCAATGCTTTTTTATGCGTTGCATATGTGAGCGTTGGGGTAGTTCTATTGCAACAAATTTTTCAATGGTTTTTATAACTGTTGCAATAGGTCTATCTATTGCAACAGTTTTTGTAGCTCCTATTGCGACGGTTCTAATTATCTATTCAATGGTTTCTAACCATTGCAATAGAGTGTATTGCAGCGGTTAAGAGATGTTGCAATAGACTGTATTACAACGGTAAGAACCGTTTTATTAGGTTGTATTGCAAAGGTTCTTAACCGTTGCAATAGACTTTATTGCAACAAAAAAATGTTGTATTAACCCTTTTGCAATAGTTTTTGACACCTATAGCAATATTTTTTGCTACCTATATTTCAATGTTTTGCCACCTATTATTGTAGCTAGTTCAAATACCAATTGATATATAGAGAGATATGGAAAATTATATTAATACACAATATAATTATGTTTACACATCATAGCAAAATCTTTCATTAATAATAATTCAAATTGAAATATCCAAAAAAAGTAATCTAAATCCAAAAGAAAAATGTTAAATGATCATTAGTTTTCCCATAAAGTATCAAGTTCGAGTTGCGATAAGTTTCACAAAATTCAATATAAAAAAGATCGATACTAAAACATCTATCAACAATTCAAAAATTTTCTCAAGTAAGGTCAATTTCTTCATAACTTGCTTCATCTCCTCCTTCATTTTGAACATATATAAAAAGAAAAAATAATCTTAATTAGCACTTAAATGACAACATATTTAGTCATTAAAGAAACGAATGATACTAGAATTTAAAAAAATGAACAAACGAAGGAGATACAAGCACGTCAGCTGAAGATCACAGGAACGGGGAAATTCAAAAACGAAAAACCAATTGGTAATACTTCAAGAAGTTCATCCTTTAGCATGTTTCAATACTTATTCATCAAAATTGACATATAATAAGTTTTCTGAATAGATGCATAGCTAATCTATTAAAGAGCAGATATAATTTCGAACATTAAAAAGAAGGATGTCTATGAAACATGAAACGGAATCCTATTTAGGTTTCTAAGACAAGAAATAGAGAACAACCTATTCACACCCAAGTTAAAGTATTTAAAAAAATACCAAGGCAACAAGGTAACTAAGTACTATCTATTTCGATGATTTAGAAAATCTCTGCATATCAGATAAGATGTGAAAATAAAGTTTTACCTAATCAGAAACATTGACAAGATTCAACACATACACAGATTCCCGACACTCCACCAATAAAGCCTGGGTCTATAAAAATTTGAAAAGAATACTACTGTAAAAACAATGTAATAAGTAATATGTCTAAAGTTGAATTACAACATTTTATTTAAAAGAATTTCAGATGTAATCTGGAGTTAACCTCAGTTTCAAAAGGATCAAAATGACATAACTACTCTAGAATCATGGTTTTGAAGGGAAAGAAAATATATTTCATTTTACAGTTATGGTTACATATAAAATCTACACCAAAAAATAAGGAATAAGATAGTCTCGAGGAGAAGGTCTTCTGCCTGCGAGTTCTAATATTGACAGCTCCAATAGCACCCCTTTCGGTAAGGGTAAGGAAAGCGGTTGAAGGGAATATCCATTGACCAGACCTTTACGGTGCTAAAAAACATTGAGTTTATCTTTTCAGAAGTGGTGGATGGGAGTGGAGAAGGGCAAAAGAGTAACAATCATTACCCAACATTCAGACCGCCAACACTTCCAAAAACTAATATTGAACAGGACTAAAAATTAAATTTAAATTACTCTTTTATGCACCAGGTAGCCCTATCTGTTGCTAGTCAGCTAATCATAAATTCACGAAAGAAGGTAAATACAATGAAGTAGAAGAAATACTAAAATTGTTGCTTAAAACTACAAATGACCTATTTATTGCTAGTAAACTTATCAGAAAATTGACCAAAGATAGAAATACAATGAAGGCAGAAGAAACACTAAAATTGTTGGTTAAAACTGTAAATGGCCTATTTGTTGCTTGTAACCTTATGAAAAAATTCACCAGAGGAAAGGAGGTTGTCAACTATAAGAGGCGAAGTACTATAATTTCAAAGATTAAATCCTAGAGTCCTCCTTCAAAATAGACAAATTCCCATACTAAAAAAAAGAAGAAAGGACGAGAAGAAGAAAAAAAGAAGACAGACCTTGATTGTTACTCCCAATAAATAGAAAATTGATTTGTTGAATAGTAGCCTCTTCCCTTGATGAATGAGCATTGAATCTTAGCACATTAGGATCAAGTGATAATCCTGGATTTAGACGTAGCAATTGTGCAATGATGTTCATTGTAACATCTTATTCAATGGCATCTCTTTGAGCTTGCATTCTTTGTTGTATCCTCTCTTCTAGTTCATCCATTCTCTTCTCCACCAATTCATCCAGAGTTATATTTGAAGAGGTGCCAGAATCACTTGCTTTTTTTTTCAACAGGGACTTGGTCACCCCGCGTCCGAATAATCTTACTCGACCTGGATGATCAGGACCCATAACTGTTTTGAATGCATCAACTGATTGACTACCATCTTCACTTTCTTGAGTTTCTACTCTCTCCATTTCAACCTACAAGTTATATCCAAAATGAGTAAGTAAATTGAGTTGCTTCAATATTTAATAAAAAACAACTGATCTTGGTTAATTTTGAATTAAAAAATTTCATACTAATTTATTTGTAATATCTTCAGATGAATCCTTGTAAACTTATCCAGATTTCCTTCTTCTAGTATCCACAAAGAATTCTTTGTTTGACAAAGCACTAGAATTTTTCTTCTTTTTTTCCTTGTTACATGCAAGTCAACAATAAAAAAATTTCAAGTCAACAAGTTCATACTAACAATATAAAAGAACACCAAAGCTCGTAGATTAGAGAAAAACTTGTTTTGCGAATAGTGTGAGGATACTTCAATATTTTTTGATTCTATTTTTTAGCATCAAACTTATCCTATAACACGATTGGTAAAGATAAGTTTTAAAAAGAAAATTAAAGTAGTGATTATGGAACAAAGTAATAACTATACATATTAATATCATACCTTAGCTTATTTGGAGTTCAAATACTAAATCAAATACACAAATATAGGTTCTGGAATAGTTTTAGGCCTATTTGCCTTTCGAATTTCATCATTGGGGTAGGCATAATACTGGTCTTTCTTAAACCTAGACTTGTACCCTATAAAAGCAAAATCAATTGCATTCATAGCCTATTTTTTTCCATTTTTTGTGAATGTCATATTTCTCCTGTAATTTGGTGCAATTTGGTTAA
Organism: Capsicum chinense; assembly: GCA_026120095.1. Taxonomy (NCBI): domain Eukaryota; kingdom Viridiplantae; phylum Streptophyta; class Magnoliopsida; order Solanales; family Solanaceae; genus Capsicum; species Capsicum chinense. The sequence goes on from JAPEIP010000009.1 coordinate 88,012,851, forward strand.
TACAAAACTGTGAAATAATTTAAACTAGAAATCATAATAGTGATAAATTTGAGCCTGGATATAGCTCCACATATCATCATGTGTCTTCAAGTTTGCCCAACTAATACTAAGAGGAATAAATATCTCATTCCTTGCCAAAGTGCCAAGAAAACTGCTAAACTCGGTGACCATTGCTTTAGAAGGACCAATAGGCTAATTCAACTCATTTAGCACTACTAGTTAATGCTCAGTTCGTCCATGTACTGCTGTCATTTATGTAGAGCCTCTTTTTTTTTTGTTAATTAAAGGGCCTACAATAATATGAACAACAAAATTACTAGAATGCAAAAAATATTTAAAATAGTATGTACTAAAATGTATATATTCTTGCCTTCTCCAGATTTTTTATTTGCTTCAAAATTAGGAAGTTGTGACTGATCTTGCTGCACTTATTCGAGTGATGTTTGTGATGCACGAGTGGTGTAATCTAACAATTCTTGGTGCACTTGCTCCTCTACTGGTGCTACAGGTAAGATAGGATCCTCAAATAGCCGTTGCACTTGTTCTTGTACTTGGGATCTAACTGGAACATTGTTTAACTTCTTCTTCTGCTTGTGATGATTTTCCTTTGCATTTACGTAGCCTGTTCTTGTAGTCTTCTTTTTCTTCTATTCTAGTATCTGTTTGTTTCGTAATGCTTCTAGTGAACCAGCTGAAACAAAGCTCTTAATTTTTTGGTGATTCATGATTGTTCAACTCTTATCTACAAGTTCAAAAATATATAAAATGGGTTGATTACTGTAATTCCAGATAACCATCATCAATGAACAATGTTTCTTGTTTCATTTTGGACAAAACATGCTAACAGTACATACTAATACTTTCAGTAGTATGCAGTTTTTGCTTTCTGTAAATTACTAACTATAAAGAAACATCAATCTGCAATAAGGAAATACCAGCTTGGAAGACAGAGAAACTAGGAGTAGTACTCCAAGAAACAAAAATAGTTGAAGAGTGGTTGTTGTTACTGGTAATTCTAAGAAAGACTATGGATTTACTTGTACGCTACATGATCATTTTTTACTTTGACGAAATGACGCCAACATGTAGCAGGATGCCCTAGTCATGGAACAGCGAATACAAGCATCTATCAAAACCTAAATATATTAAAACAGAAGGGTAATTTATGCAATTTCTGAAACCCATGATTACGTTTTTTTGGTGACCGAAATCCTGAGGGCCAAGTGGGGCAAGACTCAAAACTCAGTAAATATTGGGTGGGCTGGGTCTTCTACCCATCTCCACTTATTTGGGATTACTTTTTAAGCTTGTGACGAGAATTAAACCATACATATGATCTTGATATATAGATTAAGAGAAGTTTCTCATGGAAAATAAATATAACCAGGAAACAAGAAAAGAGAGAAAACTAACTTCAGAATAATTGTAGAATCAGCTCTTTAATATCCTACTCCCTCTGTTTCATTTATGTATCTTAGTTTGACGGGCCATAATGGTTGAAGTTGTGTATAACATACCAAAACTACCCTGCGAATCTTGTGATCTTAAAAATACCAAGACATTCTTTTAAAGGAGGGCCATTATGGAAAAAATAGGAATCTTAGAGTTGAAAACCTCCTATATACAAAGAAATGACATTCATTTAGAATAATGGACACAACTCACTAACCTAAAATGGTAACAGTAGGTAGTTCCTTGGCAAAATTTGGTATTAAGAAAGCAATCTCAAATAACCAGGAAACTCTAGCAACCAATTTTAAGAATCAACAACACCTTTGTTACTCTGATAATGTTCCAAAGAGATTACACATTGTATATGTGGGTGATAAAACTAGATAAAATCACGGTAAAGAGCACATAGCAATCAAGTGGTATACTATAAGAACGTCTCTTTGTTTTAGCGAGTAGATTTGACCAAGAGGCTCATATTTAAGCTTCAATGTATCCAGAAGATGTTAAATGCTAATAACTTCTTTTCATGTTCATGTCACAAACATAAGTTCAACAGAAACATGCAAAAATAAAAGAATGCACAACACGTCCACAGGACTAAATCAAAATAACCATATCTAGGATAGATTTCATCTTTACTCAACTTGCTTATTGTAAAGCATCATATCAAAAGAAACAAAACAAAAACAGAAAAGCATCTCAAGGTATACGGACTACGGTTATAAGATATATGCAGTTATAAAGTGCCACATTAATTACTTTACGTTATTTCATCGTAGGAATCACTTAAGACTAAATGAGAAAGCAAATGCTTTGCATGGAATAGGAAAACAAACCTAAACAGATGTGTCCATTGCTATAAATGTGAGGATGCGCTGGAGCTGGAGGAATAAAAACGACCTGCCAAAAAGATTAAAAATATATACTTTTATGGAAAGAAATTACTATCAAATAAGAAAGCTAATGTTTTGTATTCCAGACACATGACTGCAGAAATTAGACTCCTTCCAACCACCCCTACCCCCAATTGGAGTATTCTTATTAGTTTATAATAGTAATACAAAATTTTTTGAAGTGTTCCCTTTTTAATTCAATGTTGCACTTCATTGTCTGCTAATTTTGTCTGCTATTATAATAATTATGGAGATGAACTGCAAAACTTTAAGGATTTTGGACAATAACATTTTTAATGGAACCGTTCCAAAAGAACTTGGAAACATGGTTAATCTGCAGAATCTTTAAGGCCTTCCTAAACCTTATTTAGATGAATATGTTTCCCGAAATCTTCAAAAATATCTATGGGAGCATGTCAGATTCTCCAAAGTAGTGTATTTTGGAGAACTTGACAGGGGTGCGGCATCTAAAGTGAAGTGTCTGTGTATCTTAGGATGAAATGTATGCTTTTAGAATATCTTGACAAGTTAGCTGCCTTTTGCTTTATGCAACATTCTTAGTTTTAATAATCTCACAGGAAAGTGGCCCCAGGAAGTCAGTAAACTCACAAAATTGACAGAACTGTGAGTACCTGTGAATATACTCTCATATAATGTCCTCTTGGTCCTGCTGCATTCACTTTTATCTGAATACTCCTTTACCTTTTAGCACTAATTTAGTAGGCTGAGTGGTAACAACTTCACTGGAAAACTTCCTAGCTTTGAGAGTTTGAAAACCTTCAAAAATTGTGAGCATTTTTACACTATTTGATGCGTAAAAGTTAGTTTTTCCTAGTTAAATTAAATTATAACAGACTTCAAAATGCAGCAAAGATTAAAAAAAAGGATTAAAAAAAGCTAAGTGTTGCACATCTAGGAAATGGCAACTGAAATGGAAATTACTGAACTAAGATTGGGTCTTCCATGGGGTATAATGGAGGAAAATGAGAAGAGCTCTTGAAAAGCTCTTCGATTGCACCACTACATGCTCAACAACAACAACAAATACCAAA
>JAPEIP010000009.1:88016347-88083473 GCA_026120095.1 Capsicum chinense
AAATGCAGCAAAGATTAAAAAAAAGGATTAAAAAAAGCTAAGTGTTGCACATCTAGGAAATGGCAACTGAAATGGAAATTACTGAACTAAGATTGGGTCTTCCATGGGGTATAATGGAGGAAAATGAGAAGAGCTCTTGAAAAGCTCTTCGATTGCACCACTACATGCTCAACAACAACAACAAATACCAAATGCATACATCAACCTCACTTACCTTGAATATCCCACATGTGCACTCGATTTCTTCAAATGATTATTCCAGACAATCTAAAATATGAACACCAACTTTTATCCTCACTATCCATTATAATCCTACATAACACACCAAAATCACCAAAATTAAAAAAAATTATGATCAACAAATATATCATCTTCAATTAAACAAATTAAAACAAATTATGATCCACAAATATATCATCTTCAACTAAACAAACTAAAACAAATCCTTTTCCGTAGATTACACTTTGTTTTAGCAAAAGGGAAATAGATATTACTAGATGCTATCTTAATTTTATCACACAATTATAACGGTTTGCAGATTCATTCTTGGGAAATAAATACTACTAGATAAAGTACGCGTGATACAGAAAAATATGAACCAATTCATCAATGGTGCAAAAAGCTGTAGACAGATAAAGTATTTCAATGCTAACAACAATGGAGTGAAGCGTTAGCAGTTAAATTTAAAAATTACCGAATAGTGCACGAGCATTTGTGGAACGACTGTAGGATAATTTTCTAACCATTGGGTAGCTCCAGCATATTAACATTTGCTATATTAGTGTGCAGGGACCTTAAAGCATGCTCCAGCATTATAGTAAGTTCATTCTCACAACTAGACTAATCCACAATTTTCTTAAACTACACTCGATTAAAGCAAACATCAGGTTTTGTATTTATCTCCCAAGATCTTGTAGTATACTGGTTACTTATAACATATAGTGGATTAAACATTGATGCTTCAGCAAGAAACAAGTAAGGTAAGTTGATCATAAAACATCAGTTAACAGGAAGATTAAGCTTTGAACATGAATGGACTCCTACATGGACTCACATCCAAACCCATTTAAGGTCTATACCACAGAAGTTCATTAGTAACCTATACGAACACTGTATTTGAGAGAAGAATCACTCAATAAAGTGTCATTAAAATATTATACATATATTAGGTCATTCCAACTTCACTTATCGTTGAATATTGGAACACTGAACAATTGCTACTCAATAAGAAACTTCTAATAGTCTATTCTTCTACATTGCATTGGGCTAAAATATTTATCTACTTCAGCGTTATTAATGCCCAGCATAATAAATGGTGCAATCTTGACAAGTTCAAAATTTTAGTATTGAATATTATACTCAATGGTACTATAATTTTGGCAAGTTTTAGCAAAAATACTGGGAACACCCAAAAGATTTCCAAGCTATGGACATGAGGATAACTTAATTTTTCATATGATTCAGAGAACTTGTATTTAGTACTATTAAGAACTGAAATCATCTTATGTGTCCAACATTTCCATTTTCAGCTGTCCTACAGTTAAGATAATACTACGTAGATTCAGAGCACACCCTGAGGCTCAAAGATCACCTAAAATAGGCACTCCATCCTTATGAAATTATCTGATACTCTTTCCATTTTAAATGTTCCAAAAAGATTGAACCAATCTATTTATATGCAACTTTTACAATATTTAACAAGCCAACTTTTAAAACAATTCAAACTTTATGGCGTTTTCGTCATCGGAACAACTTTTCAACCACTAGTTTACTAGTTTTGGATTACCATCACTAACCTAATAAGTCAAAATAATATCCTAAACTATGACATCCATGAAACAAATGCGGTAAATAGAAGTACCACATCTTTAACTATCTAAGTTGTTAAGATGGGACAGTCACATAGTATGACATGAATCACTATATATCCCTTGGTTCTTGACAAATACAAGTACATGGAGTTTGGAAGTCGAGTTGAAAAGGTCAAGGGAACAGAAAAGATTTGGTCTTTGTTAGATATTCATCGCCACCTGAATCCAACCCTCGCGACTACTTTGCCTAAAGGGACTCGGAATGATACAACTAAGGAAAAGGAAGCAGCAACAGCAACAACAACACCACACACAGTGTACTCCCACGGATGTTTACTTGTCACTGTCCCCATACTTCTCGAAAATACTCATATGGCCCACTCGTTTCCAATTTTAGAAATTATTAATTATCCTAATACTCGATTGAAATTTTAGAGTGCCACAAAAAATGTAATTTTACAATTTAACTCAACATAGAATTTCTAAAACATTATAACTGGTCATTTTGATGAAGATATTGAGTGTGATGTTCTTAAAATCAATTCACATTGTGAAAAGCAAGTTATTAGGCATGAACTCATGGCATTTAATTCTACCGAAAAGATAATACAAAAAATACCTAATTTTCTGTCTACTTTACTAATTTTCGATTGGGGTACTTTAAATCAGATTGGTGGTCGTAGCGGCAGTCATAGCAGCGGTCGGAACGTTAGTCGTAGCGGTAGTCAGAGTGGCTCAGTCTGTGAAGGTCGGCATTGTACTGATGTATGTTGTCGACTGATATGAGAGTACTGATGAGTTGATGAGAGTAAAAGTAATGAAAACATTATATTTTGGTATATATTTAAAAAAACTTATATTTTTAATTTTTTTTTTTATATTTTTCAAACTTTTGGTGTATTTTGTGAAAAAATAGGGAGCGAAAAGTGAAAAGCGTTGCAATAGGGTTTTTTTTCCAAAAATGTGTTGCCATAGGTGACTTTATGGAAACTGTTCAAGAAATTGATGCTATAGCATAACCTATTGCAACGGTAATCCACCTAGTAATGGTTACCGAACTACTAGAAGAAATATTTTTTGCAACGGTTCCAACCGTTGCAATAGACAATCTATCGTAATGCTTTTGGAACCATTGCCAAAAGGTTCGTTGCAATAGGGGTAATTTTAGGTAGTGAGTCAAACCACCTAATAGAAGATCTACATCTCCTACCAAATATGGCCTCAAATGGAGCCATACCAATGCTAGAGTAATTAATGTTGTTGTAGGTAAATTCTATGATAGGCAAGTGGTCAACCTAACTACCACCAAAATAAAAAACACAAGCCTACAACATTTCTTCCAAGAACTGAATTGTCCTTTATGTTTGACTATCCGTCTGTGAGTGGAAAGAGGTGTCACTGGAATAACCTCCAAAAGTGAGATAAGAATTGGGTACCCGAATTAGATATGATGGAAACTGAAGTACTATGCAACTACACGATCTCCTTAATGAACAACTTGGCATAATCCTCAGAAGAAAAATTAGTCCTTACTGGTAAGAAGTGAGCAGACTTAGTTATACTATCCACAATGACCTAAATCAAATCAAATTGTTGGCCGAACCATGGAAGAACAAAATCCATATTAATTACGTGAAATTCATTCACTTGAGTCAACCCACTGGGCCTTAAGTGATCTACCTTCACTTGTTGACACACCATACACTTAGAGATAAAATCGGCTATATCCCACTTCATGTTATTCACCTATAAATCTTCTTAAGATCATGATATATTTTTGTCGACCAGGATGAATACTATAATGAAAATCATGAGTTTAGGCCAAAATTCTTCTTCGCAACCCATCAACATTGGGAATACATAATTGACCTGACCCGACCCGGGGTCTTGTCGTAATAGGCATCCCAAGTCCAACCTAGAATGGAGACCACCCCCATCACCCAACCCAACCTCCAGCCACCTGCCCTGCATTGGCTAAATTTTAAACATATAACAAGATAGTGTAACATTCCAAATTACAGACTTTGGGATAGGTCTATTACTGTGACCGACCCAATCGAGTCTGACTGTCCTATACCAACCGTCAAACCATACCAAGCCAAACCAAACCATAGATCTAACGATAACCAAATAAGATTCATTAATAATTAAATAATCCTAAAATGAAATAAGATGGAACAGTAACAAATTTTTTGAAAAGATGTCAGCCTCAATGCCAATGCCAATTCTAAGGCTAACACCAATACCGATCTTGCCCATACCAACCCATAGTAGTTCCATAAAATCCTCTTGCCAAAAGAATTCCAAAATCTAGCTGGGACATGGAAGCTCACCACTATAACCTAAAACTGACACTCGAATGTCTGAATGCTAAGTAGGAGAAGTGGAATGGTCGATTCTTGTATTGTATGGTGTTAAATCCACCCAAGTACGAGTTAGTGGGTGAATGCTTGCATGAACTCGGGATAAGGATAAAATAATTGCATTTAATAAAACCAAGTGAAACCATCCATATGCAAACAAACCATACATATATATAACCATAGCGGGAAAGGGAATCGGGTTTAGCATGAATTTAAAACCTTTAACATGGTTATGTGAATCTTAACCATCTTAAAAGCACCCTCGAGCTATATCGGTCAAGTGTATCCTTCTGAACAGGACCCAATGCATATAGCTGCATGAACCGAAGATACCATAAAAGTCTGTCATTCCCATGTACCCTTCACTCTCCATGATATATATGTACAGTGTACTTAATAGATTCCTATTACATCACAGTATCATATAAGGTCGCCATGACCTACCCCTCATGTCGGCAAACATGATTTTTTGGTGCTCGTCCATTAGACTCCCACCTTCACGGTTAGCATTCACACCCTACCATTATTGCCCAAATCAATATTCCATTATTATAAACCGAAGCTATTACATAGTGGTATCATCAAACTGACTATAACTTGCAAGTATTGTGCTTACCCAAACCTTTCTGTGATTAAGGAATTCCCATGCACCCTGAGACAATGTTATCCAATCAACTTGAGCGATTCCTATGTACCCCATAAGAATTCATTACCATATTAACTTGGGATTCTCTTGTACCCCAAAAGTACATTTACTAAGCCAAATTATTCCAGAACTACTCAAATCATTTGGGGCTCCGTAACCAAGTTCAAACCATCCAAAAGTTATTTATAAATCCAATTACATAGTGAAATCATTATCACAGACATTTTATCAAATATATGGGGGCATAGTATTTCCAAAACAAAAATCCATTACAAATAACCATTCCATGCAATCCAATTATCCAAAACCACTATTAAAACATAATGAAAGCATAAGAAAACCATAACTAAGCATTCATAACCAAAACCTCCAAATCATATTTGAAAACGAAAAATCATACAACATTCAAACCATGAAAACATTGTATAAAATCACGCCTTTAGTTGGAACTAACAATGAGGGAAGAGGACATTCCTTAAACAAAGAAGATAATGGTGAGAAATCACCAACACAAGATCCAATTTACTCCTTAAGATGAAACCCTATCTTCTTTTCCCTAAGAACTCTAGAGAGGATTTAGGAGTGTTTTCTAAGTGTTTAGGAATAGAATAGTAGGGAAAATATCCTACCAATAGAAATATAAGTAGTGGGGCTTTCGTAGGATAAGTGGAGAAATGTCCAGATTGCCGTCACTTAAACTGTATTTAATTCCCATTATTTGGTACGACTAACCCTAACGAGTCATACCCATCCTATACGAGTGGTACCAACCTCTCATACTTTAGGACTTCCCCCTTTTACCCAGCATAGTCCAAAGTAAGACGCACCCAAACCTAAGTCATAGCCATTTGTACAACAGGACCCATAAACCATACCCCTGGCAGAATAGAATCCTCAGATGTTTGAACACTGTCCACTATACGAGTCATGGGTTTGACTTATACCCTAGATTACAGCTCATAGTAAGCCAATTGTACTCAGATCCAACCTAAGTCACTAAGTCTAAGGTTAAGTGAAGTAGCAATACAACTTGTATCCACCGATACTACACGTACCACCCAAGTTGTACCTATTTCAGTAACTACATCCATCCCACAAACCAACACTGGTTGGAATACGACTAGACCATACCATCTGTACCTAAGTGTACAACTCGTTCCCCTAGTTGTACCCCTTCTAAAGACTTGAAATCCAGGAAATTTTCTCATGTCCAGAAACCAGGGTGTTCCAGCCTTCTCCACTAGAACATTCATCCCCGAATGGTAGACAAGGTAGGGTAAACACAATTACAATTTATTTGCATTATTAATTATATTCCCAGTCTTTAAAAGAGTTTGAAAACAAAGATGCAAAGATATTAATCATTCCATTAACAAACTTAAAAAATAAAAATCCATTCAAGAACACATACCATCTACATGAATCCCAAGAGCAGTAAAATGTGGATACTTAGACATCATGTGCTCCTCTATGTCCTATGTAGTTTCTTCCATATGATGGTTCCTCCAAAGAACCATAACCAAAGACATATCCTTGGTCTGCAACCGACGAACCTGCCTATCCAAGATCTCAACCAGGACCTCTTCATAAGACAAAGAGTTTGAGATACCTAACCCCTCCAAAGAAACAATCGAAGAAGGATCAATAATGAACATTCATAACATGAACATATGAAATACCGAATGAACGAAGCACATACTAGAAGGCAATTCCAATTCATAAGACACATTACCAACCCTTCGCAGAACCACATAAGGACCAATATTTTGGGGACTGAGCTTCCCCTTTTTACTAAATTGCATTACTCCCTTCAAAGGTGATACCTTCAAGAATACTCTATCCCCAACCTCGCCTTTACTTTGTCCATAGCCTGGTAAACCAAGTTCAAACCAAACCTATCTGCCTCACCAACCTCAAACCACCTAATAGAAGATCTACACCTCCTACCATACAATGGCTCAAAAGGGGCATACAAATACTAGAATGATAGATATTGCTGTAAAAAAACTCTACCAAAGTCAAATGCTCAACCCAATTGCTACCATAATCAACCACACATGCCCAAAGCATATCCTCTATTGTCTAAATTATCATCTCTACTTGCCCATCCGACTGCAGATGAAAAGCAGTACTTCGACAAACCTTGGCACCCAATTCTTTCTTAAAAGACTGCCAAAAATGAGATGAAAATTGCGTGTACCAAGATCTGAGATAGTCAAAATAGGTAACCCATACATTTTAACAATTTCCTAAAGATACAACTTCTCATATTCCTCCAACAAAAAGGTAGTCCTCGCTAGAAAGAAGTGTAAAGACTTCATTATTCTATTTATAATGACCCAAATAAAATTAAATTGGTTCTGAGACTGAGGAAGACAGGTAATGAAATCCATATTGATTTCCTCCTGTTTCAATTTGGGCAAATCAATTTCTTGATACAACTCACCAGGCCTCATATTCCCAATTTTAACTTATTAACACTCTATGCACTTAGCTATGAAATCAGCCACATTCCTTTTCATACCATTCTACCAATATATCTCTTTTAGATCATGATACATTTTTGTTGAACTGGGATAAACAATATAGCGTGATTCATGCGCCTCAACCAAAATCCTTTTCAAAACCTATCGACATCCAGAACACACAACATCCCTTGGTATCATAAATTACCATTGCCACTACTCTTAAAGACCATCCCCTTTTATCCACCAATATCACTCTTGATTTTCATCAAGGTAGGATCTAGCACTTGCTTCTCCTTAACCTCTACACCAAGAGATGATCTAACCACTTTCTAAACCATCACACCATCATCCTTGGAGTCCAAAAGATGAACTTTAAGATTGGCCAAGCAATTAATATCCTTCACCAATTCCCGCTTTCTTTCCTCAACATAAGCCAAAACTCCTCATAGATAACTTGGTAATAGCATCAACAACCACGTTAACCTTTCTTGGGTGATAGTGAAGACTCATATAATAGTCCTGGAGAAGCTCAAACAATCTCTTCTGCCTGAGATTTAGCTCCCTTTGAGTGAACATTTACTAAAGACTTATGATTACAAAATATGTATATGTGTATTCCATACAACTAGTGCCACAAAATTTTCAAAGCAAAAACCACCGCTAACAGCTCCAAATCATAAGTAGGATAGTTCTTCTCATAAACCTTTAATTCACTAGAAGATTATGCGATCACGTTCTTATTCTTCCTCAAAACACAACCAAGTCCTACCCGAGATGCATCACAATAAACCAAAAACCTCTCATAGCCCTTAGGAATGACAAAATCAGAGACATAGTTAGCTTATCCTTAAGTTTCTCAAAACTTCACTAATAAGCATCCTACTAATAAACATGACCTTCTTCTTAGTCAATTTGGTCAAAGGAGCAACTATCACCAGAAGGTTTTCCACAAACCATTGATAATACCCAGCTAAACCCAAGAATCTCTGAATGTCGGTTGGAGTCATGGGTCTAGGACACCTTTTAACCACATCCACCTTTAAGGGTCCACCATTAACCCATTGCTAGAAATAATATGACCAACAAAAGTCATAATATTCAACTAAAACTCATATTTAGAGAACTTGGCATACAAATGTTGTACCTTCAAGGTCTGCAATACCATAAGAGGTGGTTGGCATGATCCACCTCACTTTTAGAATACACCAAGATGTCATCAATAAATAAAATGACAAAAAGGTCCAAGAACTAACTGAATACCCTGTTCATCAAGTCAATAAATGCCTCTAGAGCATTATTAAAACCAAATGAAATCACTAAGAAATCAAAGTGCCCATACCAAGTATGAAAAACTATCTTACGGATATCCTTTTCCCTTCTCTTAAGTTGATGATACCTAGACTAAACATCTGTCTTAGAGATGAACTTGACACCATACAAAACATCAAACATGTCATCTATCATTGGAAGAGGATACTTTTTCTTAACCGTTAGCTTATTCAACTGCTCATAGTGAATGCACATCCAAAGAAAACCATCTTTTTTTCATACGAACAACACCGGTGCACCCCACGAGAATATAAAAGGATAAATAAACCCTTTATCTCAAAGATCTTTAAGTTAATCCTTGAGTTCACTCAACACAACCAGAGCCATTCTATAAGGAGGAATAGATATTTGATAAGTTTTCATAACCAAATCAATAACAAACTCTATTTCCCTATCCGGAGTAACACCAGGAATATCATCCAGAAAGACCTTAGGAAACTCATTTACCACCAGAACTGAGTAAAAAGAAGGACCTTCCGAGGCAGAATCTTTAACCCAGACCAAGTGCTAAAGATACCCTTTAGAGATTAACCTACGAGCTCTAAGATTAGAAATAAAACTCCTTCTAGGAGCTAGGGAACCACCCTTCCACTCTATAAACGGCTCACCATAGAACCTTATGGGTTCGATAGTCAAAGGATAGATAAAAAATTGTAATCAATCTATTCCCAGAATGGCATTAAAATCCAATATATCAAGCTTAAATAGATCTACCAAGGTCTTCTTTCTACCAATAGATACCATAGTCCCCGTATAGACTCTTTTAGTAATAACTGAGCCACTTACCAGGGTAAAAAGAGCAAAAGGATCCTAAATAACCCAATGAAAATTAATACAAAGTTGAAAAAAGGGAATGAAGAAGCCGATGGACCCCTACATGCGTAAGATTGGGCACCCTGTGCTCAGAAATTATCAGAACCATGTAGATGCCTATCACCTGACTACCTCAGGTATAGAGTACTAGCAGTAAGAAGGAACCAAAACTTTCTCATATCTTCTTTGGCCACTTACCTCTAGCCTAACCACCCTATTTCTAAGAACCACTCTAGTCAAAGAACGTACTCCTCTTACCTATCTTTTTCCTAAACTCCTCTTATTTTTTCTTTTCTTCGTCCAGTTGTTGTATGTGGACAACTGACCTTGAAATATCCATACCTTGATCAGCAAAGCAGTCTTGCTTTTAAGGATCAAGTCTTGAGATAGCCTAGAAGTGAACTTTCTCATTCTCACCCTCATGTCAGCCACAAAATAAGGATCATACCTTGATAGTTTTTGGCATATTCCTTGACAGACATTTTACGTTGTGTGAGATTCACATACTCCTCCATCTTTGCTTTCCTCGGCTCTTGTGAAAAAAACAATCTAGAATGTATTAGAAAAAGCATCCCATAAATACAACTCCTCCACATTACCTCTATCCCTATCCCACTCTCTGTACCATCGGTAAGAAATATCTATGTCCTCATAAGCTGTAAAGTTTACTCCTTCCATATTAGTAGTCTGTATTACCCTGAATATATTCTCTATTTCATCCAAGAAATCTTGAGGATCCACCTCCATATTTACACCAGTAAGAGTAGGAGTATTCAGTTGTATAAACTGGCCAACCTTATAGCCTCAGTAGACAATCCACCAAATGCATCCCACTCAGCCTGAGAAGTAACCAACTGAGCAATAACATGAATAGATTGGTGAAATTCTGCATAAGTCACCTCACCTTAAGAAGGACTAGTAGCAACCTAGATAACTCCAAAACAATCAGGGATAGGACCTTGAGAACAAGTTTGAACTCCGGGTGTTGGACATACCCTATCAACATTATCCCCAGATAGGACAGAAGAAATTCCTTATGTTTTAGATCATCGAGCCATGATCTAAAAAGTGAACAAACAAGGATTAGAGAAGATCCTAGAACTTAGACTACACACTTAAAAATAAAATATCAAGAAAGTGAAACAATCCAAATTACCCTATAGCCTTTCTCTTATGAGTGTTACATACTACGCACCCCTAAAAGAGACTCTACTGGACAAGGGTTTGTGGACTCCTAATTTACCATGAACCTAAAGTTGGGATACCAACTTGACATGACCCGACCCGAGGTTTTTTCATAATGGGTGTCCCAAGTATGACCGGGACCGGAGACCACCTTCATCAACCAACCCAACCTCCGACCGCCAGCCCTGAGTTGTCTGAATTTTAAGGATATAACCAGATAGGATGACATTACAAATTACAAACTCTAGGATAGGTTTATTAGCGAGATCGACACAACTAAATCCGACCATCCCATACCAACCCTCCAACCATACCAAGCTAAACAAAACCATAGATTCATCCATAACCAAATAAGTTCCATTAATAATTATATAATCCAAAAATGATATATGATGGAATAGTAAAACATTTTGTCTAATGATGTCAGCCCCAATACCAATACCAATAATAAGACTGACATCAATACCCTCTCACCCATGCCAAGCCATAGTAGTTCCATAAAAGCCTATAACCAAATGAATACAAAAATCTAGTTGGGACATACCCCCAACCATACCCAAAACCAATATCCATAAATAAATAAAAGTAAGAAGTAAAATCCATAAAATGAATCTTTCCAAAAAGAGGAAGCTCACCACTTCAATCCAAAGTTGACCCCTTAATATCCCAATGCTAAGCAGGAGGAGTGGAACAGTCGGCTCCTACATCCATGAGGATAGAGCCTCCAAAAGACGGGTTAGAGGGTAAACGCTAGCATGAACTCAAGATAAGGATAAAATAATGTCATTTAATAAATCATAGTAAAACCATCCATATGTACACAAACATACATATATATATATGTGTGTATATATATATATATATAACTATGTCGGGAAAGGGAACCGGGTTTAGCATGAATTTAAAACCTTTAACTTGGGTATATGAATCTTAATTGTCCGAAAACTACTCACGAGCTATATGGGTCCAGTGTAACCCCCTAAACAATCCTTAACACGTGTAGCTGCACAAACTGGAGATACTATAAGAGTCGGGGATTCCCATGTACCCTTCAGTCTTAATGATAAATATGTACAATTTTCTTAGATGATTCACATGTACCTCATAGTATCATATAAGGTCGCCATGACTTACCACTTATGTCGGCAAACATAAGTTTCTGTTACTCGTCCATTAAACTCCAACCTTCACTGTTAGCTTTCACACCATACCATTATTGCACAATCAAAACCATTTTCTAACCAAACCATTATTCCATTATTATTAAACGAGGCAAATAGATATTGGCATTTTCATATTGACTAAAACTTTCAAGTATTGTCCTTAGCCAAACCTTTTCATGGTCAAGGGATTCCCATGTTCCCATAGACCATACAATCCAATTAACTTGGAGAATTCCCATATACTCCATAAGTATTCATTGCCGTATTAACTTGGGGGATTCCCTTGTACCCTACAAGCATATTTATTAAGCCAAACCATTCCAAAACCATTTAAACCATTTATAGTTCCATTACAAAGTTCAAACATGAAATAGTTTCTTTAGAAATCAAATTACATAATGAAATCATTATCATAGGTATTTTATCAAAAATATTGGGGGCATAGTATTTCCAAAACATAAATCCATTAACAATAACCATTCCATGCAATCCAATTTTCCAAAACCACCATTAGAACGTAATGAAATAATAAGAAAACATAACTAAGCATTTATAACCAAAACTCCAAAATCATATTTG
Source organism: Capsicum chinense (assembly GCA_026120095.1). Taxonomy (NCBI): domain Eukaryota; kingdom Viridiplantae; phylum Streptophyta; class Magnoliopsida; order Solanales; family Solanaceae; genus Capsicum; species Capsicum chinense. Next base: position 88,028,705 of record JAPEIP010000009.1, read on the forward strand.
AAAACCCAAAATCATACAACATTCAAACAATGAAAACATTGCATAAAATCATGCCTTTAGATGGAACTAATAATGAGGGAAGATAACATGCCTAAAAATAAGAAGATAATGGAGAGAGACAAGCCTCAATTTAATCCTTAAGTTGAAACCCTAACTTCCTTTACCCAAGAATTCTAGAGAGGACTTAAGAGTGTTTTCTAAGTATTAAAGAATAGAATACTTGTAAAAATAACCTCCCAATAGTAATATACATCATGGGGATTTATTAGGATAAGTGGGAAAATGTCCAAATTGTCCTCACTTAAACTGTATTTCATTATTGTCCTAGGGTACGACTTACCCGTATGAGTCGTACCCATCCTGTATTAGTGGTATCCACCTCTTGTACCCTAGGCCTTCCCTTTTGGACCCAACGTTGTCCATAGTATGACACACCCAAACCTAAGTCATATCAAAGTGTATGACTAGTACCCATAAATCGTACCACTGGTAGAATAGAACCCCATGAGTTTTGAACACTCCACTGTATGAGTCATAGGTACGACTCGTACCCTATCTTACAGCTCATGGAGAGCCACTTGTACTCAGATCCAACCTAAGTCACTTAGTCTAAGGTTAAGTGAAGTGGCCAAATAACCCATATCAATCGATACGACTCATACCGCCCAAGTCGTACCCATTCTAGTAACTAAATCCATCCCACCAACAAAAACTTGTTGGCATATAACTGGACCATACCATCTGGACCCAAGTGTATGACTCATTCCCCTAGTCATACCCAATCCACACACCAAAAATCCTAGAATTTTTTTCAGGTCCAAAAACCAGGGTGTTTTAATAATCTACCTTAGTACCTCAAGATTTTATTCAAAATTTGATTTTATTCAAAATTTGATCCAATACTTGTTTCTCCCTTACTTCATCACAAAGATATGACCTTTTCTCCTCTTGAACAGTCATACCACTATATTTAAAATACAAGAAATGAACTATGAATAACCCAAATGATGAATATCCTTTACCAAATATCGTTTTTCCTCATCCACGTTAGACAAGCTTTCTATGGAAAACTTGCTAAGAGTATCAGTACCTACGTAAGCTTTACTTGGATGATTGTAAAGACTCATGTCATAGTGCCTGAGCAACTCAAGCAGTCTCATTTGCCTGAGATTTAATTTTTTTGGGTGAACACATACTGAAGGCTCTTATGGTCCGAATAAATATCGACATGGATCCCATGTAAATAATGTCGCCTGATTTTTAATGCAAACACCACAACTAACAATTCCAAATCATTGGTCGAATAATTCTTCTAATGAACTTTCAACTATCTAGAAGCATAAGAAACCACCTTCCGATGCTGTATTAACACACAACCAAGCCTCACCCAGGATGCATCACAATAGATAAAAAAAAGTCTCAGTAACCTCAGGCAAAGTCAAGAATAGAATGGGAGTCTACTTATCCATCATCTTCTCAAAATTACCCTCATAAGCATCAGACCACAAAAATTTCATCTTTTTTTAAGTCAACTTAGACAATAAGGCAGTAATAAAAGATAAACTCTTCACAAACCTTCTATAATAATCGGCTAAACCCAAGAAGATCCGAATATATATTGTAGTGGTTGGTCTAGACCATTTCTTAACCACCACAACCTTCTATACATCCACCAAAATCCCTTCACTAGAAAAAACATGATCGAGATAAGTCGCAACGTTCAACCAGAACTCAAACTTAGAGAACTTTGCATATAAATGATGATCCTTTAGGCTCTACAACAATAAGAGATGGTTATAAGCATAATCCACCTCACTCTTAGAATATACTAAAATATTATCGATAAATACAATAACGAACAAAACCAAGAACTAATGAAAAACCAAATTCATAAAGTTCATAAAAATGCAAAGACATTGGTCAAGACAAAGAACAACACCAAAAACTCAAAATAACCATATTGTTTCAGAGGGATGTCTTGGGGATATTTGCCTACCTAATCTTCAACAAATAGTAACCTAACCAAATATCAATCATAGAAAAGAACTTAGCACATTGAAACTTATCATAGAGATCATCGATCCTTAGAAGGGTATACTTATTCTTTACGATTACTTTATTTGATTAGCGATAATTAATATGTATCCGAAGGGAACCATCCTTTTTACACAACAAGAGCATGATATCACCCTATGAAGACACACTAAGGCGAATATAGTCCTTGTTAAGAAGATCTTTTAATTATTCCTTCAGTTCTCTCAACTCGATCAGAGCCATTCTATAATGAGGGATAGAAATAGAACAAGAGTCTAAAAGAACATCAGTCCCAAAATCAATTTCCCTATTGGGAGAAATACCAGGAAGACCATTAAGAAACACCTCGGGAAATCCATAGGACACAAGGATAGTCTGCAATGACGAACCTTCGGATCTAGAATCCTAAACATGTACTAAGTGATTGAGGTTCCCTTTTAAAACTAATTTTTGGGTTCTAAGATACTAGATGAAACTTTACCTAGGCACTCGGGAAATATCTTTCACTTGATCATCATCTCATTAGGGAAATGGAAACTGACCTTACGGGTCTGACAATCAAGAGACGCATAGCACAAATGTAACCAATCCATCCCTAAAATCACGTCTAAGTATAGCATGTCCAACTCTATCAGATCCACCAAGGTTTTCTTACCATGGACTAACATCACGCAGCAGCTATAGACTCTTCTATCCACATTAGAGTCACCTACTAGGGTAGATACAAAAACGGGGTCTAAAATATATTCAAGATCAAAACCAAAATGGAATGCCACATAAGCAGTCACATAAGAGAGAGTAGACCCATGATAAAGTAGACAATATACAACACAAGAAAAGGGTTTGAGCATACAAGTAACAATATTGGGGGACGCCTCAAAATCTTTGCGAGTGGCAAAAGTGTATAGATGGTTCCAACAAGTGCCAGAGCCATAAGCAAAAGTAACATGTTTTAGTATGGAAGCTGATAATATAGTAACCAAAATATTATTTTCTTGAAAGCAACCTTAGAAGGATAATGCCTTTGCATATGACAAACTTGACCACATTTAAAGTACTTTTTCCTCTCTTCTTCACAAACACCATGATGCACCTAACTATATAATCTGCAAGGAGGATATAATTGAGCTTACTAAGCCCCACTAGCCTACAACTAGGCCCCTGGTTCTCTAAAGCCACTATCATTTTGAGGATGATGATCACCCGGCAACTTTGGGTAAGGAGCACTAGCCGTAGAGTAGGACCAAAATTTCCCTACTACTTCTTAGACTACTTTCCACCATCTCTACCACTTTGTTGTTAACCTCTACTCTTATCAGCATAATAAAACTTCTTATTCTATCTTTCATTTATTTCTACTTGCTTCTTGTTTTTTTCTTCCATTAGTTGTATATACACCATAAGTCTAGAGATGTCCATATCCTTGTTCAACAAGGTAGCCTTTCTCTCCAAGATCAAATCATGGGACAACCATGAAGCTAACTTCCCTATTTTATCCATCATGCTAGACACATATTCTGGAGCATAATGCGATAATTGATAAAACTTCAAGAAATACTACTTAACTGACATCGTGCCTTATTTCAAATTCATGAGCTCTTCGTCCTTCACCTCCCTCAACTAATGAGAAAAGAAGCTATAAAGGAAAGCACTAGAGTAATTAACCCATAAGGTGCACTCATCGTCATCACCCCTAGACTATTCCCACTCTTCATTCCATTGGCATACTAAAACCTTCTACTGATAATGTGCAAACTCTATCACATCCATATTAGTAGCATCCATCATAAGGAAGATTTTTTCCATCTCATCAATAAAATTTTAAGAATCTTCCCCAACCTTAAAATTACTGAAAATAGGAGGACTAAACCTTATGATTTAGCCAACTCTAGTAGGGTTAAACAATGGAGCAACCAAAGTAACATGCTCAGTTTGAGAGGCCACCAGCCACTAACAGTGTAAGAAATGAATCAACAGGAAAAACTCTGTATTATATAAGCCAACCAGGGGTGCCTGAGAAGTGATAAGGGGAATCGATGGATCTTCTTCAAGGAAGTCAAAAGCAATGACCCTAGACCCATTCTTAACTCTTTGCGTTGGACGAGCTCTGTCCACATTGTCTTCGTACAGGACAAAAGGGTTTCCACGAGCATCAGATTATCTAGGGGCATGATATAAAAAGCAAATAGATAGGAATTAGAGGAGATTTATGACCTTAGACTCTATAGCCTAAAAATAAAACAACAATAAAGGGTTTTGATGTAGCATGGGAAGGTAATTGCCTATGCTTCCAGGCAATTAAAGGTTAGAGAGAAAAATTATCCTACTCATGATTTGGCACTTTTATCGATGGTTTTTGCTTTAAAAACCTAGCATCATTATTTATATGGAGTGCATATGGACATCTTTTCTGATCATAAGGGTCTATAGTATGTGTTCACTTAGATAAAGCTAAATCTCAGGCAGAGAAGATGGTTGAAGCTTCTCAAAAACTATGATATGAGTCTTCACTACCACCCAGTTAAGGCTAATATGGTTGTTGATGCTCTTAGCTAGTTATCCATGGGTATCTTTGCTTATGTGGAAAAGGAGAAGCCGGATTTTGTTAAGGATATTCACCTATTGGCTAATATTGGGGTCCATCATTTAGACTTCAAGAATGGTGGTGTAATGGTTCAGGAAGTGGTTTGGATATCTCTTGGCGTAGAGATCAAGAAAAAGAAAATGTTAAATCCTATCTTGATGAAAATCAAGAGTGATGTAGGTGGGCAAAGGGTGATGGTGTTTGAAATTAGTGGTGATGGTACCTTGAGGTACTAAGGGAAGTTATTTGTTCTTGATGTAGATGGTTTGCAACAAAATTTTTTGGCTGAGGTGCATGAATCACGCTATGTTGTTCATTTCAGTTTGATAAAGAATTATTATGATCTAAAAAAGATGTATTGGTGGAATAGAATAAAAAGGATATGGCTAATTTTGTTGAAAAAATGCATGGTGTTCTATCAAGTCAAAGTTGAGCACATGAGGCCAAGCTGGTTGTATTAGGAAATGGAATTACCGGAATAGAAATGGGAAGTGATCAATATAGATTTTGTTATCGGTCTTCCTCAGTATCAGAATCTATTTAATTCCTACTTGGTCATCATGGATAGAATGACAAAGTTTACTAACTTCTTGCCAGTATGGACTAACTTTTCAGTAGAGGATTATGCATGGTTATATCCTTATGATATTGTAAAACTACATGGGGTACTTGTTATTGACTATCTTTGATTGTGGTACGCAATTTTTATCCCACTTTTGGCAGTAGTTTCATATGGGGATGGGTACTAAGGTTTGCTTAAGAACTGATTTTCATTCGCAAATGGATGGACAAGCAGAGAGGACTATTCAGACGTTGGAGGATATGCTATGGGCATGTGTGATTAATTATGGTGTCAATTGGGTTGGGCATCAACCTATGGTAGAGTTTTCTTACTACAATAGCTATAATTCTAGTATTAGAATGACCCCTTTTGAGGCATTATATATTAGGAGGTATAGATCTCCTATTGGGTGGGTTGAGCTTGGTGAGGAAGATATGTTTGGTTTGTATTTGATTTATTAGGCTATGTAAATGGTAAAAGTGATTCGGGATAGGGTTAAGGATGCCCAAAGTATCCAAAAGTCCTATATGGATGTAAGGCATAGAGACTTAGAGTTTGAGGTTGGGAATAAGGTGTTCCTAAAGGTATATCCCATGAAGGGATTGATGCAGTTTGGTAAAAAGGGGAAGCTCAGTACCTGGTATGTTTGTCCTTATATGGTTCTATGAAGGGGTAGTAAAATAGCGCATGAATTGGATTTGTCTTCTAGTTTGATCTCCATTCATCCAGTATTTCATGTCTCTATGTTGAGAAAGTGTCTTGGTGATCTTTCTTCGATAGTTCATTTGGAGGGATTGGGTATCTCGGATTCTTTATCTTATAAAGAGGTCCTAGTTGAGATATTAAATCAGCAGGTTTGCTGGTTACAGACCAAGAATGTGGCCTTGAATAAGGTTCTATGGCGGAACCACAAGGAGGAAAATGTTACATGGGAAGCAGAAATGGACATGATGTTTAAATATCTGTATTTGTTTTCTACTTTGGGTATTTATGCGAAAGGTATGCATTCTTGATCACAACTTTATTCTCTAACTTAGATAAAGTTTGGATTGATATTTGATAACACAAATGAATTGTGATTGTATTTGACCTAGCTTTTCTATTATTTGAGGATGAATGATCTAAGTGGGAGAGACTGAAACACCTTGGGTTCGGGACACTTAGAAATTTTTTTAAATCTTTGAGTTCTGTACAACATACAAGTGATGGGTAGTTGTGGTATAATAGGGTATGAGTGGTATGCCTTGGTCGTATGCAGACAAATGTTGGTTGGTAGGTTGGATTGGTTTCTAGAATGGGTACAAATTGGGTTGGTACGCATCGTATGGTTTGATACAGGTCATTTGGTTTGGGTTAATCGTATGTTGGGATAGTTTTGGGTCCAAGGAAGAGGCCTAGTCTAAGATTGATGGGTACTAATCAAATTGGACGGTACGATTGGTATGGTATAGTCGTACCCTATGACGAATTTTTATGCAGTTTAAGTGGGAGCAATCTGGATATTTCCCCAATTAACCTATTAAGGCCCCACAACTTCTAAACCACTTGGGAGGTTATTTATCCTATTATTCTATATTAAACAGTTAGAAAACTCTCCTAAACACACTACAATTCTCTCTAAGGCTTTTGGGTAAAGGAAAGGCTAGGGTTTTACTATGGTATTAAAATTGGGGCTTGTGTTGGTGATTTCTCTCCATCATCTTCATCATCTAAGTCAAGATACTTCTCCCTCATTATTAGTTCCCACTAAAGGCATGGTTTATACAATGTTTTCATGGTTTTATTATTGTATAATCTTGGGGTTTTCAAATATATGTTAATGTTTTGGTATTAAATTATTGGTTATGGTTTTACCATGTTTTAATTATATTTTTTCATGCTTTAATGGTGGTTTGGACAATTGGCTTCATGGGAATGGTTAATTGGTAATTGGATTTGCTTTTTAAAACAGTATGCCCCCAACATGTTTGATAAAATGCCTATGATGATGCTTTTACTATATTATTGTATTTTTAACGGAACTTTTGCATGTTATGGTTTGGTAATGGAATCCTAAATGGTAAAAATGATTTAAATGGCTTAGAATGGTTTGATGGTTATAGTTATGGTTAATTGCACTCCTTGTGGGGTACAATGGAATCCCCCAAGCAAACTTGGTTATGAACAATTTGTTGGGTGTATGGGATTTCCCTAAGCTGTTATAGTAATGAAATACTTATGGGGTACACGAGATTCCCCCATGTTAACTTCTTAATGTAATATATGGGTACATGGGAATCCCTTTATGTTAAAAGGTTGGCTAAGGACAATACTTGCAAGTTATAGCCGTTATGACGATACTACTACTCATAACCTTGGTTAATAATAATGGAATAATAGTTTAGTTGGTTGGAAATAGTTTTAAATGGGCCATAATGGCGGGGTGTAATAGCTAACCGTGAAGGTGTGAGTCCAATGAACGAATACTGGAAACTCATGTTTGCCGACATGAGTGGTTGGTCATAGCTACCATATATGATACAATGAGGTACATGAGAATTCTCTAAGTACACTGTACATATGTATCTTGGAGCAAATAGTACTTAGGCTTCCCCTACTCTTATGGTATCCCCAGTTCGTGCGGCTACATATATCGAGGCCTGTTCAAGGGGTTACATTAGACCCTAATTTTCTGTGGGTGGTTTTAGGACAATTAAGATTCACATACCCAGGTTAATATTTTTAAATACATGCTAAACCCGGTTCCCTTTCCCGGTATGGCTATATATATTATATGTATGGTTGGTATGTATATGGTTGGCTTACTTGATTTTACTAGATGGCATTATTTTTTCTTTATTTTGAGTACTTTCTAGCATTCACCCGCTAACCAGTCTTTGGGAGGCTATATCCCCACATGATGTAGGAATCTGCCATTCTACTCCTCTTTATTAGTGATCAAATTTCGGGATCAGCTCGATTGGATTGAAGTGGTGAGCTTCCATACTACGGAGGGCTTTATTTTATGTTCATGGATGTTCTTAAATACTTTGGTTTCTTTATGGATATTTTTTTTGGCTATGGTTGGGGGTATGTCCCAATCGGATGTTGGTTATCTTTTGGTAAGAGGCTTTTGTGAAACAACTATGGGTTGGTATGAGCGGGATCAATATTGGTGTAAGCCATAGTATTGGCATTGGTATTGGGGCTGACACCGATTTCCTGTATTCTTAGTTGTTATATCCTCTTTTATTTTGGGATTATGTAATTATATTGGAACTCATATGGTTATGGTTTTGGATTATGGTTTGGTTTGGTTATGGTTGTTGGTTATTATTGAACGGTTGGACTCATTTGGGTGGTCATAGTCATAAAACTGTCCCAGAGTTTTGGATTGGACAATAGCACTATCTTGTTACACGTTTGGAATTCATCCGACTCAAGATATGCATAGGTTGGTTTGGCTGGGTAATGAAGGAGGTCTCCAGCCCTGGTTAGACTTGTGATGCCCATTACGAAAAGGCCCTGGTTAGTGTCGTGTCACCACCAAAGTAGGATAATGATAACTCAAACAAACCATGAATCACCTCATCGAGGAAGGAAGTACTAAGCCTTACACGTATGTCGAGGTCAAGAACACTATTGGAAAGTGAAGAAACAACCAAAGATGAAAATTTTCTGATTTGCTTGCTCAAGAAGCAATCATTGGAAAGACCACCTGCCTCTAACTCTCTAATTCTAATTTCAACAGGAACCACATAATGAAAAGAAAGAAACATCAAGTCTCCACACTTGTACCCAGAGAAAACCATCAATACGTCAGGAATCCAACAAATCTAAGAGATGAATCAAGGACAACTCGATATCAATATCAAAACCACTATCGGACAATGAAATAGACACTAGCAAAGAATGAACCCTAAACTGGTCAATCTAAAAAATGGGCTACATAGGGAAAGACATCCAATGTAAAACCCTTCGCAACCTAAGAGGCAAGCCTAAGAATCCCAAACTCCAGAATGACAATATAATTAGATTGCTAACTCTAGAATTATAACAGATCCAAAGAAGGTTAAATTACCTTCAATACCATCGTCCACTATACAATAAATCTAGCATAGCCAACAAAATAGGAAAACAACCAACCTCACCTAGCTATAGAAAAAAATTATCTATCAGGGCCATAGCTGCCTGGGCCAATGAATAAGAACTGTAAGGAATAGAATTCTAACTGGATAACACTAGTCTAAAGAGCTACAATGTTAGGATCAATAACATCAAGCATTGACAGTAATAACAACTACAATATAGACATCATTATAATGAGTAGGCAGTACAAAAAAGAAAATCAATAAAAAATACCACTCAAGGGCAACCATAAGGCCAATATGAAAAGGTAAAAGAGACTCAAATCCAAATCTACAGCCACAGGGAAAATATCAATGCAGATCTACTCCATCTACTACTAATATAAATAATTCGTAGGATTAGCCATATAATTATAAATTCCATAACAAGGCACACAATAACCAATATGAACTCATCAAGGTATGTAATCATCGATGGGTATGAAAAACCTAATACACACAAATGAAAAGGTAAATCCAGGAAATAAAAGAACACCTATCAGGGTGAAATCCAAAATCACATGCCTCATAGGTGTAAGGGAGAATATATTGGAACAGTCCAAACTTGGACTGACCAACTGTGTCATCAATGAGGTACCAAGTTCACTATCTCTAACTGAAGGTGCCACAACATCATGAGGCTGATCCAAATGAGCTTAATGACTAGTAATCCTATCTCAGAGACACACTCTAGACCAGTGACCGATCTCTATACATTCATAGCGAACTCCTAAATTCCTAACCCAGTGAGAGACACGAGTTGAGCCCATATGGCTAGCCAACTAATGCTGAAAGCACCCTCTACTACCATGATCATCCTTCCCACAGTCATAGCCTACCTCAAAAATATTAGGCTTGAGAGAAATACATGCTAACTCTATCTTGTAAACTTACTCACATATGGGGCATTCTCTAAACCAATGTTCCATCTCACCACAACCACAAGAAGATCCTGGAATACTTTGAGAAACACCCCTTCTAATCTAGAAAGACTTCTATAACCTAAAGACCCATAGTAAATACTCCATAAGGTCTAATGGGAACACTACCTGTAGTAATCAGCAAAACTAATCTTACAGCCACCCATAGTCTGAAATGCTTCTTGAATAGAACTAGTAGGCTATGAGTGAATCTAACCTCCCCTAAAAGGATCCTCACTCCTAAATGAAACACCAATAGCATAATACTGATGGCATGGTCTCTTACCGCCACCTATATAAGTCTCAATACATGATCTCTCTGTGGACCTCACGTAATAAAAAAATTAAGAGAAAGAAGACCCTGCTGCTATCAAGTGCTCCAATGCCAAGTAAAGTGGCAAAAATAATCCTCTAATAAATCTATGCACCATGTCCTGCTTTGGAGGATATAGAATTGGAATATGCTTGTCCCACACGAGAAACCCAATATCATACTTAAAAAGTTATAAATAACCCCGATGAACACTAATAGACCCAACTGTGGTCTGAGAACTACTCGATGAACTAAATGTCATCCCTGGTTGTGTGATATCCATAATCAGACTTAGGATCCCTAGTGCTGAACCTTGAATGGTTGAAGTAGTCACGAGCTCTATTGGAGCCTGAGCTAGTCCTAAATCCTTTGTCTAACACTGAGGATATTTGATATACATCTCTGACTCTCTAGTTCAATGCTATGTTAAAGCTCTAAAAATATGCGTTGAAGTGTCGTCCATATATATAGACCATCTTGAATCTTCCACTTTGGACATAATAGAGTCAAAGAATATGCTTAAGGCTCATAGAAATATAGATACATGAAACAGAGTCAAAAAATGAATTTCCAATGAATACTAGTAGCCTCCCGAATATAGCTAACATATGTCTCAACATTGATTCACTAGACTCTACTAAAAACTTGTCTCTTTTACTAATACATCGCTGACCTTAGGCTCTGATACAAATTTGTCATGACCTAATTTCTTAGGTCATGATGGAGCCAACTATAACCTACCAATAGGCAATCCAATCTCGTAGTCTTAATCTACTAGTAAATAACTTCTGAAAGAATAAAGGAAAGAATGCATGATAAATGCAATAAAAGACTAACATACATAAGATAATCCTAAAACATGGTTGAATCAATAAGATAGATTCTAACACAAGAAGGATACAAATGAGGTACTAAATAGATATACAAATATAACTATCTCTAAACAAATATAGAGACTAGTCAGTACATAAGATGGAAAAAAATAATACTCCCAAAGTTAGGAGCTCACTCTATGTCCCTAAACCATGGCTACTTTACATGACGCACACAATAACAAAAATAACCCATACTATAATTCCCAAGTTACCAAACTATTATATAAGTACCAAATATATAGTACGCAGTAGGCAACTGTCAACTGAGATCCAAAGATAATAAAGATGTATACAACATATAAATAGAAATAGAGTCTAAACCAAAATATTCAACCACCACATAATAAGGCTAATGAGATAGTAAGGGAAAACTATCCTACTCATACCCAAGAAACTAACATAATAAGACTATGGAAGTATTAAGGATGAACCATCCTATTCTAGCCATGCTCAGGAATCTCAAGACTATACAATATATCACCAGAAAATATATGAATAAAGGGTAAAAGAATGATATATAGCAATATAAAAGGCCAAGGAATGAATGTACAATCTAAAAAAATAAATTAAGGGAGGAATATATAGTAATATCATAGCTACAATAAATAGATATACATATATGTAAAATAAGGTTAATTTAAAGTACAACTTAAGTCACCAGACTAGAATCTTAAGACCTCATAATCATAGTAGGAACTAGTGCTAGCATACTAAGGGTTTCTAATCCACACGTCTAATCATGAGTTAATCACACTTAATAATATAATCGTAAGATGTAATACCCTATGTATGGAAGTATCTATGCATCATACAACTCATCCTCCTAAGTCGCGCACACATCATACGAGTGGTATGTTGTAGTCGTACTCAAGATAGTGTGGTCTGATGGATATTATATGGAAGGTATGAATCAAAACATAAGAGTTGTAGGAACATCACATAAGTTGAATGAATGAAGTCGTAGGTTCATCAGTGAATTTTTCGTAAGATTCTCTCCAAGCTACGAGTAGGGGTCTAAGAGTTGTATAAAGATGATACTAGTCATAAGTGGAACTCGTATGTTGACCAGTGAGTAGCTCCTTATGTCTTCTAAGCCTACGAGTTAATGATTTAAGTCGTACCCTTCTATATGAGTCATATGGTAGACTCATAAGGACTGCCGATCTTATTTTGTAAAGTTTAGCTAAGGGATTTTTGGTCTTTTCCTCTTTTATAACTTCTTCCCATGACCTATAACTCTCAAAGAGGCATTATTTTCCTCTATTTCTCAATCAAATAAAAATTCTTACGACCTCTTATCTTCAAGAACATTAAGATTAGGGAATTTTTTTTACAAGTTTATCCTTCAAGTTCTAAGATTCAAACTTTCTTCATAAGTCAAGAAACTTCAGGTATGTGGGGTTTATGAACAAGGTTATTATTTCATCTTTGTGCCCAAAGTGCATGGTTATAAAATTGATTTTACTTATTTTGAATTAGGGTTCATAACCAAATAGCCATATTATTGAATTATGATATTATCATAAGATTTAATGTTTGAAGTGCATCAAGATTTACAAATATTCATGTTTTTATTTATAATATTCATATTATGATTTGAGTTTCATTATGTTGACTGAGATATTGATGAGAAATTTAAAGATGATTATCAAACATGAAGTTTTGTTATGAGTTTCTACAAATTAAAGCATGAATTCCAAGCTCCAAGTACAAGAATTAAGTTTACAAGAAAGTGTACGCCTTTGAAACTTCATTCACATACATCATAGCATGATTCAAGAAATATTGATCTTTTGATCTAAAGATAAGATATGAAATCCACTTTTTTTCATCTTGATTACGAGTTAAAATAAAGAGAAGCATAACTAGTTTTCATTCCATAAACCCTTATACTATTTTAAGGTGGATTTCTTAAAGTATGAACATATAAGTATTCTGGGAGTAGTATTTCTGACGGAGAAAGGAATAAAGATGAGCATATCTTAAATTAATAGAAACTATGAGTCACCGTAGGTTAATATTTTTCCCAATATGGATGAAGTATAGTGATCATTTAAGTTAAGGCTCTATTCCGATAGCAAGGGTAGATCAGCTCTCTCCAACGTGGATAGGATGTTGGCTCCTTGGTAGCTATCATGGTTTATGTCGATTAGAAGTATCTTCAAAATAAAGAATAAAAGTAAAGCTTTTAGAAATTAAGTGTCATGGCTCACAAAGTTTATTCTTATACTTCTTCATTTATGATTATGATCTTGCAATCTTTTGGTTTATTCAAGTTCAAGGTGAGTCATTTACACTTTGCGTTTATCATTGATAGCTTATATGAATATTTAGTAATTGTTTTACATATGCATTCACTCCCACATACTCAGTACATTCTAGAGAAATTGACCTACTTATATGTCCATGTGCTACGTTGTCGTATAATGTAGGTTCTGGTGCTCATTTTCATCAGCACGATTGACTACAGATATCCTCACCTATATCCTGACTTTTGGTGAGTCCTTATAGTCCTAGGACGCAGTTTATCAAACTTTGGTTGTTGATAAGTTTTTTAGTTATCTAATTTAAGTTTATGAATGGGTTAGCTGGGGTTTGTCCCAGTGGCTCTCTAGTCATCAGTAGAGGCTTTTCAGACTATTTATGTTTTAAGTTCAAAGAGTTGTTTACTGATTTCCATGTTATATACTTTTTTTAAGATATGTCAAGGTTTACATTTAAGTTTCTATATATGTTAGTTCACTGCTTATGTAAGTTTCAAGCTTAGTAAGTATTATGGGCTAGATTCGGGCTATTTGTAGTTTTAAACATCGTGTGACGTTCAAGGTATACTTATGGGGTATTAACTAAGATGAAAGAGCCAGAATCATACCTCAAAATCTCAGTACCGGATCGTTAACAAAGATGTCACAAATTAGTCATAACAAAGATCATAACTATAATTAAAACAATAGAAAGAACAACACGAGTAACTGGATAGTCAAGAAAAATAATACCTAATCGAGCCTTTCACAAACCCCCATCATCATAGGGTCAGAAGTTTTAATTAACATATGACACACCATATGCCAAAATAATAATCCATACCTATACAATTGTAAGACCCCACAAATTGTACTCATCATCTAAGTCATTAGAGCATGCTAAGAGAAGTCTTATACTTAGAAATTTGGCTATGTTTTGGGACTTAGTAATTTTTGTAGACCTTTAAAATTTGAGGATTTTATTAACGACCTTCTCGACCTTCGATAGTTGATATTTTAGCTAATTCATAATCAGGGAGGTCAATAGGTATTCCCAAAGAAGTTTTAGATTTTGGACCGCATTTAGACCTTATTTAGTATCCCAAAATAGTGGACCAATATGATCTTGGCGTGCTGTGTTGCCCATCACGTTGGTTAATTTTGTGCAGGAACTGCTAGTAAAAAGTACTGAGGGTTGGAGCGATTAGGGCGCAATGCATCGGGTATCGTGTCAACACCATCACCGTGCCGCATCATCAATCACATCGATGTCCAGTTTTTCAACTTTTAAAATCTGCGTCCAAATGGGCAATTTAGTATTTCCCCCCACCCTTTATCAGTCATAACACGGGATTAAGGTCTCTAAATACCAAACTATAGCCTTCTTCTCTAAAATTCACCAAGAATACTTTCTAGGGTTTCTACCCAAAGTCCAAGAAACTCAAGAATTCACCATCACTTTTCAAATTTTCTTCAAAAATTGGAATACCCAAATCAAAATCATCAAGAATATCCATTCAAAGTCACGGATAGAGTCCCTAGAGCAAGAGTTCATTAAAAGTTCATAATCAAAGGTATGTAGGGCTTGAACATGAACACTTCTTCCATTCTTGTGCCCAAAGTTTTGATTTTTATTAAAGAATTTCATGTTTTGGCATGTGGGTTGTGCCCAATTTACTTTACTTTGAGGTTATGAATTTATAAATTGCTCAAGTCTTGAAATTGCATGTTATTTCACTTATTTATGTTTTAATTTGTGAAATTATCCTATGAATTGCACATCTCTACCATGAATTGATGTTTTTGAGTGTTCCCAAGGTTGAAGTCAAGATTTAAGCTTCAATATGAAATTATTATTATTTGAGTATGTATATATGCTTTAAGTCAAGTATGAATTGTGATGTTTCTTTAAAATAATATATTATCATGATTTAAACAAGCAAGTACTTTGAATATAAAGAAGGTTGATCTTTGATCCTAAGCTAAGAGAGGAATCCACTTTTATTTATGATTTAAATCAAAGTGAAGCATAGTTAGCCTCCATTACATATTTTAGTATTATTTAAAGTGGATTTTCCCCAAAAGTTTTGAGCCTAAGTATGGGAGTAGTATTTAGCACCGAGTTGGCTTAATTCCAAGGTTTCATGCCCCAGAACTATGAGCCACTATAGGATTTGATTTACCCCAAGTAGATTAACATAGTAATCACTAAAGTTAAGGTTTTATTCTGATGGCAAGGATAGAAGTGCTCTCCCCAACGTGGATAAGATATTGGACTCCATGTTGCTAACATGGTTTATGTTGGTTAGAAGAAACTCCTAAGTTTCCACAGTCTCCCAAAGTTCCATAATCCTAAGTCTTTGAGCCCTTACATTTTAAAAGAAGTTCTTTATTCTCTTTATGATAAAAGTATGAGTTTGAAAGTTATTATTTTAAGATTTCTTTTGTTTACATGTATTGAGAATAAGAGGAGAATATAGATTTTAGAACTAAGTGTAATAACTCACGAGATTTATGCTACATGTTCATTATTCATGATTTATGAGGTCTATATTTTAGACTTATTCAAGATTTGTGAGTCATTCATATTTGCATTCATGGTTTTGTAAAGATTAAAGATATTGTTTACTTAATGCATACACCATCATATACTCAGTACATCCTCAAAGTAATTTTTGATATATACGTCTGTGTTCTATATTATCTCATAATGTAGGTTCAGGTGCTCAGTCTCAGTAGCGACAGTGATCTCTGAACATCTCATCTAGATTCTTATCTTTGGTGAGTTCTCATGGTTGGAGGACCTGTTCTATAGTTTTTTTCTGCCTTCGTAGTGTATTGGGTATTATCTTTAGTTCGAGTCAGTTGGGGGTCTATCCCAATGACTCTCTAGTAATTTAGCCAGTAGAGGCTTGTTAGACTATCAGTTGCATCTTAGACTCTTCAGTATTTTGATATTCTGATGATGTTATTTTTAGTTGTTTTATCTTTGACTTGACATTATTTAGTATTAGTGTTTAGTTTATTTATTCTAAACTAAGTGTTAGAAGTAGTATTAGTCTTAAAGTGTTAGCTTGGGGCTACGTGTAGCCTTAAGCATCATGTGACATCTCGAGATGAGATTTTGGTGCGTTACAAACTTAGTATCAAAGCCTAAGGTTTAAGAAGTCCTAGGGAGCCAGAAAAGCCACGTTAAATAGAGTCTTGATCATCGATGTGAAGCATGCTATAGCTATGAACAAGAGGCTATGGGATGTTTTAGGAAAACTAATCTCTTTCTTTCAGAATCTATCATGCCTATAACTGTCTCTCTGTGGGAATAACTCATGCTATTTTATGATAGAAAATGCCTCCCCAAAGATCTAATGCCTGTAGAAATGACAATAAGCTACCCTAACCTGTTGATTTCCTGAACGAGAATGTGTCTAATGCTGAGTTTCGGGCTGCTTTCCAGATGTTAGCCCAAGCCATGACCTTTACTGTGCAAGCCAACAATTAGGCTGTTGTTTCATATCAGTAAGGTGGTGATGCATCCAAAACCAAACTTTGTGACTTTATTAGAATGAACCCGTCTGAGTTCTTTAGGTTAAAGGTAGGTGAGGACCTGCAGTTGTATCTTGATGAGGTAAAGAAGATCACCCAAGTTATGCATGTGTCTGAAGAAGAGATTGTCAAATTGCTATCCTATAGGCTAAAAGATATTTCCTATGATTAGGTTGTGATTTGGAGAAAGAATAGAGGGGAGAATACAACTCCTATGACTTGGCAGGTGTTTTAGGATGCATTCTTAGACAAGTTCTTCCCACATAAGATAAGGGAAGCGAAGATAGAGGAGTTTATGAACCCGAGGCTAGGCTCTATGATATTAAAAAAGTATTGCCTCAAGTTTACCCAGCTATCTAAGTATGATCCTGAAATGATAGCTTACCCCAGATCTAGTATGAGTAAGTTTATGACTGGTGTAGCTAGAATGGTGGTGAAAGAATATAGGACTGCTATGCTAAATAGGGACATAGATCTTGCTATACTAATGATGCATGCTCTGTAAATTGACATAGAAAAGATAAAGGAGAGAGATGAAGTAAGGGAAAATAAGAAGTCTAGATTGGAGCAGTTTAAGTATGGCCAGACTAGATCCCATAGAGGGAACTGTCCATAGTTTTAGAATCGTTCATCTATACCAGCACCGTCATCATCCAGTGTTCTTGAACCTAGAAATAGGAAGGAGCAGGGGAATAATTCTTCTATGTCTAGATCCCAGCATAGTATGAGTAATAAGCCTAATTATCCCCCATGTGCTAAGTGTGGTAGGACCCATCCTGACGAATGCTTGGCTAATTAAAGGGTTTGTTTTGGTTGTGGAAAGTTGGGCCATAGACTTAGAGAGTGTTTGCATGCTAGACAGAGGAGCCATGATTTTCGACCCCAGACTTAGTCTACCAGTGCACCAGCTCCTTTAGCACATCCAACCCCTCCTCAGGGCGCTTCATCCAGCCCAGATGACGGTCAGCACCAGAATCAATTATATGCTTTGCCATCCCACCAGGAACAGGAGGATTCCCAGATGTTGTTACTGGTATGCTTCATATCTTTCATTTTGATGTGTATGTATTATCGTACCTTGGGTCAAGATACTTTTATATGACCCCATTAGTTACTGTGAATCTTTAGATATGTTTTGAAAAGAGCCCTGAGCCTATCCTAGTTTCTACCCTAGTAGGTGAGTCAATTATTGCTAAGCAAGTATACAAAAACTGTCCTATTACTGTTCTTCATAAGGTTATATTTTCTGATTTGATAGAGTTAGATATAGTCAATTTTGATCTTATTCTGGGTATGGATTGGCTTCATTCCTATTATGAATCTATAGATTGTCATTCCAGTATGGTTACGTTTCAATTTCTAGATGAGCCAGTGTTTGAGTGGTCTGGGAATTCTATGTCTCCCAAGAGTCATTTCATATCCTATTTTAAAGCCAGAAAGTTGAATTCCAAAGCTTGCATCTATCATCTAGCTTAAGTTAAATACATTAAGTCCATGACTCCCGCTGTTCAGTCAGTCAATATAGTTAATGACTTTTCTGATGTCTTTTCGGAAGATCTCCTAGGGGTACCACCCGATAGAGAGAAAGAGTTTAGGATTGACCTTCTTCTTGATACACATCCTATTTCTATCCCTCTATACTGAATGGCACCCACAGAGCTTAAGGAGTTGAAAGAGCAACTCCAAGATCGTCTAGATAAAGGTTTCATAAGGCTCCGTATATCTCCATAGGGCACACCTGTCCTATTCGTGCGATAGAACGATAGTTCTTTGTATATGTGCATTGACTATCGCCAGCTTAATAAGGTCATAGTCAAGAATAAGTACCCTCTTCCTAGTATTAATGACCTTTTTGATCAATTGCAAGGCTATCACCAGCTTAAAATGATGGAGTGTGATATTTCAAAGACAGCCTTCAAAACCTGTTATGGTCATTTTAAGCTTCTAGTCATGTCTTTCAGGCAAACCAATGCTCCAGCAACTTTTATGGACCTCATGAATCGAGTGTTCAAATAGTATCTTGATATATTTGTCATAGTTTTCAAAGATGATATCCTTATATACACCTGTAGTATGGATGGCCATGCAAATCATCTTAGGATTGTCTTGCAAGCTCTCAAAGATCATCAATTGTTTGTTAAATTTAGCAAGTGTGAGTTTTTGCTAAGGTCAATAGCCTTTCTTGGTGATATTATTTCAGTCAAAGGCATTAGAGTTGATCCCCAAAATACAGAAGCTGTAAGAAATTCGCCTAGACCTATCTCTCCATCAGACATTAGGAGTTTCTTAGGTCTAGCTGGCTATTACCGCCATTTTGTTAAAGGCTTATCATCTATTGCGTCTTAGATGACCCAGTTGAACCAAAAGAATGTTAAGTTCCTTTGGTCAGATTCCTACGAGAAGAGTTTTCAGGAGTTGAAGACTCGACTTACTTCAGCCCCAGTGTTAACATTACCCGATGGTATGGATGATTTTATGGTGTATTGTGTTGCCTCTAGAGTTGGATTGGGTTATGTGTTAATGCAGAGGGGTAAGGTTATAGCCTATGTCTTTAGACAGTTGAAGCCACATGAAAAGAATTATCCAATCCATGATATTTAATTAGCTGCTATGGTTTTTTCTTTGAAAATCTAGAGACACTATTTGTATGGTGTTCATGTGGATGTATTTACGGATCACAAAAGCCTATAGTATATGTTTACTCAAAGGGAGTTGAATATTATATAGAGAGGATGGTTAGAGCTATTAAAAGAATATGATATGAGTGTGTTATATCATCCGGTCAAAGCTAATATAGTGGCAGATGCCCTTAGTAGGATGTCTATGGGCAATGTGGCTTATGTAGGGAAGGATCAGAAATATTAAGCTTGTGAATTTCATCGTTTGGTTATATTTAGTGTTAGGTTTCTTGATTCCGCTGAGGGGAATGTTGGGTTCTGAGTAGTTCCAAGTCCTCTTTAGTTTCGGAAGTGAAGGAAAAGCAAGACATGGATCCTAGTTTGGTCAAACTGAAGGAGTTAGTTAAGGACCAGAGGTTATATCCCAAGAGGGGATAGTATTTTGAGATATCAGGATAGATTGTGTATTCCTTGGGTTAATGAATAATTGGAGGTAGAGAATTATGGCTGAAGCGCATGGTGCACGATATTCTATTCATCCCAGTGCTACCAAGATATACCACGATTTGTAAGAAATCTATTGGTGGAGTGGTATGAAGAAAGATAAAGCTGAGTTTATATCAAGGTGTATAATTTACCAACAGGTTAAGGTAGAGCACCAAAGACCTGGTGGTATAATGGAAGAGTTTGGTTTCCCCACTTGGAAGTGGGAAGAGGTTAACATAGATTTTGTAACTTATTTACCCCTTTCACGTCATCATCATGATTTGATTTGGGCTATTGTAGACAGGTTGACTAAGTCAATGCCTTTCCTACTAGTGCATACATCTTATAAAACTAAGGATTATGCTAAGTCATATATCTGAGAGTTGGTCAGGTTGCATAGAGTTCTTTTGTCTATCATCTCAGAAAAGGGTACTCAGTTTACTTCTCAGTTTTGGAAAGCATTTCAGAAGGGTCTTGGTACCCAGGTTCTTCTTAGTTCTGCTTTTCATCCACAAATAGATGGTTAGGCTGATAGCACCATCCAAACTCTGGAAGACATGTTGAGGACATATACTCTTGATTTCAAAGGTAGTTGGGATGAGCGTTTGACAATGATTGAATTTGCGTATAACAACAATTATCACTCTAGCATCCAGATGGCCCCATTTGAGGCGTTTTATGGAAGGAGATATAGATCACCCATAGGTTGGTTCGAAGTGGGTGAGGCTACTCTGATTGGACCTGATGCAGTGTTTTAGGCTATGGAGAAGGTTAAGTTGATTAGAGAAAGGTTAAAGATAGCCCAGAGTCATCAAAAATCATATGCAGACGTGAGAAGAAGGGACCTTGAGTTCGATGTAGATGATTTGGTGTATTTGAAAATTGCACCCATGAAAGAGGTAAAAAAATTTGGCAAGAAGGGGAAGCATACTCCCCGGTATGTTGGCCCCTATAAAATTCTAAGTCGTGTTGGGAAAGTAACCTAGGATATTGAGTTGCCCGAAAAATTGTCAGCTGTTCATCCTATATTTCACATCTCTATGCATAAAAAATCTATTGGTGACACCGCTAATGTAGTTCTTTTAGAAAGCTCAGATGTTCAAAATAGTCTTTCATATGAAGAGATTCCATTTGATATCCTAAACCATCAGATCCGTAGACTAAGGAACAAAAAAGTTCCCATGGTTAAAGTTCTTTGGCGAAACCAGTCAGTTGATGGCACTACTTGGGAAGCAGAACCAAATATGCGAGCCAAGTACCCCTATCTCTTCTCCACAAATTCAGATCCATCGAAGGTAATACTATTCCTTAATTCCGTTCCTGTCTAATAATGTGTATCTATCCATATAGTGCCTTCTTTATAAGTCCATGCATTCTCTGAAGTACTCAAAAGTGTAAAATGATGTAGAGTCAGTTAAGAAATTTATTTTAGCTATGCATCCTCAGTTTTCTTTATATTCTTAGCCTAACTAGCGACATTCGAGGATGAATGTTTCCAAGGGGGAGATAATGTAAGACCCTGCAAATTTTACTCGTCATCTAAAGCTTTAGATCATGTCAAGAGAAGTCTTATACTTATAAATTTGGCTAAGTGTTGGGACTTAGTAATTTTTTTAGACCTTGAAACTTTGAGGATTTTATTAACGACCTTCCTGAACTTTGATAGTTGATATTTTAGCTAATTCATGATCAGGGAGGTCAATAGGTGTTCCCAAACAAGTTTTGAATTTATCGGACTGCATTTAGACCTCGTTTGGTGTCCCAAAATAGTGGACCAATGTGATCTGGGCGCACTGCGTCACCCATCACGTTTGTCAACTTTGTATAGGAACTGCCAGTCAAAAGTACTGAGTCTTGGTGCGATTAGCGTGTGATGCATCGGGTATCATATCGATGCTATCGATGCGCCGCATCGCTAATCGCATCGATGTCCAGTTTTTTAGCTTTTAAAATCCGCGTCTGAGGGGGCAATTTAGTCTCCCCCCCCTTTTTAGTCATAACACAAGATTAAAGTCCCCAAATACCAAAACAAATCATTATTTTCTAAAATTCACCAAGTACACATTCTAGGGTTTCAATCCAAAGTCCAAGAAACTTAAGAATTCACTATCACTTTTCAATTTTCATCAAGAATTGGAATCCCCAAATCAATAATATCCGTTCAAAGTCTCGGATAGAGTCTCAAGAGCAAGAGTTCATTCAAAGTCCATAATCTAAGGTATGTCCGACTTGAACAAGAACACTTCTTTCGTTCTTGTGCTCAAAGTTTTGATTTTTATTAGAGAATTTCATGTTTTTGCAAGTGGGTTTTGCCCAATTTACTTTATTTGAGGTTATGAATTTATGAATTGTTCAAGTCTTGAAATTGCATTTTATTTCATTTATTTATGTTTGAATTTGAGAAATTATGCTATGAATTGTACATACCTACCATGAATAGATGTTTTTAAGTGCCCCCAAGGTTGAAGTTAAGATTTAAGCTTTATTATGAAATTATGATTATTTGAGTATGTATATATGCTTTAAGTCAAGTATGAATTGTGATGTTTCTTTGAAATAATGTATTAAAATGATTTAAACAAGCAAGTACTTTGATTATAAAGAAGGTTGATCTTTGATCCTAATCTAAGATAGGAATCCACTTTTATCTATGATTTAAAACAAAGCGAAGCACAGTTAGCTTTCATTACATATTCTAGTATTATTTAAAGTGGATTTTCCTTAAAACTTCTGAGCCTAAGTATGGGATTAGTATTTAGCAACGAGTTGGGCTTGATTCCAAGGTTTCATGCCCCAGAACTACGAGCCACCATAGGATTTGATTTACCCCAAGTGGGTTAAGATAGTGATCACTAAAGTTAAGGTTCTATTTCGATGGCAGGAATAGAACAGCTCTCCCTAATGTGGGAAAGACGTTGGACTCCATGTTGCTCACATGGTTTATGTCGGTTAGAAGAAGCTACCAAGTTTTCACAGTCTCCCAAAGTTCCATAATCCCAAGTCTTTGAGTCCTTAAGTTTTAAAAGAAGTTCTTTATTCTCCTTAAGATAAAAGTATGATTTTGAAAGTTATTGTTTTAAGATTTATTTTGTTTACATGTATTGAGAATAAGTGGAGAATACAGATTTTCGAACTAAGTGTAATGACTCACGAGTTTTATACTACATGTTCATTATTCATGATTTATGAGGTTTATATTTCAGATTTATTCAAGCTATGTGAGTCATTCATATTTGCATGCATTGTTTTGTTAAGATTAATGATATTGTTTACTTAATGCATACACCCCTATATACTCAGTACATCCTCAAAGTACTGATCCACATATACGTCCTTGTGTTACATTGTCTCATAATATAGGTTCAGGTGCTCAGTCTAAGCAACGCCAGTGATCTTCAAGCGTCTCGTCTACATTCTTATATTTGGTGAGTCATCATGGTTCGAGGGCCTGTTCTGCAGCTTTTTTCCACTTTTGCATTGTTTTGAGTATTATCTTCAGTCCGATTTAGTTGGGGGTCTGTCCCAATGACTCTCTAGTTATTTAGAAAGTAGAGGCTTGTCAGACTATCAGTTTCATGTTAGACTTTTCATTATTTTGATATTCATATGATGTTCTTTTAGTTCTAACTTGACATGATATGATATTATTGCTCAATTCATTTATTCTTATGTAAGTGTTAGAAGTAGTATCAGGCTTAAAGGGTTAGCTTGGGACTACTTGTAGCTTTAAGCACCGTGTGACGTCTTGGGATGAGATTTTGGGGCATCACAGCAACCCTTCATATGGATGATAGATATATGGAATACTGGTGATAGGCAATATGCATGCAAGAATGATTGACAAGATATAATTCTTAATTCCATAACCAATCAAAATATCATGAGAAGTAGATGGACTCGAACTAAAAAATGTACAAATATATGCATCATCATAATAATCCTACAACATTGGTGGGTATCTAAGCATATCAACATAATCATCTTCCGTCCTTGCTGGGTATATAAGCATAACATCATAATTATCCTCCGGCATTGTCGAGTGTAAAGCTTATCATAATAATTATCCTTCGGCCTTGCCGAACATATAAGCATATCATTATAATCATCCTCCAGTCTTGTCGGGTATATGAGCATATCATCATAATTATTCTTCAGCCTTGATGGGTATATAAGCATATCATCAATAGATATATATAAAATCAATACTATAATCTATCATTAGGTTTTACACAGAATTCATATCGTTAATACCATTATCCTCCTCCATCCCATATCGGAGAGATGTATATATAGATATATAATAGGTGCACGGACTTAATCCATGGTTAAAAAGAGTGTAAATCCATAAATATATTGCTCGGGGTAAACATCGGGACTAAATCATTATATAAGTGTAGAAAGGACCAAGATTTCTCACAGCCGGAGTAAATGATAGTATCACAATCATAGACTAGAATTTGTCTCAGTCAAATCTTTAAAACATCATTTCCAAATCTCTTTGCCCATAGGTTATTCATTAAGATGGTGAAATTATTGTTACGAAGAAGTCCATTTTAAGGTGAAAAGTGGGCTTTAATCCCTATCTAGGAAAAATAGTAATAAAATAAATCTTAGTTAGAATAGTGTTATTTACAGATTTAATAATCATGAATATATTGAATCTACTCATGTCATCACCAGTATTCAATCAATGGAACCATAAGCATCAATGTACCCAAATATAGCCATATACTTTATAAGGATAAACACGCCTCGTATGTTTAACCGATATACTAACATGACCTTGGTCCCAATGATGTCTCTAGAATAATTACTTCACTATAATCACGGACCTAGGCCCACATACATTTCCAAAACTCGTATCGATAATCATATCTATAAGCCATAGCATATCTATGAGGCATATCATATCTTTAAGGAATCTCATATCTATATGCCTTATATCATAACTATAAGGAAAATCATATCTATAAGGCATCTCATATCTATAGGCCAGATATCATAACTATGAAGCATATCATATCTATAAGGCATCTCATATCTATAGTCCATATTACTATGAATCATATCATATCTATAAGGCATCTAATATCTTTAGTCCATATATCATAACTATGAGGCATATCATATCTATAAGGCATCTCATATCTATAGGCCATATATCATAACTATGAGGCATATCTTATCTATACAACATCTCATATCTATAGGCCATATATCATAACCATGAGTCATATCATATATATAAGGAAACTCATATCTATAGGCTGCAAATATTAACAATGAGGCATATCATCTCTATAAGGAATCTCATATCTATAGGCCATAAAAATTTTATCTACATCTATGTCTATATCATTAAACATGTCGTTAGACCATATCATAAATCAAATCCTAAAGTAATACCATAATTAAAAGCCATTAATTAGAATTCGGTAAAAACCATCATCATTCACCAAGTCACAAAGTAACATTATACTAAAAGCTCAATAGTCTCAACTATGTCAATATGCAAAAATAAGTCCTCAAGGGCTAACATAAGTTGTTGTGCCCAACTTCACCCAAATGTACGTGGTCTCACCAAGTAATATATTGGCCTTTCACAAGCCAAGTATCAATCCCTTAGAGACTATTGTTAACAAAAATTCTAGACTAGTCCAACTATTAATATTAAATTAGTGCAAACATAACCACAAGAGTTTGTAAGTTATAAGTAACCGTAAACTAAAAAATATGGTAAATTAAAGGTTTGAATAACTAATGAGGACAATCCCATTGTTAAAGAACTATGATCAATCAAACTACATCAAAAAACATCATTAGTTTCATTACTTATCTTGGTTGTTGGTTCACAGGGTTCATACTATACTTATGGCCTTCTGAACCTCTAGTCTATTATCTAACTTAGCCCCCATAGCTACATCATTAATCAGGGATTGCAAGAACTAAGCAAAATATATTCATATATAATACTATACTTGAACCAAATAGATAACATAGGAATATTCCTATACTAAATGTAAATTGTAACTTCATTCAATTGGAAGATTACATTTCTATTTTATCTATCCCCATGCTGTATCCTTTCATTCCTACTTTTGGATTCACAAGATGACTATGTATGTATAATAAGGGTCGACAATACTCAAAATAGTGATATCAAGGACAAATAAACAACAAAATATGAAAAACAACTAATCAAAATTGATGTATAACCATAATACTCATGCTCTTGGCCATAACCCCAGAAAAGGGTGTTTGGCTTATCATAGACATAAACCTAATCACTATAAATAAATACATGTTAAAATCCATAAATAAAATGATTTAATGGAATAAAAACCCTAATTGAAGTGTTATACAATCCCCTTTCAAGTACCAAGGTTGTCCAAGGTGTCTAACATAATGACTAAGTGTCCTATTTATAGTAGGAACACAAATGTCGATTTCAACCTAAGGGAGTGTAACACCAATATCGCGACAAGTAGGAAGAGTGGAATTCAAAAAACATGCAAGAACACTGTAAATTGACATGTATAAGGTTTCCAAAGATGTGGCACTACATTATTATGACACCTAGGTGGTGTGGAACACCGAGTACTTCTATAACGTCCCACTTTGCCAAGCCTTGTCCCATGCTTTTGTCCATTCCTTCCAAGCTTTGTGGTGTTGTTTCCAGTTGATTTATAGTTTATATATCAACTATTTATCATCATAATAACCTCAAAAGGATTACTACAACATCAATCACCACCTGTTAGAGCAAAAACCAACATACAATTCAAGGAAACAAACTAGTAAAGCCATAGCTCAAGCTAAGAGTACAAGCTTTTGTACCTTGATTCTTAATTTGGTGTTTTGTCTCCAAATTCACTGGGAACACACTTTAAAAGAAGTCCTCTAGGACTAAACTCAAAAGAAGTCCTCTAGGACTAAACTAAATAAGCTCGGATAACCACACTGAGGTGCATAAATCTGCCTCATATCATTACCCAAAACATAAAGCCTTGTTCGTACTAAAATAAAGTTTAACTATAAGAATAATAATTAGAGAAGACTCCACACTTCTATAACAATCAAGAGAGTCAAAAGAGTTCTACAATGACTACACAAAATACATGTTTTTATACTAAGCATGTTATACACAAGTGAAAGATTAAGAACACTACTTCAAAACATCCTTACCACAAGAATTAACTCACCCAAGTTGGAAAATTCATGCATATTACTTAATAAAAGAGATCATACAAATCACCCAACTATCATTAAATATGTGCCTAACAACAAGAGAGTTTCCCATAATCACTCACATAGATATAATTTACCACAAAATGGGTACAAGAATAAAATTATGCCCATTCTCAGAAAGAATTCATAAGTTACGCATGATGAACCATAGGCTTACCCTTAGTGTAGTACTCTACTAATATCAGAATGTTAGGACTTCGAATAAAATAGGACTTTAATGCTTGTAATGTAGGCTAATTGATGGGTAGGAACAATTCTGGCCAGTAATAGTGACTATCTTCCCTAAGTGCTTTTATACATTACCTTTTTCATTCAATTATCCTCTAACAACCAACATTCACCCCATCTACCTTAACATACATCTTCTATTTTTTCCTATCTCATTAACCTAGTTCATATAAAATGCAGTGGGTGTATTTTTATTCTCATCTTATTCAATTTTAAACAATCTTTATTCTTTTCATTACAAAACTCCCAACCTCAATACAAATGAATTCTCAACACCAATAACTATGTTTTGGGGGCTTTAATTTCACCTTTTCCCTACTTATATTTCAACTCACTAACTCAATTAATTTTCAATAAAAGTGCTTAAGAGCTTTTGATCAAATTAAGGTCGAACGAAGAAAGGGATTTTGGCGACATATGAAGCTACCAAATAAAATAAGTTAAAGACATATGATTATGCACAAAGGTGTAAAAGAGGGCATGAAACATGGCTATCAAAGAAATGCCTATATCATCTCCTAAACCCACACTCTTTATATCTCTTTGCACACACACCAGGAATGTTTGACATCAAATGTAATAGGGAATACACAAAAGTTCATTTCACACATCTCAAGTAGGATCATTATGGACACTCAACAAAACAATAACATGAAGTCAATATTAAGCCAACAACATATAATAATCATAAACCAGAATATCTTACTTGCTGTAATCATAAATATTAAGCATAGAAGTTTTAAAAGTAGTAATTCACACAAACAATACGCTTTAACAACTAAAAAAATTTGCAATCATGCATAGCACCAATCAGAATATCTCACTTACCCTAATCATGAAGAAATAAAATTTTATCGTAAAAAGTAAAAGGATACTAGGTTCAGAGGGCACCCTCGTGGAAAAGAACTAAATAGAGCAACCACAAGGTATGTGTGTGCACCTACTCAACTGTCACCCACAAAATAAAAATTAAACGGCAAAATCTTTTTGTAATGTTTCAATTGTTTTTAATTTAACAAAAAAACAAACTAAGAAAACAACTAAAACTGAGACCTTACGACATCAGTTTACCAAAAACCATGGGAATTTCCCCACCCCAAGCTTAAAACATACTTTGTCCCCAAAGTATAATCAAATGTAAGGATAGAAAATACTTCCTATGGACTATAGGCCTAGCTAGCAGCATCTTTAAACATAATCATGATCCAGGATCCCCTCACTTAGTCTTTTCCATACTCCTTAGCTTAGGTTTCTGATACTCAGACTTCTCATCAACCCATGACTCAAAAAAATAAACACTATGTGAAGTAAAAACTAAATACTGAAAATAAAATACCTATATTAACTTGTGTTGCCTCTAAGTATTGTTTGATTTAGTGTCATGGGATGACCCAACATCACTACTCAACCTAATTACTTCCCCCTCTTTATCCTACTTCCTCTTATTCATTTCAGACTTCTTGAGTATGTAATCTCAAGGTCAATAACTTTCTCAAAAATAGCATTTTTAGTATCATCAATCATCATTACTTCGGCTTAGGTAGTGGCTCGAACAACTCAATGAGATTGTCTGAAGAAGTTCTTGGTGGTGCACTTCTACCACTCCAAACTTATCCACTTCTATCATTGTAATGATACACAAATCATTATAGTGTAAAGGTTGATTAAGTGTCTTACAAACTTTGAAAACTACCTCTTGATCAACTAGTCACATTTTTAGAGTGCCTTCTCTACCATTTCTTAATGTTCCTTCTATGGCTAAGAATGGATGTCCTAAAATGAACGGTACACTTTTATCGACATCAAAATCCATAATAATAAAATCAACATAATTACAAACCTACCAACCTTTATGAGGACATCCTTAATTATTCCATTGGGATTTACTATGGTGTTGTTTCCCAATTACAGCAACATAGAGCATGACCTTGGATCACCTAACCCAAGAGTGTTGAATATGGATAGAGGCATTGACCATTTCACTATCACCAATCTGTATAGGGAGGGTAAAAGTTCCTGGGTCTTTAAGCTTCTTGGGAATCTTTTTCATTACCATAGAGCTGCACTCCTCTATTAATTTCACTATCTCAATGTTCTACAACTACACCTTGCTAGTCATCACATCCTTCAAGTACTTGGCATACTTGGGCATTTCTTGCAAAATATCTAAAAGAGGCAAATTAATGTAAAGTTCTCTGAATGTGTCATAGAACTTCTTAAAACAGGAATTCTGTGTGTCTTTTTTGAATATTTATAGGAATGATGGTGGTGGTCTATTATTCACATGTTTATAAGCTTTTGTTTTTGGGTACTCAGATTTCCCCAAATTATTGGCAACTTTGTCTGCAACTAGTTGATGATTAAGATCTGTATCTACCTCCTTAGCTTTGTTTGGAGGTTTGTCATTAAGATTATTACCACTCATAAAGGTGATTTCCATTACTTGTTTTGGATGTTCATCATCACTTGGCAAACCATCTTGAGGCCTGGTGTTTTGTGCCTGAGCTAGCTGCCCAAACTTTTGCTCTAATTATTTCTGTGTAATTCACTGATTTTTGATGTCACCAACCATGTTCTTTTGATTGGAGAGGTTATTTTGTAGTTTTTTTATCAATATTACAAGTTGGTTTGTTATACTATGGTTGCTGAAACTACTGTTACTAATTATTGGCCCATGAATAATTTGGACGAGTCATCCACTTTTGGTTGTAGGCATTACCATAATTAGGCTTTTGTGTATTTCCTATAAAGTTAATGAATTCAGGATTGGCAACATATAAATATGTAGAGTGACCATTGTTTCCATAAATGTTACATCATACCGATACCTGCTGCATTGCATTAACCTTAGACTGAGAGTATTGCACACCCAACTTTCTGAAAGTTGTATGATCAAGGCTGTGATACAGTAAACTTCAATCATGCTTGAAACATTTTTCACTAAGATCCTTGAGGTATCCCCATGCCAGTCGGGATTTCCTTGTTCAATCCGATATAATAAGGTATAGCTCATCATATGACTTTTCTTAAGCTTGACTATCTGCAATTTAATCTAGAAAAATTTTCCTATTATGGTTAAGTGCCTCAATAAATATGTGATCTAGTACCTCATTGGACTACTGGTGACGTGGAAAGTCTCAAAGAAGAGCTTTTAACCTCTCCCAAGCATGATAAATATTCTCACCTGGCCTCTGCTTTAAGAATAAAATACCACTATTAAGTCTCTTAATCTTGCTGGATGAAAAAAATAGATGAGGAACTTCTGTGCTAAATCATCCATGTTATGATAGAAACTATCGACTCAATTTTTAACCACTTTTTTGCTTCCCCAAAAAGTGAAAAAGGGAATAATTTTAGCCTCACATAATTTGTTAACACACCAGTCAGGAGTAATATGTGACTGATCTCAAAAATTTTTTGCAAGTGGACTCGTGGATCTTCATGTGATAGCCTAGTAAACTATCCACTACTATGAAGAAGCTGCACTATGTTCTACGTCAATTCAAATTTCCTCTTGGTGTCATTCTATGAATTGTGGAGGTCATATTAGTCGCAAATGGTATTACTACTTTGCGAATTGTCCTATGGGCTAGTGGATCCTAAAACATGGAAGCAGAAATGTCTTGTTTCTCATGAATTTGTAGAATATGGTAGGGAAGGATTGCTTCTCTCCCCCGCTGATATAAGCATTTCTCAGGCTTAGTGTCAGTCTTAACTAATTCCCGATCCCTTGGTAGCTTACTATCTTGTTAACCTGTTACCTTCAAATTAAAAATTGAACACTAAGTGAAAAGCACAAAATAAATAAAAAAGTAAAACTAAAGGTACGACGATTGCCAAATTACAAGTCCCCAGCAATGGTGCCAAAAACTTGTTGTGCCCAATCCCCCAAACAAGTGTACAGTCTTATCAAGTAAAAGAGTACCCTTTCATAAGAAAAGTATTGATCCCTTAGAGACTTTTTTAACAACTATCCAGACTATTCTAACTATTGAGATTAATTCAATGCAAACATAACCATAAGAGTTTGTAAGTTATAAGTGATCTTAAACTAAATAATACGGTAAATTAAAGGTTTTAACATTCAATGAGAACAATCCTAGTGTTAAATCATTCTGAAAAATCATACTACATTATAGAAAATCATTGATTAGGTTACTTATGTTATTTGTTGGTTCACGGTGTTTATACTATGACTATACCCTTCTAAACCTCTAGTCTATTATCTAACTTAGCCCCATCAACTACATCATTGAGTAGGGATGCGAGAACTAAGTTAAATAAATTCATGTTTCATGTCGTACTTGGACCAAATAGATCACACAGGTATATTCCTATCCTAAATGCAAATTATAACTTCATGCAATTGGAAGATTACAATTCTATGCTATCTTTCCCAAGTTGTATCCTATTGTTCCTTATTTCGGGTTCATAAGATGATTATGCATGTATTATAACGGTAAAAAATCCTTAAAATAGTAATAAAAGGATAAATACACAACAACAACAACAACAACATACCTAGTGTATTCCAACATAGTGAGGTCTGGGAAAAGAAGAGTGTATACAGTCCATACCACTACATCAGATAAAGTAGAGAGGTTGTTTAAAGGATAAATAAATAACCAAAACAAATCAATTCTTAACCATAATACTCATTTTCTTAGCCTTAACCCCTCAAAAAAGGTGTTTAGCCTATCATGGACATAACTATAATCACTATGAATGAATACATGTTAAAATCCATAAAAACCAAAGTACTAGAAAAAAACCCTAGTTGAAGTGTTCTCCAGCATCGCTACAAGTCCCAAGGTCATCTAAGGTGTCTAACATAATGACTAAGTATCCTATTTATAGTAGGAAAACAAATGCCTATTTCAACCAAAGGGTGTGCCATGCCAATTTTGAGCCATGTAGGCAGTGTACCATGAGAAAAACCAATAGAAACACTAGAAATTGACATAAAAAAAGTTTCCAAGGGCATTTCATAGCCTTATTGTGGCACCTAGGCCCCTGGTGTGCCAACCACTTCAACAGCGCCCCACTTTGCCAAGCCTTGTCCTATGCTTTTGGCCATTCCTTCAAAGGTTTGTGGTGTTCTTTTCACTTAATTTACAACTTGTACATAACCTATATATCATTATAATAAAATCAAAAAGATTCCAACAACATCAAAACCACACATTAGAACACAAAACAACATATAATTTAAGGCAATAAACTAGTAAAGGCTATATCTCAAGCTAAGAGTACCAGCTTTTGTCCCTTGATTCTTAACTTAGTGTTTTGACTCCAAATTCACTATGAACACGCTTTGAACTTCACATTTACATAAAATAAAATTTGTATGCTTATTTCACCCAAGAATTACTTATTAAACATAGGAGAAGTCCTCTAAACTATGCTAAATAAGCTCGGATAACAAGACTGAGGTGCATAAATCCACGTTATATCACAAGTCTTTGACCAAGGTGGGCTGGAGGAACCCACTTCTAATCTTCAAATTCCATATTTAGCTAATTTCAACCCTAGACTGGTATAAGGTATCTAAATTGAATTCTAAAGGGTACATAATCCATAATTAGCCCTAAGATAGGAATATCACCTAGTATATGTGCAATTAAGTCTACTCAACCAAAATAGCTAAATAGTCCAAACAAGGCTAATCGTACTAATTACGCTTCCAACACCTACACTACAACCCAATTATAGAATAACACCATAATTATACTATGAATCCCATAGATAACAAACAAGAAGGCAATAGGTTTAAAGAATTATTGTAAGTATTTCACCTTACATCACCTTGTGAAGAAGAGTAGGCAGAGGCCAATTTCAAAGACGAGCTGCATATCCTTAAATCATCCAAAAAACATCCATCTTCACTCCACAATCTTAAAATATTTCTACAATAATAAAATCATAATCTACGTGTCATTAGGAGTCAAATGAGACCCACTTTTCCATATAACTAATTAGGTCAAGAATGAGCCCCGAGGGCCCATAAATGGAATCCAAAATTGAACCCTCATGAAGTCCCTCAAAGGACAAGGAAGTTGTATTCAAAAGTTGACATAAACATAGCACAAATCGAGTCTAAAATCAATCCCTAAAGTTTAAGAATTCAAGGCCCTAATTTCTAAAAATTTATCAAGAAATCAAAGGAATATTCCCATGAATTCTAAAGGAAATCTTCCCATGAAAGCTTAGGCATGCCAGCATCTATGCCATCAAGATGATGTCTAGAATTGAACTGGTGAAAGGTCAGCCAAAACTAATATTTGAAATGGATCAGATTTGGGATTCTTTCAAACTTGGTAAATGGACTCAGAAAATATTTAATTTCAAAGATATATTCACTACCACCAACCCCTTCCAACAATCCACATGGATTTGTTTTTGCCCATAGAAGATCACAAGTATTTGTGAAAAAAGATAAGTATTTTCTATTATTGATGATTATTCTCGTTTTACTTGGGTAATATTTCCAACTTATAAGAATGAAGCATTTACTAATTTGAGATCTTTTGTAGAAGAGTACAATGAGAAGCAGGACATTTCATTACCTATATTTATAGTGATCATGTAAGAGGATTTGAAAATAAAGATTTCGAGGAATACTATGCTCAAAATGACTATTCTCAAAACTTTTCATCTCTCCGATCTCCCCAACAAAATAGTATGGTGGAATGAAAGAACTGATCTTTTCCAAAAACTATAAGAACTATGCTTCTAGAACATAGCTTAGTTAATCATTTTTGGGTAAAGGCAGTAAGAACATCATGTCAAATTCGCAACAGTTGTCTCATTACATCAATTCTAAAAAAAAACTCCTAATGAGCTGTGAAGTGGGAAAAATTCTAATATTTGATACTACCATCCTTTTAGGTGTAAGTGATTCATCCACAACAATGGTAAGAATAACATAGAGAAGTTCAAACCTCAAAATGACAAAAGTTTTTTTTCTTGGGTACTCTTCCACCAGTAGTGCTCATATAGCCTATAATAAATAAACTCTATGTGTGGAAGAATATATGTATATCATATTTGATGAAACTAATCACACTCCTATTAGTTTGAGTTTTGATAAAGAATACGTAAATGGTTTATAGAAATAAGTCAAAACAGACATTACTCCTAAAATATCAATCGATGAGTTGACTATAATAAATCCTAAGTCAACCCGGATAGATAAAATAACTAAAAACAATATTCCATGAGAATGGAGGCACAATGCAAGTTTTTCAAATGATTTAACATTGGAAATATAGATGAAAAGATGCAGATAAGTGCTTCATAAAGAAAATAAGCATTTACTGCTCTTGATTCTCAAATCGAGCCCAAAATATTTGATAAAGCCCTCTAACATGAGTCTTAGGTTGAGGCTAAGAAGGATGAATTAGAATAGTTTGAATGATATAAAATATAGAGTCTAGTTGAAAGATCCAAAAACTATTTAGTTGTCTAAACCAGATGGATCTAAAGAAATAAACTAAGTGAGGAAGGTAAGGTTATTCAAAATAAGGCCAGGCTAGTAGCTCAAGGCTAATCCCAACTAGAAGGTATAAAATATAATTAAACCTTTTCTGCCATAGCATGGTTAGATTCAATTCAAATTTTATTAGCTTTTGTTGCTTTTAAATGCTTTAAACTATATCAAATAGATGTAAGAAATTCTTTCCTAAATGGTTACATTCATGAAGAGGTTTCTATTAAACAACCTCCTAGTTTTGAAAATAATCTTATACAAACCATGTTTTCAAACTTTCAAAAGCACTTTACGGTCTCAAACAAGCTCCAAAATCTTGGTATGAGAGGTTGAGTACTTTTTTGCTAAAATTTTTTTTTCAAAAAGAAAAGATTGATATTACTCTCTTCACTCAAAAACTAGACTCCAACTTACTTATTGTGCAAATCTATGCGAATAATATTATTTTTGGGAGCTATGACGTTTCTTTGTGTGATAGTTTTGCAAATCTAATGAAAAAAGAGTTTGAAATGAGCCTCATGGGATAAATCACGCGCTTCTCAGGGTTACAGATCAAATAAACCTCAAAAGGTACATTCATTATCCAAGCTAAGTACACTAGGGAGATCATAAAAAAATATGGAATGGAAAAATAAAAGGCTTTTGGAAATCAAATGAGTCCTTCAATAATCCTGGATTTTGATACATCCGAAAAGGTTGTTGATGAAAAGATATGTTCAGGATATTGAAATGTGCAAGGTTTTACACAGCTCCCAAAGAGTCCCACTAAAATATCATAACAAGAATTATTTGCTATTTCATCGAGACACAAGACGTCGGACTTTGGTATCGTCACTCCTAAAACTTTAAATTAGTTGGCTATTCAGATGCTGATGTTGTAGGTGAAAAAAGTGATAGAGCTTGAGTAGAACATGTCAGATTCTTTGTTATGCCCTAATTTCATGGCATAGAGAGAAAAAAACATTAGTTGCTCTATCAACTACTGAATCTGAATACATAGTTATTGGAAATTGTGGTCCACAAATCTTATAGATCATTCCTCAATTACTAGATTTTATTTTATCATTTGAGTCCTTACCTTTTATGTATGATAATACAAATGCAATTAGTTTGTCAAAATACATGGTGCATTATTCTAGGGCCAAGCACATAGACATTAAGCATCATTTCAATCGTGATCACCTAGAAAGAGGAGATTTTTACTTGCAATTTAGTGATTCTAAAAATCAGCTTGCTAATATCTTGTAAAAACCCTTTCTTGAAGAAATATTTTGTTTTTAAAGAAAAAATATAAGTGTTTTATACATTAATGACCTTTAAATTCTTAAACTCATTTATTTTGGTGTAAAAATCTTTTGTACAATTTTGTGTCCATAATTTTACTTCTCTGACTCTCATCTTTTCCTTTCTTATCAAACTCCTTTCTTTCCTCCCTTTTCTCTTCCATCATAATTACCATATTTTTACTTTTTTAACTTCCCAACACATATACTACCTCTTTATCTCTATAGTCACCTTAGTTTTCTATACATGTTTCAACTTCCATCACTTCGCCTTCCTTTTCTCCTTTATTATACCCTTATCACTCTATATCTTCTATCCATGGCCAAAACTCATTCAATGGACAATCTCTCTAAACCCACTCTGGACTGTCTCTTTAACAACCATAACTAAATTCTCATCTCTGGGTCCTTCGACGAAGCTGCCTCCTATTTTATTAAATTAATTGTCAATAAAAATGATCCGCCTTATCCCTAATGATAATTCATAAATTTAACAACTGAATAGTAGCTTTTAAGCCTAAATTATCATGCTTTTTCATTGATTTATTGTTAGTTTATAACTCAATGCTCATTGGTATAGATAAAAGTTGAAATGGGAAGATGACCAAGGAAAATTAATAAAAATGAGCCAAGAGAAAGGTAAAAGATAAGAAATGCAAAAGAAAAGAGACAAATTAATAATCAACCCTCAGTTACCACGATCGCGGCCTAAGGGTTACAATCACAATTCAAAGATAATTAAAACCTTGGCGATCGCAAGGCGATCACCGCGATTGTAGGAGTCTCAAATACAGTCAAGAAATGGCGGTTACGATGGAGTAAAAAAATTTCAAGGGCATAATTAGAATTTGTTTAAAATAAAGGTTGAAATTTTGTAACATTTGGCAAATGTAGAATTAGGGCTTAAATAAGGATTTTTAGCTCATTATAATCCATCTTGGACCTATCAAAATTTTTCATCTTTGGGGAATGGCATTGTACTACTATTGAGCTAAGAAGATGTTAGAGTAATACCTAAGTGAAGGATTAATAATTTCTATTGAAGGTTTATTGGAATTTAAAGTTTGGATTTACATTCTCTTTATCTTTCATGGATCAGTTTGGGGGAAATTTTGGTATACCTTTACTCTCTATCTTTATGAGTAGCTAATTCTTCCTCTTGGGTTTATGATTGGATAGGTTGTGATTTGTGCTTGGATGTTGTTTATTTATCTACCTAGTTAGCTATTTGTCGTGTGTTTTGCTATTAATTTCTGTTTGAGTTGAGAATTATGGGTGAAAGCCCCAATTAACTTGGATCCCACATCATCCTTGAACGAGGGATATAGATGATGAGTAATTGTGTAACAACTACGAGATACTAGTTATTTCCCTATCATTGACTTAGAAATAAGTATATTATGTGATATTACTAGGTTGATGGGCCTTCATCCTAGAAATAGGGATGCTAAGTTAAGGTCTTGGATTGGTTAATTAGGCATGATCATGAGGTATTCAAAATAATCCATAAGTGCAATTTAGTGTTTTGTTGAAAGACTAACACTAATGCCTTAAATCTAACCTACCCACGACTCTTAGCTAAATTTGAATAAATACATAATCACCTATGCATGAATTCACATCTGTAATGGCATAACCCCAAGATCCATTCCTAATTGATTATACTTTTATTGTACTTAACCTCAAGTTAGTTTTCTTGAAGCCCTAAATTTTTTATAGTTTTCAAAAAAGTTCAAAGCCCCTAAGTATTTGTATCCTAGGTTTGAATTTACCAAAAAATTTTCCTTTTTAACTTAGTCTAACACCATTCACATTGTTCCTCAAGGATTCGACCCAAACTATTATTGGATTTTTATTTACAATGACCAGCTTGCACTTAATTTGATGTGCGAGTTAAGCATTACCAATAAATGGCATCATTGACAGGGAATAATTTGACATATTGAGTTAGTTTGGAATTTTAGCTTGCTTTTTTGGATTCAAACTTGTGAATATTTATTTATGAGTTTATTTTGTTTCTTGTTCTAGGTAGATTTTGATTTTTGGTTACGTGTCAATATGGCACTTTGGAATGAACCTAAATTTGGTGGTTGAAAATCATATCATGATGTTCTGTGTCCATATTGTGGTAGACACCACTTTTGGAAAAATTATAAATATGCTCCCCGGAAAGAGGTGTGTGCACCATCTCAATCCAATTAGGAGCATGATTATTAGTTATATAGTGGTCGAGATAGACATTAGAGTTATTGTCCGAATGCCCCCTCCCCTAATT
Organism: Capsicum chinense; assembly: GCA_026120095.1. Taxonomy (NCBI): domain Eukaryota; kingdom Viridiplantae; phylum Streptophyta; class Magnoliopsida; order Solanales; family Solanaceae; genus Capsicum; species Capsicum chinense. Next base: position 88,067,512 of record JAPEIP010000009.1, read on the forward strand.
ATGCTAACAAAAATTCTATATATTATTATGAGTTTGATAGGCTTCATGATGTGATAAAGGAAGAACAATATACTGCATATAATGGTGTTGAAGTAATGCTTCTAACAATCTTAGATCGGGTGACTACAATTTAGACGAACATGCATCTCTTTACTCAATCCATGGAAGCATTTGGCAAGGAAGAAAAAGTAGGTGAGGACGCCGATATTTTAAGTGCCATGAATACGCCCAATCTTCAAAATGAGGGTGAGTTTGATATTATAGAATGCTTGGTATTTTGTCAATCAACCAACTCCAAAATGATAATGGATGCTGAAATTGAAGAAGTGATACTAAAGTTGAAAGAAAAAGCCAAGAATATCCTTTGTGAAGACTCTAGTTCCTTTTGGGGAAAGAATGTCAAGAACAATGCATCTCCAAAATTAGGAAGACGACCTTATTCCAACCAATTTTTGACATTATACTTCATGGATGTGATGAAAGTCAAACCAACAAACTGATGAACGTTAGAGATGAGGAACAAAATTCTTACATTTTGGAGTTTGTAATTTCAAAGGGGAAAAATTATGTCCCTCACTTGAAGACAACTGAGTGCAAAATCCAATGTTTGACAAGTGGTTTTTTAATGTTCTCACCGATACCCAATGAGCCTATTTAGAAATTTGATATGAAGTTGGGTAAAAAGTTCAAGTCATCAAAGTGGCAAGATAAAAAAATATACCTTTTCTCAAAGTACCTCGAAGACATATTGATCTAAAGTTGGGCCGGTGATTCAAATCTTCTAAATGTAGACATAAGTTCTAGTCAAAATATGTCATGCCGCGACTTTAACTAAGGTGCTTCTTAGGAGGCAACCCAAGGAATTTTTTTTGATGGTTTATAACGTTGTTTATTCAATTTTCAACATATTTTGGGTGTTTGTAGGTGATAGCATAAGTTGGAAAGGGTATCTTAAGAATGAAACCCTATATAAGTATATTGAACTTTTATTTTATCAATTTTCTCTCTTAAATAAGCTTACAAGGTATGATCCTTAGTTAAATTTTCTTTAAAGTATGAATAGTGATCATATACAATGATTTCTTTTGGGTTTAAATTTACTTTATTTATGCTTAATTTGGTATAATGTGACTGTTGGGATGAAATTTTTTGAAGGTGTGTTTTATTTTTTTCTTACCCAATTACTAAAGTTCTTGTTTTCGTAGACCAGTGCATACCATGTGTTCGATAAAACACCTAGTATAGTTTGTTTGCTTAATTGAGTGGTGGTGATCAAATTGTGTTAGTACAATTTCACATGGTATTTTTGGTGATGAATTAGTGCATTGAGCCTGCTCACATGTGTTGTTATTCTATTTTTCAATCTCTTACCTTTCATGCATTCCACATGTTTGTTAAAATATTGATAAGAGATGAATGCCTTATGTGCTTATAAAGGTTAATATGAACTTTCTTGGGGCGCTATTTGATCATTTTTAGAGCATAGTTTTGAGAATAATTGGTCTTAAATATTGTATAACCAGTGGTGTTTGATTGAAATCATTGATGAATGTTGCATCCATGGTTTGATAAATTAATATGCATATAATGGCATACTCGGGTGAACTCTAAGTAAACTGAGAAGCATGAATTCTTGCCTTGCCCTATGATAGATTGGGTGACGCCATTCTTAAGGGTATAGGGTCGTGTATTTTTCTTTTGGTACCATGAATTTTTTTATCCCAAATGGGCAATATGTGAAGTTGTGAGGAAAGAATCCCATGAAGGGTAATGATAATGTTGTCTTGCATTCACCGAAGTTCTTCTTTAATAGTTTAGTAAGTGGAAAAATTTCAAAAAAAAATACTTTCAAAATGTCATTGGCAAGAAATGAAATGATTTTGAGAAAAATAAAAAATATTGTTTTCTTTTTGAAAAAGATCAAGGATGTTTTGAGTGAGACCATAAAATTCAATTTTTAGCTCACTCTTTATAAGGGTGAGTCTTTGACTTTGAGTAACTTATGAAGCTCAAATTGGTTGGAGGGTTAACTTTTTGCTCTATGAGTACTCTACAATGTGTGGAGAGATTTTTGAATAATTCTTGTACATATGTTCAGTCTAGAACTTAACCTGAGTTTGTTCAAAGCGAAATTCTAGTCAAGCTTGGTTTGGAGGAGGACCCAAGGCTAATTTTGGCCCAACACATAGCCAAATTACCACCTTAACATTGTTCCTTAGTTAACCCATTTGAGCCTTTTTGCCCATCTTTCATTCTTATTGTAATTATAACCATGCTATAACACATAAACCCTTTTTAAAATGTCTCTTTTGGTACTTAACCTCCTTTGATGCATCGCTTATCCTATTTAATGAAATATAGGTGAAATCCTATGTTTAGAGGGATGAATGTGATTTTTCAAGATGATCCAAGAAAGGTGTACGTAAAGTTGTCAAATCAGGTGCTTAAGAGACAAAAGGGATGCTTGATAGTATAATTGTATAGCCTATCTCGTAAAATGTGAAGAGAAATAAGACAAATTGGGGGGAGGGGGCTAAGAAGAGCTTAAAATTAGAAAGTCTCTTGAAAAAACTCAAAGAAATGAAGAAAGAAAAATGGTGGCTTTAAATTTTTTGTTAAATGTTAATAAAAAGGTACGAAAAAATGGGAAATGATTTGAAGAAGAATAAGGTGGATAATTTGAAAATTTAGGGTAGAAAGGGTTGAACAAATGCATTAAAGGAGGTATGTTAGTCACTTGATCCATATATATTCCTCCCTGCACTATAAACCATCATCTAGATCCTTAAGACGTTGGTGATTCTAAACTAAGTAAGTCTATATTAGTGGCGAAAAACACAAAAGGTAAGACTATGGTTCTCCTCGTTGTGCTTGAATTTTTTTGAGAGAGTGTGAATTCTATCATTATTTGAGCTCCTTTAGAAATTTCAATGTATTGCGTGTGAGAAGCTAATTTTTGCATGTGAGCGGCATCGATACTTAGGGGTAGAGGGTAAAGTCTTACTCTCGATTTGGGTAAATAGGTGAATTAAGATGCATTGTAAAGATTGAGACAATCTTTGAAGATTTTGAGCCTCATCTTAAGATGCTTTGTTGATTTGGAAAGTACATTTGATATAAACTTGCATCCTTCCTTCATAAATATGTGCTTATTGAAAATTTTTTAGTTATTACTATGATATGTTTGGAAAGTGTTTGTAGAGCTTTGTCAATTTATTTCTTTAGTATAGCTTTTATTTGGGTGGGATTAAGTTAAAAACCATATCTTATTGAATTATCCTCCTTTTCTTGAGGGAAATAATAGTTTAAGTTTTGGGGTGTTGATATGTCATAAATTTGAAAACTTACTAGCGCCTTTTAAGCCTAAATTATAATGTTTTTTCGGTTATTTGTTGTTAATTTCTTACTTAATGCTCATTGGTGTAGGTAACAGTTGAAATAGAAAGATGAACAAGGAAACTTGATAAAAATGAGATGAGGAAAGGGTAAAATAGAAGAAATGTGAATGAAAAGAGAACAATGCTGGAAATCAGGCCAAAGAATTGACCCTCAGTTATCGTGATCGTGACCTTAGGGTTGAGATCATGATTTGAGGTTAATTCAAACCTTGGTTATTGCGAGGAAACCACCGCGATAGAAGGATTCATAATGCTATCTATATATGGTGATCATGATGAAGTGGAAAAGTTTAAAGGGCAGAATTAAAATTTGCTAAAAATAAAAGTGGTAATTTGGTAATATTTGGCAAATATTGAATAACTCATGCATGTGTGAATAACTCATGCATGTTTGACACGATAGAGTGCTTTGCATAAGCTTAGAAAGGAAGAAGTGTGTATAATTTGAGGTAAAAACAAAATCAAAGGATTAATGAGAACCAAGTGAGAAAAAACGCTGGACAAGGGAAAAATATAGGAGCATACATGCCCTCGGTAATCACAATTGCGGTCCCTATGTGCGATCACGGTCAGTCAGATGCGCTTACGAACACAGAAGCTAGTTGATTCACCAACTACCTCCTTAATTTCCTCACACTCCTACTTAATTTCTTTAATACAGGAATGGTCTAATCTTAAGATAAATGGTGATGGTTTAAAATTTGAAAAAGGATAGCAGTCTTTGATGGAGTTTCGGGGAGCATTCTTATCTCTTTGTTAACTTTGATTATTGATGTAGTTGGGACACTGCTACCTTTTTAGTTAGGGGTGTTTCCTTATTCTTTTCATTTGGGTTTGTATTAGTGATAATGTTGCACCCTTCTCTGCCCTTTTTAAAAATTCTTATCATGATTTTTATTTGTGTTGTAATATTCGGGCACTTTTAATGGTGCTCAAATTTATATGGATTAATTATTTTTTTCACAATTTCCTAATTTAGTCTAAATTTCATTAGACGAACTTAGCCTTCGTATTGGATTTCTAACCATAGGTGCATGGAAAGTCTGAGTACCTGTAGCATCAAGTCTATAAAATGCAAGGAAAGTTTGAGTTCTTGTAGCATTGATAATTTGGGGTTGCATTAAGATCCATTGGTGAAGTCTGAGTAACTATAAGGTGGGTCGCCCATACTATGAACTTCAATGTGAGATGATATCTTGGATGGTTTCCATGATTAGGAAATTATATATGGTGCAGATGCAAAAGAAAACAACCCCCTCGGTCCGAAATTTTTGAAAAATTATTCAAAGGCATGGATGTGAGCAACTATGTGATGAAAATTTTCTTTATTCCTATCCTCGAAAAGTTGAATTCAAAAAAATAATGAATAACTCCATCTTTTTCTCGAGCGGGTAGAACAATTGAGTCCCCTTGACGACATTTGCATACCATGTGTGTGAGGTTAATTGTCTCTATCTCATGTGTACTTCTACTATCTAGAACTTGCCCCATTAGTCTTTCAAAGCTAATTTTTGACTGTGCTTGGTTGGTAAAATAATCATAGGCCATCTTGTGATTTTGGGAAGTCCACTTTAGCCTAATAAGCCTACTAATACATAAGAAGTACCCCTAGTCACCCTCTTCGAGCCTTTGGACTTTTCTTTAGCAAATGCATTACAAGTTGTGACCCTTCTATTCATTTACTATTGAACCCCATCCTCCTTGAACTTGAGAATACAAATTGAGGCTAAAAGCCTAAGTTGGGGTGGTAGAAAGAGAAAGAACTATAGTTAATCCATGAAATTTTTAAAAGGTTTCTACACTCTTGAGAAAGTGAAGCTTTTTGGATTTGAATAAATAAAAGATCCAATAATGGAAAAAAGGCTTTTTCTATATGCAAAATTTATAGAAGAAGAGAAAAAGAGTAAAGTGGAAAAACCTAGAAAAAGAAAAGGTAGGTAAAATAATAAAGTTAAAAGAAGTGGCCCAAAAAGTGATGCATAAAAAGAGTATGATGTAGAAATTCAAGGAGGGTGTATCCTTGTTTTCCCAAAATAGTATTCCACCCTAACCCTAAACCTACATTATAAGCTCAAAAAGCCCTTTGTGATTCCCAACCTAGTTTGGTCATTGTAGTATTGATTGAAAATAGGGGCAATCCTATGGCATGGTACTTGTTAACATAGAAAACTTCTTGAGAGAGAGTGGTTGCACTTAAAAGTTCTTGCTACATGATTGGTAGCTAGGTGTATGAATCTCTCCCTTTTTGTGAGGAGGCATGTGAAATAGTTGAGGTCGGTGATTTTTTCATCTTTCGTACAATGAGACGTGTGGAAGAGTAGAATGATTGTAGTCAATATGTAAGTTATTTTTATAGTGTTAGTAATTGTTACATAGTTTCTCCCTAAAGTTTATTGCATCCTTCACTATTCCATTTTATTATGAAGGGGACTATTAAATACCTATTTTCCCATGCGTAAAAGATTTTTATGGTAGAAATCTAGTTTGAGTTCTTATGATTATTGAGTTATAGAAAGAAGGCATACAGATAAAATTGTTTCATAGCAAGTGGTAGCATTGCTTGAGGACAAGCAAGGTCTTAAGTTGGGGTGTTGATGAATGGTGAGTGTACCACTCATTCGCACTAATTATTCATTCATATTACCTTTTTTTGAATGAATAAATGAATGGATAGATTCACTAATATCCACTCCTTGTAGGCATGAAGTTGAGGAGACCAAAGATGCAAATTGGAGCTGAAAATGATAAAAAGGGAGCAAAGAAGAGTGCAGCTGAAGACCAAGACTATATCAGCCTCAGTTACCACTACCGTGGTCCTCTTTCCACAATCCACATCAGCCTCAATTACCACTACCATGGTCCTCTGTCTACATTAGCTGAAGACCACAGACAGTTATGTGTGACCGTGGTTAAGCGGGAGTATGCCCATGGGTATATCTATAAAATAACTTGGATGCATTTCAAGCCTTATTTAAGAAAAAACCTCTTTAATTTTAGGATAGATTAGTTCATAAGATATTTTAGATTTCAAGACTTGAAACCCTCATCTTAGGTAATTGTATAATTAACTTTGAAGGGAAAATTTCTTAGACCTTTTGTGAACAATGAATGCTTTGTATAATCCTTATAGTGTATCTCTCTTAACTTTATTCCTAAGTAACTAAGTAATTTAGTCTTGGGATTATGTTTAACTAGAGTGTAATTATGTATGGGTATTATTGTGTTTGCATGGATTTTAGTTGTTGAGTATGGATTGCACCATTTCTTAAGCTTATGGGTTAGAATTTGATAGGTGCAAACCCTAAATATCCAAATGGGTTTGATGGGTGAAATCCCCAAACTCTAAAAACCTTTTATCATCCTCGAAAGAGGGATGAATGTGAAAATTAGGTAACTAATAACATCCTCAAAAAGAGGTTATAGGGGGACAATTGAGCCTATGTTTTAATACCTTTTGCAATCTTAGAAATAAGTTTATTAAGAGTGTAAATCATGTCAATAGCATCATCTTATAAATAGGGATGCTTGATTGAGGTCTTGTGTGATTATGAAAATGTGTACCCTTGTTAGGGGATCAAAAGAGCCAACGGGTAAAATAGTTGCGGTTTTGTTGAAAGATTGACCCTAATGAACTTTGACCTAGCCTATTATTTAGACAACAACTAAATTTCAGTATGAACCAACATCAACCTACATGAATTACCTATAGGTAGACATAATCCCAAGATTTCCCTCAAATCTTGAATTCTAAGGAGAAGTTTAATTCACCAAGTTCTTGTTAAAGTTAGTTGTGCAAAATTCCCAAGCTAATCCCTCTATTTTATTTTACATATCGTTATTATTAGCATTTGAGATAATCTCTTAGTAATTTGAGAATCCATAGGGTTTGAAGTCTATAGTTCACTCCTCAAGATTCAACCCTAATTCAAATTCAATTACTTGACAACAAATACCTCACCCCTAATTATGAGGGTGAGTTGAGTGTTATTATTCACCTAGAGGTTGCTTTATTTCATATATAAAGGATAACAAGATAATATCAAAAAGGTATGTCCATAATTTAGTTTGGGTTAAGGATTCTAAGTCTAAAGCTCGAAGCTCTATTAAGTTCTAGTAGTCAATAATTTTCCTGATGTATTTCCTTAGGATCTACTTAGAGTTCCTCCTTAAATATAGATAAGGTTTGGTATTGACTTACTTCTTGATACTCTGCCCATTTCTATCCCTTCTTACATAATGGCTTTTATAAAATATAAGAAGTTGACCAGAAAACTTTAGGTCATCATAGATAAGGGTTATATTAGTTCCAGTATTTCTACATGTGGTGCTCTTCTCTTATTAATTCAAAGAAGGACCAAAAACTCTGAATATGTATAGATTTTAGGAAGGTGAACAATATCACCATCAATAATAAGTATTCCATACCAAGAATTGATGATCTATTTGATCAACTCCAATGTGATTATTCTATCACCAGAATTAAAGATCTATTTGACCAACTCTAAGGTGCTTGATTCTTTTAAAAGATTAACCTTAGATCAAGAAATCATCAGTTGAAAAGTAGGGAGTTTGATAGAGCAAAGGCTATTTTTAGAACTAGATTTGGTTACTTTGAGTTTTCGATTATGTCTTTTAGACTAACAAATACTTCTGCATCTTTTATGGATTTAATGAAAAGGATTTTTAAGTAGAATTTAGAAATGCTTGTAATTGTCTTTTCTGATAACATACTTGTGTATTCTCAAAGTAAAGTAGAGCATGCATATCATCTAATCATGGTGTTGTAGACCCTCAAGGATCATTAAACATTAGAGAAATTTAGTAAGTATGAATTCTAGTTAATGTTTGTTGTATTCTTGGGTCATTGGATCTTAGGCAAAGAGATTCATATATATATCCTCAATGCAGTGAGGCATTAGCCTAGGCCTATTACTCCATATGAAGTTAGGATCTTTTTGGGTTTTGCTGATTAATACAGGAGATTCATTGAATGTTTTTCTTCAATTGTTACACCAGTGGCTAATTTAATATGGAAGAAGGTGAAGTTTCAGTGGTCAGGCAACTATGAGAAAAGTTTTTTGGAATTAAAGGATATGTTGACTTCAGTACTAATTTAGGCATTGCCAAAAAGATTAGAGGGGTTTGTGGTATATTATAATGTATCAAGAGTTGGTGTTAGTTTTATTTTGAGGAAAAATAGAACAATGATAATTTATGCTTCCAGACAGCTCAAGGATCATGTGAAGAATTATTCAACTTATGACATTAAAATACCACGGATATTGATCTCTAAGAAATTCTAAAAATTAATCCTCACTCTCTTGACTACGACTTACCCTGTAAGTCATAGAGAGTCTTGATGAGTTATTGGACTCAAATCATAGCCTACATAGTGTATTTGTGGCTTTCTATTTTGAGTACGAGTGGTTCACTATGAGTCTTAAGGACTCGTTACAGTCGATATATGAAAATCGTAGAATGTCCTATGTTTACCCCAAATGATTTTTGTGTTAACTAATAACGGACCCTATAAGTTATAAGGTCACATTACATATTGTATTAGTTGAGTAGTAGGGTCAAAAAAGTGTGTATGACCTTGAAAATTACTTGGCTATGACTCATGGTGGCATTTCGTAATGAATCTTTACAAGTCGTATAGTTACCCATAGATACTGACGATAAATTTTCTGCTTTTAATTTAAGGTTAATTTGGACAATTCCCTTATTACATAATTAATACCCCATATTCAAAGTGGTTTTTTTTTTCATTTACAACGTGATTAAATACTGATAGAACACTATTAAATTCACTCAAGCAAGATACTTAGGGTTTATAAGAAGTAGGTCATCTAACGGCTCAAGGAATGAATTCTTTCCATGAAACTTTGTATTTTAGGGATGTTACTCTTCCATAATATCTAATTTGTTAAAATAATATGTTTTAATGTATTGTTTATACGATATTTATTATGGTTTCGAAACATGGGTTAAGGGTTTTGAATGTTTTTTTGAAAAATATTTCCCATGGTTTGCATAAGATTGTTCATTCTTTAATTATGGTTTTGAACTGATAAGGTATATGGGAATGGTGAATAAACTAGGGTTTATGACTTTCTCCAACTTGTGACTTTTGAGGTAGTAATGAACTCAACCTCATATTGTGAAATTTGTTTTGAATTTGAAAAACATGAATATTGAAATACTCTTGAACTACTGGATAATATAAAAAGTAATAAAGAATAACAATTTTGAATTAAAACTTATGGGGTTATGTAATTTCCAAAGCTAATGCATAATTTAACTAAGGGGGGTTATGAATTTCCCTAAATGACAAAATTATTTCGAAATGTTGATGTTACCTTGCAAGTGTAACTGGCTTGACGATACCAATAATGTAAGCCTAAATTTGTATCGTGGTTCAATGAATGAGAATGTGTGAAATTATTTAATTAGGCTTTAATGAGGATTTTGTATTTGAGTCATGACAGTTCTCGTGGGACCAATACTATAAACCTCGATTGCAGATGTGGGGGTCTACACGATCGGGTGGTTTGAGTCTTTCTTATTATTATCATCATATGATTAGATGGTTCAAGTTCCCCATATTATATTATATGATTTTGTACTTGAGTCACTTTGATATGTTGGGAGGTTCGAGTCTCCCATATTGAATATGTACACCCTCTGGTTTATGCTACCACACGTATTGAGGCCCTTCTAGCTAGGGGAAGCTGGGACCATACATCTTGTAGGTGACTTCTTATGTTATGATGACTATGTGTATTGGATATTGGACTATTTTTGAATAGTTATAAATAGCACTATCTTATCCAGTATCCCTGAGTTACATGAAAGTGATCTACCCACTAATCATCTCAAAATGTTGTATCCCCATATAATGTAGTACTTGGAGATAATTCTACTTTTCCTGCATAGAGTTAGGTTGATTGACTCAATTCATGGTCTATTGTGGTAAAGTGGTGAGCTTCCATTCTCTTGAATACTTAGAAATTTCATCAATTCTTTTCATAAACTATAATTGAGTGTTTACATTATCATTAATATTATCATTGTCATTGTCAACATTAGGGGCATATACCGATACTTTATTGATTTTGATTTCTTTCAAAGGCTTTATTGGATTAATGTGGACTTGAGTCCTAACGTTGCTTCGTTGTTTAATCCCATTGTTGTCCATTGACTTATATTGAAGTCTTCGAGTTTATCCTATACTATCTTGTTATATGTTCAAAATTCATTTGACATTAGGGTGTTGTGTTTTGTTGGTTAGGTACAGGGGGTGGTCGCGGGTCCTTGTAGGACATGAGATACCTGTCACGGCCTGACTCTGGTTTTAGTCATGACAAAGTTAGTATTAGAACCTAGGTTTAGTGTCATTGGGTATCCACAAAACCATCTCAAGTAGAGTCTCTTTTATGGGCATGTAGTGCGCCACACATATAATGTAGACACTATGAGTCATTTAGGAATGTTTTATTTTCTTATTCTTCCATTTTGGGTTATAGAGTCTAAGATCTTGAAATCTTCTCTAATCCACATATGTTTGCTTTTCAGAACATACCTTCTAGAAGATTTGGTTTTCGTTGAAACTCTTATATCCCTTTTAAGGATAATATGGATGGATCTTGCCCTACTCAAGTAGCAGACCCAGTCTAGGGTGTATGCTTTTTATTTTCTAGTTGAGTTCCACTAGATCTCCCTATCTCTTTTTGAGAACTTTAAATAGGCATTCTAATGCTGAGTTTCACTAGTAGATCTCTTTTCTTACTCGGTTGGCAGCCTTCGTACTGAGCGTGTTTCTTCAGTTGATGCATCCTTTGAGGTCACTAGAGTTGGCCAACTTATAAGTTTGAGTCCTCTTACATTCAGTGGTTCTAAGTTGATAATGATCCTCAAAATTTCATTGATAAGATGGAAAAAAAATTTCTTTTTATACATGCTACTAATGTGAAGGGTGTGAAGTTTGTCGCTTAACAGTTCAAGGATGTTACATATTAGTGGTATGAGGAATTAGACTTGTATAAAGGTGATAATACTGAGTTTGCTTTGTGGAATGACTTTTCTAGTGCTTTTCTTAATCACTTCTTTCCTTAGGAGTTGAGGGATGCAAAGTATGAGGAGTCTATGAATTTGAAGCAAGGTAGGATAACCTAAAGGAGTATGCCTTGAAGATTCACCAGTTGTCTCGTTATGATCAGAAATTTGTGTCCTCTATGAGAATTCAGATAAAGAATTTTTTTAAGGATTGTTCCATTAATTAGTATTAGAATGCAAAGCTACTTTGCATAACAAAGAGATAGACATCTCAAGATTGGTGGTGTATATGTAACAAGTATAAAATTAAAAGAAGAACCAAACCAAGATGTGTAAATGACACAGTAAGAAGTTTATGTATTTGAATTAGGGTGGAGGTCAGTAGCAGTGCGGTAGAGATGATGGAAAATGGCCTAAGAAGAAGTGAGGTAATTTTGGTTCCTACTCTACTGCAAGTGCTCTTTATTTGAAGCTGTTGGGTGATCATTATTTTCATAATAGTATGGGTCAAAGGGTACAAAGTGCCCAGCCTCAAGCTAGTGGGGCTCAGTTAGCTCCATCATATCCTTCCTTTGTAGATTTTATGGTCAAGTACATAATGGTATTTGTGAAAAGGGGAAGAATAAGTTCTTTAAATATTGGCAGATTAATCATATACCGAGGGATTGTCTTTCTTAAGTTTCTTATTGAGTAAATAAGATTCCTATTGCTACTTCATCGGCTTTTGCACTAAAGGGTGCTACTTCTACTTCTGGCTCCAGCGTTAGACAGAACTGTGTGAACGTTCTTGCCACTCGATAGGACTTTGAGGTATCCCCCGATATTGTTACTGATACGCACAAACTTTTATTTTATGATATATATTATGTACTTGATCGTGGATCTACCCTTTCTTACGTTACCCTTTATGTGGCTATCCATTTTGGTTTTGACCCTGAGAGTATTTCGAATTGTTTCTCTATGTCCACCCCATAGGTTGACTCTATTATCGCTAGAATGGTCTATAGGGGTTGTGTGATGTCGATATATGGTAGCGACACCTTAGTGGATCTGATTGAGTTGGACAATTATACTTTGATGTGATTTTGGGGATGGATTGGTTTCATTCATACTATTCGTCTCTTGATTGTCGGACCAAAAGTGCTAGTTCCAATTCCTTAGTGACTCGATGATCGAATCGGAAGGTAGTACCCTAGTGCCTAAGGGAAGGTTTATTTCATATCTTAAAGACCAAAAATTGATTTTCAAGGGGTGTCTCTATCACTAAGAACATGTTAAGGATTCTAGATCCAAAAGACCTTCTTTTTAAACTCTCTGTGGTTTGTGAATTTCCTGAGGTGTTCCCTAATAATTTTCCCGGTGTTTCTCCTGATAGGGAAATTGACTTTGGAAGTGATCTTCTCCAGACCCTCGTCCTATTTCTATTCATTCTTAGATAATGGATCAGGCTGAGTTGAAAGAACTCAAAGAGCATTTAAAAAATCTTCTAGATAAGGGTTTTATCCACTCTTGTGCTTTTCCTTGGGGTGCTTCAATTTTATTTATGTGTAAGAAAGATGGTCCCTTCGGATGTGTATTGACTACCTCCAATTGAACTAGGTGACTATGAAGAATAAGTATCCCTTCCGAGGATTGATGATCTATTCAATTAGCTTCAGGGTGCTAAGTTGTTTTCTAAGATTAGCCTTCAGGTGGGTTACCATTAGTTAAATATTGGGGATATGGATATCCCTAAGACAACTTTCTAAACCCGGTATGGTTATTTTGAGTTTTTGGTGATGTCCTTTGGTAAAGTAATAGCCAACTACATTCATGGATCTTATGAATAGGGTTTCCCTTTAGTTCTTGGATTTGTTAATGATTGTGTTTAATCATGATATTTAGGTGTATTCTAAGAGTGAGGTAGATCATGCTGATCAAGTTTATTATTTGTTACAAACCGTTTAAGAGTAGCAGTTCTATTCTAAATTCTCTAAATCTGAGTTTTCGTTGAATGTTGTGACTTATCTAGGTCATATTATTCCTAGTGAAGGAATCACAATGGATCCATAAAAGGTTGTGATGGTTAAGAAATGGCCTAGACCTATGACTCCAGCCGATATTTGGAGCTTCCTAGGTTTAGTTAGTTATTATAAAAGGTTTGTGGGAAGTTTCTCTTTTATTACTATCCATTGACTAAGTTGACTCAAAAAAAGGTGAGTTCTTGTGGTCTGATGCTTGTGAGGGTAGTTTTTAGAAGTTGAAGGATAAGTTGTCTTCGACTCTGATCATGACTCTAATTTAGGGTACTGATGGTTTTGTAGTCTATTTTGATGCCTCTAAGGTAAGATTTGGTTGTGTGTTGATATAGCATGGCAAGGTAGTTGCATTTGCTTTTAGACAGTTGAAGATTCATAAGAAGAATTATTTGAGTCATGATTTAAAGTTGTGAGATATGGTATTTGCATTGAATATCTAGCAACATTATTTGTATGGGGTGCATATGGATATTTATTCTGATCATAAGATCCTATAATATGTGTTTACTCAGCAAGAGCCAAATCTCAGGCAAAGAAGGTATCTTGAGTTGCTAAAGGACTATGACATGAGTCTCTACTATCATCTAGGTAAATTTAATGTGGTTATTGATTCTCTTAGCAGGTTTTCCATGGGGAGCTATTTCCATGTGGATGAGGAGATGTGGTATTTTGTGAAGGATATTCACCGCTTGTATAATCTTGGAGTTTGTCCCTTGGATATCGAGGATGATGGTGTTATTGCATAAGATATGGAGAGGTCATCTCTTGGTGCTAAGGTAAAAGAGAGGCAATTATTAGACTGTATCTTGATGCAGATCAAGAAGCATATAGATAGGTAGAAGGTGATGGCTTTTGAGGTTGGTGGTGATGGTATCTTGAGGTACTAAGGTAGATAATGTCTTTCCTATATTGATGGATTGGAAGATTTAATTTCGGTAGAAGCTCATGAGTCGAGCTATACTATTTATACTGGTTCGAAGAAAATGTATCATGATCATAAGGAAATTTATTAGTAAAATAATACAAAGCAGGATATGGCCAATTTTACGGCTAAGTACATGGTATGGCGCCAAGTAAAGGTGGGGTACTTGAGGCTTGGTGGATTATTTCCAAGAATTTGAGCTTTCTTTAATTTAATGGGAAAGAATTAGTATGGATTTTTTTACAGGTCATTCATGATCTCGCTAGTAATTTGGGTCATCATGGATAGGATGACTATGTCTGCTTACTTCTTCCAAGTAAGGACTAATTTCTATTTTGAGGATTATGTAAAGTTGTTTATTAAAGAGATCATGAAGTAGTGTGATGCTCCAGTTTCCATCATATCCAATCGAGGTACTTAGTTCTTTTCTCACTTTTTGCATTTCTTTCAGAGAGATTTGGGGACTAAGGTGAGCCTTAGCACTTTTTTTCACCCACAAATGGATGGGCAAGTGAGAGAACCATTTAGACTTTCAAGGATATGCTCAGATCTTGTGTGATTAACTATGGTGAAAATTTGGTTGACTACTTTTCTCTTATAGAATTTGCCCACAACAATAGTAATCACTCTTGCATTGGTATGGTTACATTTGAGATTTTATAGGAAGGAGGTGTAGGTCTCGTATTGGCTCATTTGAGGTTGGTGAAAATAAGTTATTTTGCCCTGATTTTGCTCACAAAGCAACGGAGAATATGAAAGTAATTCGAGATAGTCTTAAGATATCCCAAAGTCACCAAAAGTCCTATGCAGTTGTGAGAAAAAGGGAGTTGGAGTTTAATATTGGTGACTGGGTGTTCTTGAAGGTGTCTCCCATGAAGGGCATGATGCGGTTTAGGATGAAGGGGAATGTCAGTCCCCATTTTGTTGGTTAGTAATTTGTTTTAAAGAGGGTTGGCAATGTTGCATAAGAATTGGAATTTCCTTCTAGCATAAGATTCATCCGCCAAGTCTTCTAGGTCTCTATATTGAGGACGTGCATGGGTGAACCTTCATTGGTTGTTCATTTGGTCTGGCCATTTTGAATTCTTTGTCTTATGAGGACGTTCAAGTGGAGATCCTAGGTCGAAAAGTCCGTTTGTTTGTAACGACATGAATCCGTTTGTTTGTAACGACATGAAATCACCTCCCGGGAAGTCACATGGTGCCTTGGGCCATAAGTAGCCCCAAGCTAACCCATAGAGTCGGTTCCTGCTGATAACCCTTAATTCAAGGAGAAATTTTGAATTCAAACACTAGCACATCTATGTTCATAGAAGGGAATAAGGTAAATAAGGGGTACTCATTCCAAATGGTCATGATAAAGAAATCCCAACAAAACCACAATCTACAAAATAGTCTGACAAAGCCTATACAAATCCTTAATTTAGAGAGCCGATGGGACAGTCCCCTAACTGACTCGGGATGAACTACAGGTAACAATATAGTCTTTTAGTCCCTGGAATATCTGAAAATCGGTCCTCGATCCAAGAGGACTCACCACTATAGGGAATGTACTTGAGGTACTCGGAG
>JAPEIP010000009.1:88088981-88112208 GCA_026120095.1 Capsicum chinense
GAATCGGGTCTAATTGCAGCCGCCTCACCCACTTCAAACCAACCTAAGGAAAATCTACGTCTCATACCATATAAGGCTTCAAACAGTGCCATCTCAATGCTAGCATAGAAACTATTATTATAGGAAAACTTAATTAATGGAAAATGATTATCCCAACTACCTTTAAAATCATGAGCACATGCCCTTAATAAATCCTCCAGGGTCTGAATGGTCCTCTCAGCTTGACCATCTATCTGCGGGTGAAATACGGAACTCAAGAGAACTTGGGTACCATGACCCTCCTGAAACGCCTCCCAAAATTGAGAAGTAAACTAAGTAACCCTATCCTAAATGATAGACAAGGGGACTCCATACAGCTTGACAAACTCCCGGATATAAGAAGTACACACGGGCAAAAAATGTGTGGACTTTGTCAACCTATCCACAACAACCCAAATAGAGTCATGATGATGATGAGAAAGACGAAGTCCATATTTACCGCTTCCCACTTCCAAGTGGGTATACTAAACTCTTGCATCACACCACTAGGTCTTTGGTGCTATACCTTAACCTATGGACACTTTGCACACATCGCTACAGACTTGGCTATGTCCTTCTTCATACGATTTCACCAATAGATTTCCCGCAAGTCGCAGTACATCTTGGTAGTGCCGGGATGAATGGAATAATGCGCGCCATGCACTTCAGCCAAAACCCTCTGCCTCAAATCATCAACACACGGGACACAAATCTTACCATTTAATCTCAACATACCATCTCCTCCTTGGGATAAAACCTCAACCTTTTGGTCCTTAGATAACTCCTTTAGTTTGGCCAAACTAGGATCCCTATCTTGCTTCTCCTTAACTTCTGAGACTAAAGAGGAGTCGAAACTACTCTGCACCAATGTACTTCCCTTTGCTGAATCAAGCAACCTAGCACCCAACCTGGCCAAATAGCGACCATCACGAGCTAACTCTCTCTTACCTCCCCCTATATGCACAACACTACTCATGGATAATCTGCTAAGGGCATCCTCCACTACATTGGCCTTGCCTGGTTGATACAACACACTCACATCATAATTTTTCGACAACTCCAACCACCTTCTCTACCTAAGATTTAACTCCTTCTGGGTGAACACATACTGTAGGCTCAAATGATTAGTAAACACATCCACATGGACACCATAAAGATAGTGTCTCCAAATTTTCAAAGCAAAGACCACAACAACTAGCTCAAGGTCATGGGTCAGGTAATTCTTTTCATGCAGTTTCAATTATCTAGAGGCATAGGCTATAACCTTACCTCTATCCATCAACACATATTCCAAACCAACTACAGATGCATCACAATACACCACAAAACCATCAAAACCATCAGGCAAAGTAATCATAGGGGCTGAAGTGAACCGAGTCTTCAGCTCCTGAAAACTCTTCTCATAGGACTCGAACCACTTAAATTTAACATTATTTTGGGTCAATCGGGTCATAGGAGATGCAAGGGAAGAAAAAACCTCAACAAAACAATGGTAATATCTAGCTAGACCCAAGAAACTCTTAATATCGGATGGGGAGATAGGTCTAAGCTAATTTCTAATAGTTTTGGTCTTTTAGTGATCAACTATAATACCCTCGGCTGAAATAATATGGCCTAGAAAGGCTACAAACCTTAGCCAAACTTTATACTTACTAAATTTGGCAAATAACGGATGGTCTCTAAGAGTTTGCAAGACAATTCTAAGGTGCTTTGCATGGTCATTCTTATCACGGGAGTACACAAGGATGTCATCTATGAAGATAATAACGAACATATCAAGATATTGCATGAAGACTCGATTCATAAGGTCCATGAAAGCAGTTAGGGCATTGGTTAGCCCGAAGGACATGACTAGGAACTCGAAGTTACCATAACGGGTTCGGAAGGATTTCTTTGGAATATCACACTTCCTGACCTGAAGTTGATGATAGCCGGATCTAAGGTCTATCTTAGAAAATTAACTTGCACCTTGCAACTGATCAAATAGGTTGTCAATTCTTTGAAGCGGATACCTATTTTTGATTGTGACCTTTTTCAGTTGATGGTAGTCAATACACATACACAAAGATCGATCCTTCTTTTGCACGAATAAAACAGGTGCGCCCTAAGGAAAAATGTTAGGCCTAATAAAACCTTTATCTAGAAGATCTTTAAGGTTTCTTTTTAGTTTCTTGAGGTCGACAGATGCCATATAGTATGGGGGGATAGAAATAGGCCGAGTATCGGGAAGAAGATCAACTCTGAACTCTATCTCTCTATTAGGAGGTACCCCTGGGAGATCTTTCAAAAAGATATCTGGGAACTTATTAACAACATCGACTGACTAAATAGTTGGAGTTTTGGACTGAGTGTCTTTGATTCTAACTAGGTGATAGATACAACCTTTAGATATAAACTTTTTGGCTTTGATGTAGGAGATGAAATGACTTTTTGGAGATACCAAACTCTTGGACCACTTAAACACTGGTTCGTCAGGAAACTGAAACTTGACTAAAGGGATACGACAATCTATAGATGCATAACAAGAATAAAGCCAATCCATACCCAAAAAAAGGTCAAAATCTAGCATGTCTAACTCTATCAAGTCCGTAAGTATGACTCTATGAAGCATAGTGATAGGGTAATCTCTATGTACTTGTTTAGAAATAACTGACTCTTCAACTAGTGTAGAAACTAATAAAGGCTCGGGAATCCTTTTAGGACCCCTTTAGAAATTCATGGCCACAAGTGGGGTCACATAAGAGAGATTTGAACCGGGGTCCAACAATACATAAACATCAAGATAAAATACTCGAAGCATACCAGTAGCAACATAAGGGGAGTCCTCCTACTACCGATGGGATGGGAAAGCATAGAATCTGTTCTGGCGCTGAATGATAGTAGTGCTAGAAGAAACGCCCTAAATAGGGGTGGGATGAGGTACATGATCTGGTGCACTAGTAGCCGATATCGGAGGTCGAGCATCTCCTTTCCCCTGTCTGGAATAAGGGCAATCTCTAAGTTTATGGCCCTACTTTCCACGACAAAAACAACCCTTCACATTACTAAAATGCTACCCAAGATGATTTCTACCATATTTAGCACAAGAAGGATGACGAGGCAGGTTACCAACACTGTTCTGCAATATAAACATGAAAGGCCTACCCCCTTTTCCGACCTGCCTCTAGGCGCGAGAGCGCTAGCTGATGAAGGCACTGGAGCAGATAGATGTCTCTAAAACTGAGGGCAGTTCCCTTCATGTAACCTAGGCTAGCTAAACTCATGCTGATCAGATCTCGCCTTCTTGCTACCCCTCTTCCTTTCTCTCTCCTAAAGCTTATTCGCCTCTATCTATTGGGCATAAATCATCAACCTAGCTAGATCTATATCCTTATTCAACATCATGGTCCTACACTCTTTTAGCACCATCTCAGAAACACCGATCATAAATTTACTCATACAAGCTCGGGTATTGGAGATCAAATCAGGAGCATATTAGAGAAACTGACTGAACTTCAAGCAGTACTCTTTAACAGTCATGCAGCACTGCCTCAAGTTAATGAACTTCTCAATCTTGGCCTTTCTCATCTCAAGCGGAAAAAATTAGTCTAAGAATACATCTTGGAATACTTGCCAAGTCAGAGGAGCGACATCTTTATCTCTACCCTTCCTCCATGACACAACCCAATCATAAGCAATGTCCTTTAGTCTGTAAGATGCCAACTCAACACTTTGTTTTTTTGAGACATATATCACGTCAGTGATAGTCCTGACCTCCTTCAAGTACAGCTGTGGGTCTTCAGCAGTTCCTAACCCATAAAAGTCAGGGAAGTTTATCCATAAAAAGTCATGAATTCTAGCCACGGCTATATCACCTCCCAGCTAATTAGCAGTTGGGGCTCGGTTATTAGTCCAAACATTAGCAGTGACAGCTTGGGCCAACCCCTAAAAGGACACCCTAATGCAATGTGGGACACAATCTCATTCAGAGGATCAACGGGTGAGGGCTGCTCATCATTGCTCCTATGAACTTTTTCTTTTGAAGAGGCATTTTCTGAAAATAGAGAAGCACAAATCATTAGATAAGGAGGAGACAACCGGAGGCATGATAGAATCTGAAAGAAAGACACAATTTTCCCTAAAATTCTTTGTAGCCTTCTTCCCATAGATGTGGCATACTACACACTGAAGAGAAAGACTCTACTCAATGTGGCTTGTTAGACTCCTTAGGACTTCTTAGAAACTGGGCTCTGATACTACTTTGTAATGACCCAAAATCTCCTCCCAGGATATAACATAGAGCCTAGGGCTATAAGTAGCCCCAAGCTAACCCATAGATCCAATTCTTGCTGAAAACCCTTAATTCAAGGAGAAAATTTAAATTCAAACACTAGCACATCCATGTTCATAGAAGGGTATAAATTAAAGAAGGGGTACTCAGTCCAAATGGTCATGATAAAGAAATCCCAACAAAACCATAATCTACCAAATAGTCTGACAAAGCCTCTACTAATCCATAATCTAAAGAGACAATGGGATAGTCCCCCAACTGATTCGGGATGAACTATAGGTAACAACATTGTTTTTCAGTCCTTAGAATATCTAAAGATCGGTCCTCAAACCAAGAGGACTCACTACTGTAGAAAATATATGAGAGGTACTCGAAGATCATGAGCGAGGCTGGTACTGAGCACCTGAACCTACATTATGAGACAATGTAGCACATAGACATATATGTGGATCAGTACTTGAGAATGTACTGAGTATGCGGGGCTGAATGCATGTCTATAAAATAGTACAAATTTTCTTCATTCAAATCATGTATGCAATATGAGATGACTCACATTGCTTGAATAAGTATGAAATATAAAGTTCATAAATCAAATAAGATGAGGCATATTACACAAATCTCATGAGTTAACATTCTTCAACCTCAAAACCAAAAATCTTATCTTATTCTCAATACTCAAGGCAAAAGGGCTTTAAATAGTACCATAAACTCATGCATATAGGATGGTGGGTAAAACAACTTTTAATGTTCAAGATTTTATATTTCTTCAAACTCAAATACTAGAAATACGACCTCATGATACTTTAGAACATATGTAGAGGCATATCACGCAAGTTAGGAAAATATGTCATTTCAAGCATTTGGAGAATTCATCTATCTAAAGTTAAAATGCTCTAGTTTAGTGAAAATAATTCATAGGAGGAAAAATACCTTAGTTTGCAAAGGAGTAACTGATTTTAAGTTTAAAAGGGCAAGGAAGGTTCTCGTAACCGACATAAACCATGCAAGCTATATAAGTCCAACATTTTATCCTACTAAGAAAGAGACCCCACGTTGGGAAGGAGCGTCATAATCTCGCTAGGGAATATAAACTAGGTGTAGTGATCACTAAATGGAACTCGGCCTTGGGCCCAAACATAATCATCATAAACTCGGCCTTAGGCCCAACCTATGGTGGCACGTAGTTTTAGGGTAAGAAGTCATAGTAACTTACCCGCTCGGTGCTAAATACTACTTTTAGATTATTTGCGCTCATCTCATAAAATCCACTTTTAGAATATTCTCATGGTTCAGCACGAACCCACTAATAAAATTGATAATCTCATATAGTGAAGTGGATTTTAAAGCTCAAGGACCCTTAGGTCAATTCATTTCTCAATCATCTTGAAATACTCAAATCATGGGTGCTTATAGCACAAGAGTTCATAAATTCACAAGTATCAAATAGGGCTTACTAACCCATAGTTCAATATCAAGTTAAAGCTCATCAAAAGCATAATATATAGCATGTAGATTCATAAATCATATGGAAATCTGGGAATTTCAGCAATTTATCTAAAAGTCTTAATTTATTTATATGCGTCAATATCTCAAATATTGCAAATATTAACTTCTCATGGAGTAAAATCACGGGGTTTATACCCAGCTGTAATTTCTCAAGGAAACATGCAAAAATCGTGTCATTTGACTCTTAATTCATAGGGAATATCAAGATAATACATTCAATAATAATAGGTGAAAATCCCCAATTCAAATTCATGTATAACCTCATAGATTTTAGAAAAATCATGATGTAAAAAAGCCTTTTGGGAATAAGGGTGAAAGAGTTACCCTTGTTCAAAACCCCATATACCTTAGATTAGGAGATTGGATGAACAAGTTACCTTTAACCTTCCTCTTCTTACTCTTGGGAGAGGGTTCTTAAATTCTTTAAACTTGGGAGATTAAATTTTCAACTAACTAGCATAATATTTGTTTAGTTCTTAGATTTCTTGGGGAATAATTCTTACTCTAATATGATTTTGAGGAGAAAACCCTAGCCCTTAAGAGTTAGAGATGAAAAAATAAGGCCTGCTGGTTTATCTATTATGTTATAAGGGTTTAAAGGAGTAGGAAGGACCAAAATGGTCGAAATAATGGTCCGTTGGAAGTTTGAAGGTCCGCCAAATCATCCGTTGCTTGAGGGATAAAAGTGGAACACACTGCCTTAATGTGATGGTCAGAATGATGGTTCATTGAAAGTTTGACTATCCACTAGATCATCCATCGTACGAGGGCCAGGATAAGGCCATACTGCCTCCGCTTGAGGGTCACTACGAGGTCCATCAAATTTTTGGCGGTTCACTATTTTGGCCGTCTGATAATGGCTAGAAAAAGGAGTCACTGCCTTGGTTTGATGGGATGATCGATTGTTTATTGAAGACTTGACTGTCCGTCAGATCGGCCGTTAAACCTAGGTAATTCTTATAACACTTAGGTAAATGGCCATAACTTCTCACTCTGATATTAGATTTTGAAGAAATTGGTATCTTTGGAAAGCTAACTCAATTTCCCACACCATATAAAGTAATTTTTATGAAAATTATAAAATTTTAAAATACTAATCAATTAGGGACTCCTTTTTTAATCTCTTAGGGCCAAAATTACACTTCATTCAACACGCATCCAAGGTTTAAACTATAAGGGAATCTTGCAGGGTCTTACATGGTTGTAGAAGTAGTATGAGGCTTTTATAATGGATCTTTGAAGGAACTAAAAGTATGAGGAAGATGCATGGGATGCCGAGGAGGACATCAAGTCAAAGTATCCATTCCTATTCCCTATTCGAAAAAATCATGCTTAAAGTATATACAATCTTAACATCTTTGTTTTCTATCTTTATTAGAGGTATGTATGGGTGTGTTTCTATGTTTACTGGTGATAAGTGATTCCTTGACCTATCATTAGGGGATGAATGATCCTAAGGGGGAGAATGAAACACCCCAGGTGTTGATCTCTAATATTTCTAAAATTTTATCTTCATTGTCCTGACTACGACTTACCCAATGAGTCATAAGGTTTCTTGACAACTTATTTGACTCAAATTGTAGCCTAAATAGTGTGTGTTGATTTTTAATCCTAGTATGAGTGGCTTATTACTAGTCGTAATGACTCATTATGACCCATTATGTGTAAATCATAGGATGTCCAGTGTTCACCCTGAATGGTTTTTGTGTTGACTACAACTGGACCTTACGAGTCATAAGGTCCCATTGTGAGTTATATTAGTTGAATTGTAGGGTTAATAATATGTGTGTTCCCTTGATACTTTCTAGTCTATGTATCATGGTGGCGAGTCATAATAAATCCCTATGAGTCCTATAGTGAACCGTAGATACCGATGATAAAATTTCAGCTTTTAATTTGAGAGCACTTTGGAGAAATATATTCTTACCCAATTTGGGGTCACAAAAACTCATTTTCCGAATGTAGGACCCACTTAGGGATTTAGTGTCATTTTTGACCCATGAATGATGATGTCGTAATGGGTGTTGTTATTTTTCTAATGAGGCTTAGATTGTGTTGTGATAGTATGGCTCATGGAAGAAAAGTCTTTAAGAAAAGAAAAAACAAATCTTTTTGATTCGTCAGAAATTCGGACTTAAGGTAGGTTAGGCTTACTCGTAGTTAGATTGAGCTTGATTATAGTATAATTATTGATATCTTGTAATATTGGGTAGGTTCTTAGACGATAAATGGATGATTGGTGACATCTAGGATTAGTTGATTCTTATAGGCTATTACACATGTAAGATGTGATGGTTGACTATAGCCTAGAACCTTAGATTGTTCTACTTGTAGACTCATGAATAGTATGAGAATACTTTAATTGCTCAAATAGATGATAATGATGTTGTTTACTTAGCTTAAAAGTATGTTGACCTAAATAAGACTAGTTATTAATTAGCCTTAGTGTTTGGGGTGACTTAGAATGGATACATGAAGATGAGTTTACCTTATAGGTAGTAAGGTTTGATAAAAACTTATGGTGTGATTTAGATAACCTTGCCTAATTATAGGTATAATTTAGTCTTGTAGAAGTGAACTTTGGCCTTATTGGGATTTAGAATTGGCACTTGACCCACCTTAAGCTTGAACTATGTAATTCCCTACTAACCCAGATACTTGTGGAATGTCTAAGTTAGGTTATTGTGTTAAAATGGTTAAACTGGATTGTTGGTTATGAATGTGTTCAGTGGATGGATAATGCATATACTTGATTGATTATCTTGTTGTCATGATATGGATAGCCTTGGAAAGTGTTATAAATTTAGCCTATGGTTATGCTATCACTTGCCTATTGACGAGTTCACCAAGTGAACCACTAATTATGATTATGTCTCTTTCTATGACCAAAGCCTAATAAATAAACTAGTGTTTATGTGAAGGATTTTTGTTTGGGGTTAGTATTGTGAAAAGTGGGAGTAAAATAGGTATTTAGACAGCATGCACTTCACTTATAATCGACTTTCTTATAAATATGTTAACTTGGAAAAGTGGCATAGCGTATATCATTTAGACACTCGTACTCATGCATCATTTAGACACTCGTACTCATGCATATACTTATATCATATGGTGATGATTAATAGTAAAGTATGATGTTACGTGTTACCTTACATCACTTATACTCTATCATTGTGGGTTGCATATGCTTGTTGATTAGACTACATATGTATATGTATATCGTTGTCTTTGAAGGTATCTTAATATGATGATGATGCCTTGTGAATTCGAAAGATATATTAATGTTATAATGATGCTCGGTGAATTCGTAGGATATATTATTGCTATGATGATGCCTGGTAAATCCTAAGGATATACTGATTTTATGATAATTACCGATAAATCTAGAGAATATATTGATGTTATGATAATGCCTAGTGAATCCATAGGATATGTTGATGTTATGATGATGCCTGATAAAATCTGAAGATATGTTGACGTTATAATGATGCTTGGTGAATACAAAAGAGGCAATAATGATCTGATAATGTTATGTGTGGTAAGTATATATGTGAATGCATGGTTGTATGTGAGGTTATGTCATGTGTGGGTAAACCCATTTATGTACTTGGGACATGATGCCTTCCTTGGTAAATTAATATCCATTCTTTGTCATAAATTACTAGATAAGAGGTGTAACCCTTCTTAACTCTAAGTAGTAACTTGAAGTGGATTATGCTGAGTTTTGGGTTAAGGATAACTATTATGTGTAATCTTGTATAGAACCTGCGGCTCACCTAGTATATCTACTTGACTTGGATAAATGGTTACATTATGGAATTTCACCTAGTAAAGTGGCCTATGTGATAACTAGTTGTCTCTAATAAATGACAATAACTTGTTGGCTAGAAGCCTAGTGAGCTAGTTGATGGACCATACTTAGCTAAAATATGGAAACTAGTCCTTAAGGTTGTGATGTGCTCAATGATAATAGAATTAGTATTGTATTACTAGTGGTTAAGTCGACATCTAGTATGTGATGTCGAGGTGTCTTAATTGATCACTTATATAATTAGGAGGATAACTAGAAGATAAATTTGTGATGGGTGAATAAATAATAGTGTTGGTAACTTGTTGCTTTCCCTTAATTGATGACTAGTAAACTACTAGACTTGCATACTAGTGGATCATGGAAATGAAGGATAGCTAGTTTAGACTAGACATGAAGTTTATTAATAAATTAGAGATTAAATAACTTTATAATCATGATACGGTGATATCGGATTCATTGTGTCAAATTGTTGTATTGATGATGATTCTAGACCTTGATAAGAGGTCGTGGAAAGAATGTACAACCCATGACATTAGTGAAGTTTCATGTGTAGTTGTGCCTTGATATGTTGATGAATTGATCTTTTGGTGTACTTTCCGGTGGTATGGGCGCCGTGACGAGTTCTTTAGTTGTCTTCCATGAGTGTATTTCCCAGTGGTATGGGACATCATGATAAGTTCTTTTTCTTTATACTCTAATGATGGTAGTTTATTGATTATAGTAATTACATGATTGTTTGTGTGTATATGCAACTTTACATTTCCAAAAGAATTACTGATGTTTTATGAAAGTAATTATATATATGGATATGGAATGTCGTACTCTTGTTCTAGTTGAGTAGTTATCTTATACAATGATATTAGAGAAGATTCAGGTTCGATTCTGTACATTGACTTTAATTTATTATCTTATTCTATGTCGTCCTTATATTATAATTTAGCTCAGTCGATCGATGATGCTTACTGAGTACCCATGTTATTGTACTCATACTACACTTCTGTACCTTTTTGGTGCAAACTCGTGCTCTAGTTACTGCCATTAAGTCGAGATCATGTGGTGCTGATCATTAAGAGATAGGGTGAGCTCTTTGAGTTTAAGTTTACATTTTTTCTTCTATCCTTATTGTTTTTTTTTTACTCGAGATGAATGTATAAGACTATTTAAGGCTATTACATGTTGAGTTTTAATTTCTATTATTGAATATAGAGATGCTCTTGTACTAATACTATCAGGTCATGGGATTGGTATTTGAATATTAGTTATTTCTATGTGGAATGTCTTTGTTATATTGTGTTCTATATAGTGTCTATGTTCCAAGTTCCTACCAAGGTAAGCCATTGCATTTGCTCCGGGTTATAGTGTTGGCTTACCTACTGGTGGGTTATGGTAGATGCCATCATGACTCAGAAATAAGGTTGTGAAAAATTGATATAAGAGCCTAGGTTTCACTTATATAATTGGTATAAGAGCAAGTGTTTAATAGAGTCTTGCAAATTAAAATATTGACATTTATTTTCTATCCTCGGGAGGCTATAGGATATTTTAGGATTCCCTTACTTCTTTTACTCATATCGTGCTAAGAGTCTGATTTAGTTTGTTTTATATCCTCTTGACTTTAATCTTTCATAGATGCCTAGGACTCATCTATAGTTATACATGGGGAGGGTCCTGAGACCCAGACTAATGATGTATCTCCCGTTACGGATCAGAGTGGACCTCCCTTGAACCCTATGCTTCCACTTGAGCCAGAGACTCCTCCACCTCAGCTAAGGGTCGGCCAGGGACCAACCTAGGCTCGATTAAGAATCATCCCCTCTTCTTTGCTTAGAGATGATTTAGTTCTGCTATTGGATTTTGTTGATGGTTTGCAGTCTACTAAGATAGGAGTACAGCCTACAGCTGTATCTCCAGGAGTTTAAGTACCTTCTATTTTAGTAGTTGTTTAGTCGGCAGTCACTCAACCAGTTGTGACCCAGCCTGCTTTATCTATTGCAGAGCATAATACGTTGGGTAGATTCTTGAGGTTGGCCCCACCTAGGTGTTTTAGTTCTCCTAAAGAGGATACATTGGAGTTTTTAAATGCTTGTGTGGATAAACCTCATGGGTTAGGCCTTGTTGAGACCTGCGGTGTGTATTACACCATATTTCAGGTTGATTTGTCTACTTGTCACTAGTGGAAGGGTTTTATGAGTTCTAGGCCAGTTGGATCTTTCGTTGTTCTCTGAGATGTTCTTAGAGAAGTCTATGTTGTGTAACCTTGGAGATTGTTTTAGAGATTAGCTCTCTAGATTGAAGTAGGGTTCTATAATAGTCATTGAGTATGAAGCTCATATTCATGAGTTGGCTAGGCATGTGACTTCTATCTATGATATAGATTATGATAGAGTTTGTTGCTTTGTGAGAGGATTGAGACTTCCTATATGGATTGCTATGCAGAGTTTGGTTGATGTAGGTAGGACCTTTACTGAGGTTACTGATTATGCTTGAGTGGGAAGACATGCAGCATAAGGTCTGTGATAAAAATCTTGAGTTTCAGGGCAGATTTGGTGGGAGCCAAAGTAGTTCCCAATTTAGGGGTGGTATTTCTTATGCTGGACATTCTCCAAGTCTATGTTTTCAGCCTCAGAGTCAGACTAGATGACAAGTTCATGCAGCTCTTCAGACTGTTGATGGTGGTCAGTTTATTACTAGTGGTTTCCCTAGTAAGGTAGTGATCAATGTTTGAGAAGTTTATCTGTAGGCAATGTTAGGCATGACAGCTATACCGGATCATCTAGATCTATGAGTTTTATTTTACTCATGATTCTTGCTTTACTGGTGGACTTCCCGATTATTTCTCTAGAGAGTGCCTTAGTCGTCGAGTGATGGTTGTTTCTGCCTAGGGAGAAACTCCCACTAGGGCAGTTCATTCTTCAAGTAGAGGTGGTTCATGAGGTCGTATGGGTGGTTACGAGGGTGCTTAAGGTGGTACTTAGACAAGCAGGATATGAGCTCGGTCAAGTGCAACCCAGGTGGTGGGCGTGTTCAGTTGTATGTAGTACCTGCTAGACTCAATGCTGAGCTTTCGAATATTGTAGTTACAGGTGTAATTTTGGTATACCGCAAGTTGGTTATTGCTTTATTTGATCGTGGATCCACTTATTCTTATATATCTGCATATTATGCATCACAGTTGGACTTGACTAGTGATTTATTATCTATGCCATTATGCGTATCTACTCTAGTATGTGATTTTTTAGTAGTGGATTAAGTATTTAGATCATGTGTTATCACAGTTAGTGATGTTAATAGTTGTGCTGATCTTATTATTCTGGATATATTAGATTTCAATGTGATTTTGCGCATGGACTGATTATCCCACTTTCATGCAGTCATGGATTATTTTGCGAAGATCTTTACCTTCGCCATGCCAGGCGTACCCCTAGTTGTGTGGCAGGGAGTGATTAGCCACGAGCCAATGGGGATTATTTCTTAAGTTTGTGGTAGATGGCTTATGTCGAGGGGTTGCAAGTTTTATATTGCCTATGTATGTGATACCCATGTAGAGACTCTGACCCATGACTCTATTCCTATTGTGTGTGAGTTTCTTGATGTGTTTCCTACTGATCTTCCTGGTATTCCCCCTGACCGTGAGGTTGAGTTTGCTATTAACCTTGAGTCTGGCACTCGACTATTTACATGGAACCTAACCGTATGGCTCCTGCTGAGCTTAAGGAATTGAACTCCTAGCTCCGAGATCTTCTTGGTTAAGGTTTTTATTAGACCAAGTGTGTCCCCATGGGGAGCCCTTATTTTTTTTGTAAAGAAGAAAAATGGGTCATTGTAAATGTGTATTGATTATAGGCAACTTAACAAGGTGATAGTGAAGAACCTATATCTGATGCCTTTTATTGATGATTTATTCGACTACCTTTAGGGTGCAACTATATTTTTTAAGAAAGATTTGAGGTTCGATTACCATTAGTTGAGGATTCGGGCTGAGGATATCTAAAAGACGGCCTTTAGAACCCGTTATGGTCTCTATAAGTTCTTGGTGATGTCTTTTGGGTAGACTAATGTCGTAGCCAATTTATGAACCTGATTAACCGTGTGTTCAGACCCTATCTAGACTCCTTTGTTATCATATTCATTAATGATATTCTTATATATTTGAGGAGTAGTGAGGAGCATGCACAATACTTGAGGATTGTGCTCCATGTTTTGCGAGAGCATGTGCTTTTTGTGAAGTTCTCCAAGTGCGAGTTTTGGCTTGAGTTAGCATCATTTCTTGGACACCTAGTATCCAAGATGGGTATTATAGTAGACCCAACTAAGATTTCAGTGATTCATAATTGGGCTAGGCCTACCTCTTCGAATGTGGTTTATAGTTTTATTGGTTTGGCATGTTATTATAGGATCTTTGTTGATAGCTTTTCTACCATATCTTCCCCTATAACTAGACTGACTCAAAAGGAAGTTCCTTTGCGATGGGCCAAAGAGTTGAGTTGACCTTTGAAAAGGTCAAACATTGTCTTATTTTAGCCCTACTGTTAGCCCTTCCAGTTAAGGGGGAGGGATTCACAGTGTTTTGTGATGCATCTAGTGTTTGTCTTGGATGTGTTATGATGCATTAAGGTCGTGTCATTGCCTATGCTTCTCAATAGCTTAAGTTGCATGAGCGCAACTACCCCACTAATAATTTGGAGTTGTCGGTGGTAGTTTTTACGCTCAAGATTTGTAGACATTACTTCTATGGTGTGCATTGCATGATTTCACCAATCATCACAGCCTTCGACATCTTCTGACCTAGTGAGAAGGACTACGATATTTCCATCTTGTATCATTCGGGTAAGAAGAATATAGAGGTTGAAGCCTTGAGTCGCAAGGCAGTGAGTATGGGTAGATTGGCATATATATCAGTTTCTCAGAGTCCCTTGGCATGGGACATCCATTCCTTAGTCAATTTGATGGTTTTTCTAGATATTTTTGTTCTCGCGAGGATTTTGGCTCATGTGGAGGCGAGGTCTTCATTTTATGGTCGTATTTGTGTTCCCCAACTTGATGATTTGATTTAGTCAATTTTGCATGAGGCCCACTGTTCTAGAAATTCTATTCATCATGATACGACCAAGATATATAGAGATTTGAGGCCACATTATTAGTGGGATAATATTAAGAGAGATGTGGTAGACTTTATAGCTTGTTTCTTATATAATCAGTAGGCTAAGGCCGAGCATCAGCGTCTAGGTGGATTGACTCAGAGGTTACCAATTCTAGAGAAGAAATAGGAAAGGGTTACCATGGACTTTATTAGTGGTTTGCCTCATCCTTCCCGTGGTATGATGGTATTTGGGTTATTATGGATTGCTTGACCAAGTAGACGCATTCCCTACATATTCAGAAGACCTTCAGTGTAGAGAGAGTAGCTAGATTTATGTTCAAGAGATAATTCATTTACATGGGGTCCCGGTGTCTATTATATTAGACCGTGGTTTTGTATTTACTTTGAGGTTTTGGAAAGTATTTTAGAAAGAGTTGGGTACTCTAGTGGATTTGAGTACAACCTTTCGTCTATAGACAGATTGTCAGATTGAGCAGACTATTCAGGTTCTTGAGGATATGCTCCAAGCCTATGTTATGGTCTCTAGAGGAAAGTGGGATCAACACCTAGCATTGGCAGAGTTCGTCCGGGGCACAGTTTCTATTCGAGTATTGAGATGGAACTTTATGAGGCATTTTATGTTAGGAGATTTCGTTCTCCTATAGAATGGTTTGAGACTTACAAGGTTAGACCCTGTTATACAGATTTTGTTTAGGGCTTGTTGTCTAGGGTTGGAGTGATACTGGATAGGCTGAGAGCAGATTAGAGTAGGAAAAAGGCCTACGCTAATCGTAGACTCCGTCCCTTGAGATTCAGATTTGGTGATCGCGTGTGCATTTATTTTTCACCTATGAGAGGTGTGATGAGATAAGAAAAGAAGGGTAAGCTTAGCCCACGCTATATTGGTCCTTTTGAGACCCTCTATGTAGTGGGCGAGGTGGCTAATAAGTTAGATTTACCTCCTGACTGTGCCACTGTTAATCCAGTTTTTTATGTCTCTATGTTGCGAAAGTATATTCCTGATCCTTCTCATGTGCTTAGTTGGGACTCATTCCAATTAGATGAGTAGTTATCCTTTGAGGAGGAGCCCATGCTTATTTTTGATAGTGATGTGAGGCGACTACGTTCTAGAGAAATTTCAATAGTCAAGGTTTAGAGAAGGCATCGCCCAGTAGAGGAGGCTACTTAGGAATTAAGAGTGAGATATGGGCCCAATATCCCCATTTGTTCGAGACTTCAGATATTTTTTTCGTCTTTAACTTTCAGGGATGAAAGTTCCTTAGTAGCGGACATTGTAATGACCTTTCAAGTCATTATATGTGTTACTGTTTATATTTGCTGATAGAGCTTCTCCATAGTTTCCCCAACTCATTATTGACTAGATGAAACTGATAATTCGGTTACCTAGTGGTTTATTTGGTTTTTTGAACCACTTTCCCAATTTGAATTCTTCATTAATTCTAATTGACCATCGACTAGAAACTTCAGTAAAAGGACCTTCAACGCAAAATCCATCTTCTCCAACATATCTAGAACGTCAAAATCTAGATGCAAAATCCAGCTTCTCTAACATATCTAGAACGTCAAAATGTATGTGGTTACTATCTCATTTGCTTGAAACGAACACTAGAAGCATCTTGAAGCATTCGCCGAAGCCCAAAAAAAAGTTCTAAGCTTCATCCATACCTGGGATAGGGAGATATACCGAGATCGGGATGGGTGAGGCGCAAACATGGTGCCGCGACCGCATACAAGTGGGGTTCGCAGCTGCGAGAACCATGACCTAGGCAAGCCTATTTAAAGGCCGTTTTGCCTGAAATTTTTGCCATTTTTTGCCTCCCTCTTGATCTCTAAACCCTAGTAGAGCGAAAAATCTCCAAAGTGAGTCTTATGGGTTGATTTGGAGCTTGAATAACTTGTGTAATCCATTTTTTCTACTAATCAAATGTATGATTACCTCTAGTTTGGTGTTAATTTCTTGATTTCTAGTCCCAAATCGACTAAGTCTTTAAGGCTCAATTGTAGCCACAAATGTAATTGATTTACTTAAATTTCTTGAGAGTTATAGCTCCCTAATGATAGTTGGACCCATGGAATAATGGTGCCATAATGGGTGTTGTTATTCTTCGAATGATGCTTATATTGTGGTATGATAGCTTGGCTCATGGAAGAAAAAGCTTCAAGAAAAGGAAAGGCAAAGCTTGTTGATTCGTAAGCAATTTGGACTCAAGGTAGGTTAGGCTTACTCGTAGTTAGATTGAGCTTGATTTTTGCATAATTATTGATATCTTATGAAATTGGGTGGGGTCTTAGAAGATAAATGGATGATTAGTGACATTTGGGATTAGTTGATTCTTGTAGGCTATTAAATATGTAAGATGTGATGCTTAACTATAGCCTAGAACCTTTAATAATTCTACTTGTAGTCTCATGAATAGTATGAGAACACTTTAGTTGTTCTAACAATTCAGAATGATGTTGTTTACTCACCTTAAGAGTTTGTTAACCTAGATATGACTAGTTATAAATTGGCCTTAGTGTTTGGGGTGACTTAGAAAGGATACTTGAAGAAGATTTTTCCTTATAGGTAGTAAGAATTGGTAAGCCTTTATGGTGTGATTTAGATAACATCGCCGAATTCTGGGTAGAACTTAGTTTTATAGAAGTGAACTTCGGCATTATTGGGATTTAGGAGTGGGACTTATCCCACCTTAAGCTTGAACTATGTAATTCCATAGTGACCTAGATACTTGTGGAATGTCTAAGTTACATTATTGAGGTTATAATGCTTAAACTCAATTGTCAGTTATGCATGTGATCATTGGTTGGATGATGTGTATAATTAATTGGTTATCTTGCTATCATGTTATGGATAGCCTTGGAAAGTCTTGTAAACTTAACCTATGGTCATGCTATCACTTGTTTATTGATGAGTTCACCAAGTGAACCTCTAATTATGTTTGTCATTCTTGCTATGAACCAATCCTAATGATTAAGCTAATGTTTATGTGAAGGATTTTCCTTTGGGGTTAGTATTATGAAAAGTGGGAGTAAAAGAGGAATTTCAAGAGCATGCACTTGACTTATAATTTACTTGATTAGAAACATGTTTACTTGGAAAACTGATGATTGAATATATCTTATAGATACTAGTGCTCATGCATCTACTTATATTATGTAGCGATGATTAATATTAAAGTGTGATGTTATGTGTTACCTTAAATCACTTATACTCTATCATTCTGCATTGTACATTCTTATTGATTGGACTATATATGTATGTGTATATCATTGTCTTGAAAGACGTGTTAATGTTATGATGATGCTCGATGAATCTGAAAAATATATTAATATTGTGATTATGCTGAGTTAATTCGGGGGATATATTGATGTTATGATGATGCCTGGTGTATCAAAGGATTATTGATTTTATGATGTTCCCCAGTGAATTCAGAGGATAAATTGATATTATGATGATGTTCGGTGAATCTAGAGGATATGTTGATGTTATGATGATGACCGATGAATCTAGAGGATATATTCATGTTATGATCATACCCGGTGAATCCGAAGGATATGCTTATGTTACGATGATGCCCGATGAATCCAAATGAGGTAATGATGATGTGATAATGTTATACGTGGTATATATTATGTGAATGCATAGTTGTATGTAATGTTATGCCATGTGTTGCTAAACCCATTTGTGTACTTGGGATATGATGTCTTCCTTGGTAAATTGATATCCATTCTTTGTCATAAATTACATAGATAAGAGGTGTGACCCTTGTTAACTCTAAGTAGTAACTAGAAGTCGATTATGCCGAGTTTTACGTTAAGGCTAATTGATATGTTTAATCTTGTGTAGAACCTAGGGCTCACCTAGTAAATCTACTTGACTTGGATAAATGGTTACATTAAGGAAATTTGCCTAGTAAAGTGGCTTATGTGATAACTAATTGTCTCTAATATATGACTATGACTTGTAGGGTAGAAGCCTAGTGAGCTAGTTGGTGGATCATACTTAGTTAAAATATGGAAACTAGTCCTCAAGGTTTTGATATGCTCAATGATAATAGACCTAGTATTTTATTACTAGTAGATAATTCGACATTTACTATGTGATGTCGTGGTGGCTAAATTGATGACTTATATATTTAGAAGGTTATCTAGAAGATAAATTTGTGATGGGTGAATAAATAATTGTGTTGGTAACTTGTAGCTTTTCCTTATTTGATGACTAGTAAACTATTAAACTTGAAAATTAGTGGCTCATGGAAATTGAGGCTAGCTAGTATAGGCTAGACATGATATTTATTAATGAATTCAATATTAAATAACTATATAACAAAGTTATGGTGATATGAGCTTCGTTCTATCAAATTATGATATTGATGATGATTGTAGAGCTCTGTAAGAGGCCATGGCGCGAAAGTATAACCTGCAGCCTTGGTGAAATTTGTTGTGTAGTTGTGCCTTGATTTGTTGATGAATTAATCTTTTGGTGTACTCTCCAGTGGTGTGGAACGTCATGATGAGTTCTTTGTTTGTCTTTCTTAAGTGTACTTCCTAGCGGTATGGGACGTTGTGGAAAGTTCTTTTGCTTTTTACTCTAATGATGGTAGTTGTGTTAATTATCGTAATTTTATAATTGTTAGTGTATATATGCGCCTTTACATTTACAAAATGATTACTCATGTTGTATAAAAGTTATGGTATATGTGGATATGGAATGACGTGCTATTGTTCTAGTTGATTAGTTAGCCTATGCAGTGATATCGAAGAACATTCAGGTTCAATTTTGTACCTTGACTTTAAGATATTACTTAACTCTATATCAGCCTTATATTATAATTTAGCTCAGTCGGCCGATGATGCCTATTTAGAACCTGTGTTTTGGTAGTCATACTATATTTTTGGTGCAGAACCGAGTTCTAGTTACCGCCATTGAGTCAAGATCATGTGGTGTTGATCATCAGCAGACAGGATGAGCATTTGCAGTTTGATTTGCCCTTTTCCATTCTATCCTTATTTTGTCTTTTGTATTCGAGACGAATGTATAAGACTATTTAAGACTATTAGAGGTTGAGTTGTAATTTCTATTGTCGAATATAGGGATGCCCTTGTACTAATACTATCATGTCATAGGAATGGTATTCGAATATTTGTTGTTTCTTTGTGAAATGTCTTAGTTATATTATGTTCCCATATGGGGTCCATATTGGACGTTCCTAACAAGGTAAACCAATGCATCAGCTCTAGGTTACAGTTTTGGCTTTCCTACTGGTGGACTATGGTAGGTGCCATCATGACTCCGAAATTGGGTCGTGACATCTTCCCTAATTTCTAATTTGTTAAAAGAGTATGTTTTAAAGTGCTGTTCATATGGTATTATTGATGGTTTTGAAACATGGGTTGAGTTTTTTGAATGTTTGTTTTTGAACTATGCTTTCTATGGTTTACATATGATTTTTCATTCTTTGATTATGGTTTGAACTGGTGGGGAGCATGTGTATTGTGAATAAACTAAGGGATTGTGATTTCCCCCAACTTGTGACTTTTGAAGTGGTAATGACCTTAACCTGATGTTGTTAAATTTTTTTTGAATATGAAAAGTATGTATATTGAAATACTGTTAAACTATTGGACAATGTGAAAAGTTAATGAAGCATAATGATTTTTAATAGAACCATATAGGGTTGTGAAATTCCCTAAGCTAATGCATAATTGAACCAAAGTGTTGTTAATTTTCCCAAATGACGAAATTGTTTTGGCATGTCGATGTTACCTTGTAAGTGTATTTGGTATGAGGATACGAACAATGTATGCCTGAATGTGTATCATGGTTCAATGAATTGGAATGTGTGATAAATGATCTAATTGGGATTTAATGAGGGTTGTGTTGATGATTCTTGAAAGTGGAGGTCCCGAGGGACCAATATAGGAAACCATATTTGCCGACACAGGGGTCTACCCTACCAGGTGGTTTGAGTACCCCTTCTTATTTTCATATGGTAAGGTGGTTCGAGTCCCCTATATTATATTACATGATTGGGTGCTTGTGTCACCTTGATATGTTAGGAGGTTTGAGTCCCCCATAATCCATATGTATACCCTATATTTCGTGCGGCCAGACATCCTAGGGCCTTTCTAGCTAGGGGAGAGATAGACCCATATAGCCCGTGGGTGCCTTCTTCTGTTGTGATGGTTGATCTACACAATCTAGGCTAACGTTTTAAAGTTCATGCTGAGCTTTGTTCCCTACCGTGCACATTATATATAGCTATGTATTTGCATATGATTATGTGTGTTGGATTTTCGACTTGTTTTGAATATTTATCCATGGAATTATTTTACCCTTTATCCCTGAGTTACATGCGAGTGATCAACCCTCTAACCTTCTCCTAATTTTGTATCCCCACGCGATGCAAGCACCAAAGATACTTCTACTTTTCCTACGCAAAGTTAGGTGGATCGTCTTGGTTTGTTGATTCGTTCTGGTGAAGTAGTGAGCTTCCATTTTTCAAAATACTTAAACATTTCATCAATTCTTATCATAGACTAGAGTTGAGAGTTTACATTATCATTATCATTGTTGTTGTCATTGTCAAGGTCGGGGGCAACTCCCATACATTATCATTGGCATTGTTATTGTCATTGTCAGGGTCGGGGGCAAGCCCCGACACTTTATTAATTTTGGTGTTTTGAGAAGTCTTTGTTGGATTACTTTTGACTTGGATGGTTATGTTGCTTGGTTTTTTTAACTGGTTGTCGGCCGTTGACTTATCCAGAAGTATTCGAGTTTATCTTATA
Organism: Capsicum chinense; assembly: GCA_026120095.1. Taxonomy (NCBI): domain Eukaryota; kingdom Viridiplantae; phylum Streptophyta; class Magnoliopsida; order Solanales; family Solanaceae; genus Capsicum; species Capsicum chinense. The sequence continues at coordinate 88,110,480 of JAPEIP010000009.1, forward strand.
TTATCTTGTTAAATGTTTAAAACTCATCTGACATTGGGGTATTATGTTCTGTTGGTTAGGTGCAAGGGGTGGTTTACTATCCTTGTTGGACTTGAGATACCTATAATGGCCAGGCCCTCGTTAGGGTCGTGAAAAATATAGAGTTGGCTACAGTAGTTTTCACCATAAAAATTTGAAGACATTATTTTTAGAGGTACTTGTTGACATTTTCACTGATCACAAGAGTTGCTCAGCCATAATGTGTGAAATCTCAACTAGAGGAGGTGGTTGGAACTATTTAAATGCTATAACATGAATGTGCTCCACCACTCGGTTAAAGAAAATGAGGTTTGAGAAGCTCTTTGTAGGTGGTGTTTAGGAAGTATAGTTCATTTTGTAGATGAGAAAAAAAAGTGGGCTAAGGATGTTTACCGATAGATCATTTGGGGGTTCGTTTGATATAGGTGATGGTGGTGTGATCACACAAAATGGTTCAGAGTTATCCTTTGTAATAAAGGTGAAGTAAAAATAGAGTGATAACCATATATAGAGTAGTTGATTGATGAAGTACATTAACACACGGTGTAAAGTATTCTCCCAAAGGGGAGATGGTGAACTTTGTTATAAGGGCCGCTTATGTGATCCCAATGTTTATGGGCAAAGGGACTAGATGTTAGTAGAGGATCACAGTTCCAAGTATTTGATTTACCTTGGTGCCACTATGTCACGACCCGATTTACGGATCATAATGGCACCTACTATATCCCGCCAGTAGGTAAGCCAAACTATAGGTCAGAGCTACAGGAAATGGGATAACTTGGTGGAAAATTGCCTAAAATATGAAAATCAACGTTAAAAAGGTTAAGACAACAATAAAGAAGTCACAATAGTCTAATAGATAGATAAAGGGAAGCAACTATTGAGACTCAATAAAGTCAGTACAAGAGCAACTACAAATGAACCTTAAGTACAAAATAGTCAAATGTATTTTCTCTAGAAATGAAAGAGTAGACATGGATAAATAGAAAGAAAAAGGGTAACTCCGACTGCAAGAGCTCACCCAATCTCTGAAATCAACCTTGTTCGATCGTCGAATCAACGATAGTCAATAGTAATTCGATCTGGAAAAAGAGGTACAAAAGTATAGTATGAGTACTTAGTAGGCATCATCGACCGACAGAGCTAAATAATAATATAAATAAAATAAGATACAAGATAAATCAGTTCGGTTTATCAGTTTTCGAATTGACAAAAATGGCATCCGTAACCAAATCAAAATAATTTCGTTTTGGTTCGATTTTTACAAATTCTATTCGGTTATTACGGATTTTTATTTCAGTTTGAAATAGTAAAGTAGTTAGCCTCTCTTTTTCATATCTAAACACTTAAAATTGATGGATTTTCTTAGAAAAATTATTTTTTTCAAATCTGTTTTTCATTCCTAAATATATAACTATAAATAACTCAATATTGATTAAACGAAATGAAATAATCATAAGCTTAACATAATACGTAACGTCATTAATCATTACATATAATATAACCTTGCATAAATTGTCTACAAAACAACACAAAACTCATTAAAATAGTCCATGAAACAACATATTTTCTACATAAATAGTCCATAAAATAGTCCAAAGTCACCAAAATAGTCCATAAAATATTTAAGTCATTAAACAATCCATAAACAGTCTGCGGCGTATGCGAATTTGCTGTTAAATGTTAATTGTGAATGTGAATTACAAAATAT
>JAPEIP010000009.1:88112308-88127770 GCA_026120095.1 Capsicum chinense
TTATTTAGAAAATTTTAGTTTTTTTATTTAACCGATTTCTTTTAAAATCGTAAACCGACCCCAAAAACTAAAAATTTAAAATTACAAACTAAATCTAATCCAAAAAATTGAAAAACCAAAACCAAAATTAAATTTCGATTTGATTTTTTTATTTTTTCGGTTTAAACCAAAATATGCCCACCCCTAATGTCAAGGTAATAGGGCAAACCTCGAAATAAGCCCAACCCTGTTGTATATGGATAAATAAATACATATGAAATAGTAACACAAGTATCACACTCTATAACTAAAAGATTGGCCCCCATAAGCGAATTAGTGCAAAAATATAAATAATCAAACGTATACCCCCATAGGCCTTTATGGTACCATCAAGGAAAATAAATAATCCCAATAACGATAAATTACCAATTACTATGCCATAACAAACAATCAATCCGAACAATATCATTTCATAAATAACTCCCAAAATGTAGGACTTGGATCGAAACTAAATTGTGTCATCATCATTACAATCATTTGCCAGAGTTGAACCGGAACTCATATTATCAATATCATCATCATATGTCGTACTTGAACCGAAACTCATATGTCATTACCATTATCAATTGTTGAACTCAAATCAAAACTCATATATCATTATAATCATCAAGTCTTGGACTACTTTCAGAAATCATATATAATTATCATCATCAATAAACCATGTAAATAAACCATAATCGTGATCCATATCACTAAATCACTACAACTGTTCTCCAGAACTTACCCAAAATTTGCACTAACTCCGAACTACCAAACTAGAATAATCAGTAAGAAGTAAATCTTTTCAAGTCCCAAAATAAATATTAATAAGCGTATATCATGCATAAATAATCCTACCAAAATCTAACAAAAGTATTAGCGAATGGTCGACGGAGACCCACTTCTAAACCTCGAATCCATTTTTGGCAAATTCTACCCCATGCTAGGTTAAGGTATCTAAATTCATTTAAAGATGTTAAATAAGTCCTAATTTGCCCTAAGTCAACAATTTATCCTAAAACATGAGTAAATTAGTCAATTATGCCTAAATTATGATTCTATGATAGCCTGAACAATCTGACTAGCCCTAAATATTTTTAGTGATACCTCAAATACCTAAGTCCCACCACAAATCCAGAATAATATCACAATCATACTATGAAATAGCTCAATCTCTGAAGAGTGTAAACCTAGCCTACCTAAATTCCAAAGAAAAGAGTGGAGAATATGCTAAACCACCGATTTCCATTTTTGAAATGTGCAAGCAAGATGCCACACTATAAAAATTACAATATACTTGTCTAAATTAGAACAATGATACCCGTATTTCACTATTGTGCTTTGCATCCAAAATTACGTAAAAATATTATGTGGGGCCTATTTGCAGAATCCCACTTTCAAAACTAACACAACTTCCCTCTAAGATCAAGGAACATATACCCAAAATAATGGGTGAATTTTGAGCTCTAATGTTACTACACTAAAGCCACAAACACTTTAGGGATTTTAGAAAAAGTTGAGGGAAATTAAACTTGAAATTAATGGAATCTTACAATAAATTCAATGAAAAGCTGCATAAATTAACTATACCCAAGATCCATAATCACCCACAGTTTATTCTCCAAAGAATTTCCACCTTTTAGGGTTCAATACTCTAGGGAATGGTTGAAGAATGGTGATAATCAGGCTAAGTGAGGTATTTATATCCTTTCTAGGGATGTGGATGCCACTTAATTAAACACTGGGTTGCATTAACGATAGGTGCTAAACTACCCAACTAACTTCTAAAATGGTACCTCACTGACATGGCAGGCTGCTAATGTGGTCGAATGGTACTAAATCATCTAGTGCTTAAGAGGTTAACTAGCCACTAAAGTGGCACTTGTAAATTTTGCTAGGGCTGCTAAAGAGCCCACCGCTAAAGTGCCAAAGGTTGATTTAGTGGTCGCACCAGATTTTCATGCATCAGCTGGAGACGTGGAATATTTTTAAGTCTTCATTAACCCCTTGAGATTCATCAGAAATTTAGACCAGATTTGGATATTCCAAAATCAATAGCGTAGAAAAAAATTCCATCCAAGTCTGTTTTGACAAAAAATAGGTCCCACACCCACTTACCATATTTTTTAACTACTGGACAATAACCTAAAATGAGTTGTAGAGACTTATGACCCAAACCAAGGGTTCTCACAACCTAAAATCAATTTTTTGAGCTGTTGAAACAATCAAAATTGGCACACGAGATTTTTTAGCTCAATTTTTCACCCGATAGTCAATTTGAACCTGCGAAAGTATCAATATAGGGAATTTTCTCTGAAAAGAAAATCAATTGCCCGTTAAACAAATTGTCAATTCTAGCAAGTCATAATTAACTTGGGTAAGCTATTGGAAAACTCTAATGAATGAAAATGAGTAGAAATACTAAAAATGACCTAGAGGGTCATTACAATATCTACTACTAAAAGAACTTTCGTTCTTGAACGTAAAGGATTAGGATGTTCCTGAAGCCTTGAAAAGGTAAGGATACTGGTCCCATATCTTTCTCTCAATCTCCCAAGTATAATCCTTTCTCTTAATACACCTCACAAACTATGGGAAAAATCTCATAGGGTCCATTATATGTGGTGTTGAACTTTCTTTCCTCCCAAACCTCATCACACCCTTTATGGGTGATACATACCCATTCAATATCTCTAGGAAAAAAGTCTATGATATGCATAATCCTTCTTCCTATTCTGAGCGATCCTTAGCCTATCATAAATTACCCTAACTCTATCTAATGACTCCTGAAGCAAGTCAGTACTACAAGCCTAATCTTGGAAGTGTTAAACCATCCAATCAAAGAATGACATAACCTAGCATATAAAGCCTTAAAAGGCACCATCTCAATACTCCAATGATATCTATTATTATAAGTGAACTCATCAAAGACAAGTGTTGCCCCCATTAACCCCCAAAATCCGTAACACCTACTAAAAGAATATTTTTGAGTACCTAAATAGTCCACTTTAACTACCCATCTTAATGGAAATGGAAGGCTGCACTAAGATCCAGCTGAGTACCAAAATCCTCTTGAAAAGATCTCCATAATCTAGAAGTGAACACTAAACCCTAATTTGAAATTATAGATATAGGCACACCATGTAAGTAGACTATCTCACTAATATAGATACGAGCCAATCACTTGGCACTTAAGGATATCTTAATAGGAGAGAAATATTCTGACTTGGTCAACCAATCAACAATGACCCAAATACTATCAAAACCATGCAAAGTATAATCCAAACCCCTGATAAAGTCCATGGTAATTCATTCCCATTTTCTCTTGGGAATGGGTAATCTATAAATTAATCCACCAGCTCTCTAATGTTTTTCTTTCACCTGCTAACAAAATATGCATCAAGCTACAAAGTCTATTACATCTCTCATCAAACCACTCAACCAATAATGCATCCTTAAATCTCTATACATCTTACTTATACCTGGATTTATAGAATATCTAAAGTAGTGAGCCTTATGCAAAATAGACTAAATTTGGAGTTTTGAGCATTATGCAAAATTGAGTAAATCAAGTAATAAACCCTTTAAATACAAATGCAACTATCAAATCTCAAGACACCCTCAAAATCTATATTATCCCTCTTAAAGTCACAACTTAACACCTAATCATGGATTATGCAAAGCCTCTTATCATAGAATTAATGACTCTGAATCTTCTCAAATAAGGAAGATCTTACCTCAACACTAGTAAAAATACTCCTATGGTTTGAAACATCAAGTTGCACGATCAAAGTAACTAAGGAGTAAATATCTCGTGCCTACTACCTATGAGAAACTGAAATGTACGCCAAGCTACCCATACTCACTGCGTTCCCACTCATGGTATCTGTCATCACATTCACCTTGTATGGATGATATAAAATAGTGATTTCATAATCTATAAGAATCTCCATCCATCTAAGTTTCATAGAATTAAGCTCTCTCTAAGTCACAAAATCTTGAAGACTATGATGATCCATGAATATCTCACAATGCATGCCATAAAAAGATAGTGCCTCAAAATCTTAATCACAAAAAATTTATCCACTATCTCCCAATCATGAATAAGATTGTTGTTCTTGCGCACCTTTAACTACCTCTTTGCATAAGTAATAACACGGCCCTGCTATATCAAGACATAACCCAAACCAATACTTGAAGTATCAAAATACATGATGAATCCTTTAACCTCAAAAAGAAGAGCCATGATAGTTGCTGTAGTGAGAACCCCCTTCAGATTTCCAAAGCTCCACTCGCAATCCTCGAAACATAGAAAAGGAACATTCTTTCAAGTCAACCTAGTTATCAGCATTATAATGGTAGCATAACTGTCAACGAATCATCTATATTAACCAATCAAACTAATAAAGCTATGAACCTCGTTAGAGATATAGATCTGGCTCAAACACAAATAGCCTTAATCTTCATCTGGTCAGCCATAATCCCATCCTTAGATACCACACATGCTTAAGGAATATCACTAAATTAAGACAAAATACACACGTAGAGAATTTAGCTATAAGCGTATGATCTCCTAGCGTCAGGAGCATAATTCTCAATGATGCATAAACTCCTCTCTACTCCAAAAATAAACAAGGTTGTCCTTAATAAAGAGAATCATGAAGAAATCAAAATAAGGCCTGACACATAGTTTATAAAATCCATAAATGCAACTAGGGAATTAATTTATCTAAAAGACATCAGTAGAAACACATAATAATCATAATAGGTCCTAAAGGCTTTTTGTTGGATATCCTTAACAGATCCTTAACTAATGGTAATCAGACCTCAAATCAATCATAAAGAACACCACTGCTCCCTGAAGCTTATCAAACAAATCATTATTGTGAGGCATAAGAGACCAGTTCTTTACTTTGACCTTATTAAGCTTCCTATATCTAATATACATATATATGGAACAATCCTTATTCTTTACAACCAATAAAAAAACTCCCCAATAAGACACGTTCAGTCTAATGAAACACTTACTAAGAAGATCTTGAAGATAGGAATTTAGCTCCTTAAGATCGAAAAGAGCTATATGATAAGGTTCCATAGAAATAGGTTGGGTACTCAACTCAAGATCAATAACAATGTCAATGTGACACTTAAGAGAAAGACAAGGTAGATCAGTAGGTAAAACACTAAAAACTCATTAGCTATAAAAATAAAGTCAAGTGATAGACTCTTAAGACTAACATTATGTATATAAGGAAGATGAGACTTGTAAACCATTAAAATAAGCCTCCTAGATTAAATATAAGAAATAATCCCTATCGCCTTGCTGATGATAGCTTCCTGCCACACCACTGGTGGTATAACAAGCATGGAAAAGGTAACAGTCTTGGTAAAAAATCTAGAACTGAATGATAGTGGGATAACTACTCCATGCCCAAAATTACATCAAAATCCACCGTGTCTAGTATAACAAGATCAGCCTAAGTATCAAGGTTTCATACTGTCATAACACATGATCTGAAAATCCAATCCAATACTAATGAATAACTCATGGGAGTAGACATGAATAATAGCACAAATAACAAATCCCAAGATTACTCTAACAGTAGGTCATAATAAGAAGACACACAAGAATATGTGGATCCCAAATAAAAAAAAGCCGACTGATGGCACACAAAGATTGTATCTGTGATAACATTATTTAAGAACTCAGCATCAGGTCTAGTAGGTAATGCATAAAACCAACCACCGCCACTACCTATCCTAATATATCTCCTATCATATCTATGTAAGAACTAATTTGCTATGAATATATAGCACTTACGATGCTTAAATTTCAAAAATATGCATGTACTTATGACTATTTTGTTAGATTTGATATGTTTTGGAGCTATTGTGTAGGAACCTAGGTTTTGGATTCTAAACGAAAGAAAAAGATGATTTTGGATGGTATATTGAAGAAGCAAATGGTTTTGGATGCTAAACGAAATAAAAAGTTGAAAATTGATTTTTTTTACTACTTACCAATGATATTTTAGGCGTATGTGCCACTTATTGGGAGTAGATTACCTATGTATGTAGTAGAAATTAAAGTCCAGCGTCTCTAAAGAAAAAATTAAAAGAAGACTCTACACTTACCTATGTCCACATACAGTCGATATGTGGTATATACAGTCCTTATGTAACCTAGGTGTATGTAAAGGTTAAAAGACATGAGAGCTTCAGGATATAGGAAGAAGTTCTACACTTACCTAGGTCTACATACAGTCCGTATATGGTACATACGTTCTGTATGTGTCCTAAGTAAGTGTCCACCAATGTAAGTTTTTCTAGATCGTTCTGAAATCATTTCCTAGGGTTTCCATATAACCTACATACACTTTAACTTGTTTTTAGTCATTATTATGAATGGTTAATCATGGTATTACAATTTTATTTAGGATTTAAATTCAAGGGTTTCTTGTAATCTATAAATAACGTTTGGAATTTGTTTCATAGGACACTATAGAGAGAGAGATTGAGAGAGGCCCTTTGGAGCTACCATATACACTTTTGTTCTTGGTTTATTTTGGGTTTGATATTCTATTTAAGATATTGAATTTTCTTATTTCATTATTCTGAGATTGATTTTATAATTTTGTCTATGAATTTAATGAATTATCTTACAATGATGAGTGTCTAATCCCCGTAGATAGTGCCATGGAAACCCTAGCGGATTAACAAAATAGAGAAAGTGCACAGTCATTCTAGATAAAGGTTCTTGCATATATTGTTACCGTCTTCAATTCAAGAGATTTCTTAGTGGTTGCCAATGTTAGAACCACTTGTATTCACGACTTGCTTCAAAAGAGAGGTAGAGATTTGGAAAAGAAACCACAATAATAATTTTAAACCCTCTTCCATCTAATAATTTATTTTGTCTCATCTAATTAACTTGAGACCCAAAAGGTAATAGTTAATCTAGGAACTAGGGAAAGGGTTAGTAAAGCAATGCTCTGAGACTCAAATTCTAAATATAGATATTTGCCAATGAGTCCACAAGATAGTTGATTATACATAACTTGTCAGATTCTGCATGCAAGGTATCAAAATAGTTTGATAATGCAAGGTAAATCTACGGAGTTAGAAGCTAGTGGGAACACAATCCTTGTATTTGTATTAGATTGTTTCCACCCAAAAATATCCTATTCATGTTACTTCTTGCTAGTTAATAGATATCCCCATTTTTACTTTTCCACATAGCTTAGTTATTTCTATAAGTTCAAGCATGATATCTGACGTATTGCCTGTAGAAATGGCCCTAACCTAGTTGGGTTACTATATTTTACAGTGACTGCTTTATCCTTTTAAGGAGGGATAGTTTAGGTGGTACCAAATTTTAGTGCCGTTTATGGGGAATACAATTATGGATTGACTGAATGGAGTTCTTGAAGTTGTCAAATTTTATTTTCTATTATTCTTTGGGCATACGCTAGTGTATGCCTACTCTTCTTGATATGATAACTTGGATAGAAGAAGTGTCGAGTTATGAAGACTTCTTGATTATTGATCCATATCCTTTTAATATGGTGTGGAATTATAGAAGTATGGAAGATATAGTGTGTGAGCATAAGGATAACCTGTTGAAAATATTAACATACCTTATCCATAGCAGTCATGAGTTTATTCAAAAGGTTGATAGGTTTGGCATGGATATTTACCATTTAAAAGTAGAGTTGGATGCAAAGGTTTTTGCATGTACCACCTAGAAACTTAGTCATGGGTGGTGTGATACTTAAAAATTTTTTAGAAGCCAACATGAGGAGCTAAAATTGGAGGAGTCTAAAATTTCTCACTCTTTTGTATAGTACCACTCTAAAGGAGAGCATACTAAAGTTCTATGCGGATGTAAATAAAAAAGTAATTCCCGAGTTGGGGCGTATTGGACCTCATTCAGAGTATTTTTCCATGTTATTTTAAGATAGTTAGATCTTGATTGATTAATTCAAACCTGAAGAAGAATGCAAGAAAGAGGAAATGTGTGCCCATATTCTCGAATTTGTTAAGCTAGAAGTAAAGAATTATATTCCTTCTGGAATGGTCAAGAATTACAATAGGCCACACCTATTTCTTGGGTCTTTTATTCTTATACGACCATCTTGTGAGCATATTGGGAAATTAGATAAGCAATTAGGGGTAAAATTTATAAGTTCAAAATTGAAAGAGAAAATTGGAAGCCAACCCTAGGGATACCTTGATAAGGTCTGAGTAATCAGGTACCCATGGGCTTTTTGTGGAATTCTGAGTATCCAACCCAGCCCCGTCATGCAGCAACACTAAAATAGGCACTATTTAGAAGGCAACCTAAGGTATGTTATTGTTTGTAAGTATTATTGTAATTAATGTTAGAGCTTCACACCTATGGTGTCACTGGTATGTTCCTAACTCTCTTGTTTTGTAGCTATCTAAAATTATTAGGGACAGTGCATGTTTTAAGTTGAGGTTGGGGCTGCTTATGGGTCTTGATATCCTCTTGGGGTTCTTGTTGTTGTTCCTCTTTTGTCATAGTCATGTTCCTTGTATAGTCAGCATGTTTAGGCATATTGTGTTTTGTTTCTTGATGTTTTGTATTTAATTAAGAGAAATATAAGTATCTAGGGTTGTTGATATGGTTTTGTTGATTCTTGAGAAAATAATACACCTTTAATAGCTTTTTTTTAATTATGTGAATGTATATATGTGTAACCATTATGAATTTGTTTATGAAATTAAAATTAGGGACATGATGATCATTGCTAACAATTGCATGAATCGAACAGGTAGTAGCTTGGGATATGAACTTTTTTTATGTGTGTGTGAGATGCTACCTAGTTCTCTTTGTGTGTTAAATCCAAAACTTTCCCGGTTAGTCTTGCTTAGGTTGTAGGATAGTTGTTTTAGAAAAGATCATAGGCCGATTTTGATATTAGTCCACTTTTAGCCTAAATAACCTTCCCAATGTGAAATAGTATCCCTTGATCCCATATTTTTAGCCTTATAGTCTATTTCGTTATTTTCAACATTCGTCATCCCATTTGTGTTACAATGAACTTGTTTTGGCCCTAGTCCTCCTTTGATATTGTACACCTCGATTCAAGCAAAAAGCCTAAGTTGAGGGTGGCTATCATAGGGGTACGTAATGTAAAGTAGGAATGAAAAAAGGTAAAATAAGAGAAAAACATAGTAAGGCTTGGTGTGATTTACAAAGAAAAAATTGAAAAAAAAATAATGAATAAAAGAAACCACACCCAACTCGAATGTGCAATAAATAATATAAAGGGAGAAATAAGGGTGGAACAAAAAAAATGGTTGCTAAGTGGACCCTAAAGTAAGTGTTGTTCAAAGGAGGTTTAGTCACTATATTTCGATATATATCATAGCAGCCTCCAAGCCGACATTACAAGTCAAAAAGATCTTATTGTGATCCTAACTTGACTATCTGAAAACTAAGGTATAGAAAATAAGGACAAGCCTATGGAATTTGGTGCACATAGTTAGAACTTCTCTTGTGAGTGTGGGTGTCACTTGACCATCCCTGCATTAACATACATTATTCCATATGAGTGGCTCAGACTTCCTTGTTGCGACTTAACATGGGTTGTATTTGTAGTTCCTTTCTTGTCTGGGTAATCTACCTTGTACATATGCATGATCTTGTGTTGCTAATATAATGACATAGCTTGATTCCTTTATGTTACATTATTGTCCTTAATAAATATGCACAATTGGTTTTAAATTATTGAACTTGGAAAGGGTAATGTGTTTTGAGCTAAATTTGATGATTGACTGCAATAGGTATCTTAGATTTCTCTTAGTTAAGCATCATTGCATATTGTGTTGTATTTTTCTTGCTTGGGGACAAGCAATATTCTATGTTAAGGGTCTTGAAGTGCTATAAATATATAGCACTTACAATGCTTAAACTTGGAGAATATGTTTGTAGTTATTGCTATTTTTATGATTTGATGTGTTTTTGGAGTGATTTTGCAGGAAACTACATTTTTGGTGCTAAACAGAAGGAAAAGATAATTTAGCATGCTAAATGGAAGAAAAGGATTGTTTTGGATGATAAATGGAAGAAAAATATGAAAACTAAAGTTTTTGTCTAGTTACCAAGGCTATTTTGGGTGTATGTTCCACTTACCGGGTGTAGGTGACCTATGTATCAAGATTAAAGTCCATAAGCTCATAGGCAAAAAAAAATTCTACACTAACCTATGTCCCCATACGATCCATATATGGTACATATGGTCCATATGTGACCCATGTATGTACAACGAACAAAAGTTCAGAGAGCTGCATGATCTGTAAATAAGCTTTCCACTTACCTAGGTCCACATACGTTCCATATGTAGCCTAAGTAAGTGTCCACCGATAAAAGTTTTTTTGAATCATTTCCTAGTGTTTCCACGTACCTTACATACACTCTTATGATATTTTTAGTCATTATTATGTATGTTTAATCAAGGTTTTCCTATTTTATGTAGGATTTGAATTATATTATTTTTTGTAGTCTATAAATACCCTTTAGCCTTTATTTAGTAATACAATATAGAGAGGGGCCGAGAGAGGCCCTTTTGGGCTACCATATACTCCTAGTGTTCTTAGTTTCTTGTTCAATTTAAGACGTTGGGTTTTATTTTTTCATTATTAAGAGATTGATTATGTAATTTTGTTTGTGAATTCTATGAATTATGTCGCATCTATGAGTGGCTAACCCCCTTAGCTAGGGCTATGGAAACGCTGGTGGATCAATGAAATTAGAAAGTGCCAAGTTATTCTAGATAAAGGATCTTGCATGTATTATGTTTGTCTTCAGTTCAATTGATTTCTTAGCGGTGGAAAACATTAAGCACCGCCTGTATTCCCTATTTGCTTCAAAAAAGAGGTAAAGATTGGTAAATTACATCAGAACAGTAGTTTGAGATCCCTTTCCATCTAATAATTCCTGCCTTCTAAGCTTATTAACTTGGGATCCAAACGGTAATTGTCAATCTAGGATCTAGGGAAAAGGTTAGTAAAGAAATTCTTTGAGATGTAAAAGGTAAAGAGTGAGATTTTTCAATAAGTCCACATGATAGTTGGTCTTACATAACTTGTCATATTCATCATACAAGGTATCAGAATAGTTTGAGAGTGCACGATAAATGTATGAAGTTAGAAGTTAGGGGGAATGCGAAACTAGTGTTCATCTTAGATTATTTACACCCAAAAGCATCTTATTCTTGTTAGTTCATGCTAGTTAATACAAATCCTCCTTTTTACTTTTCGGCACTGCCTGGTGATTTCAATAAGTTCAAGAAAGATATCTTCTATATTCCCTGTGGGATCAACCCCAACCTAACAGACTTTGTCTACAACAGTCATGAGTTCATTCAAAAGTTTGACAGTTTTTGCATGGGTATTTACCATTTACAAGTAGAGTTCGATGAAAAAGTTATTGCATGTAACACCCAACAAATTAGTCATGGGTGGTGTGAGACTAAAATAATTTTTAGGAGCTAAAATTAGTGGAGTCTAAAATTTCTCATACTCTTTTAGATAGTATCACTCTTAAGGACAGCATACTAAAGTTATGTGGGGATGTAAGTAATTCTCGAGTTGGGGCATATTGGACCTCTTTCTAAGCAGTTTTCCAAATTATATTTAGATAGTCTAGTCTTGATCGAGCTATTCAAACCTAAAGAAGAGTGCAAGAAAGAGGAAACATAATCCATATTCTTAAATTTATTGAGCCAGAAGAAAAAAATCATATACCTCATGGAATAGCCAAGAAGTACAATAGGCTACACATGTTTCTTAGGTCCTTTATTCTTATACGACCATCCTGTGAGCATATTGGGAAATAAGATAAGCAATTAGGAGTGAAATTCAAAAGTTCAAAATTGAAAGAAAAAATTGGAAGCCAACTCTTGGGATACCTTGACAAAGTTTGATTAATTAGGTATCCATAGGCTTATTGGTTCCTAATGGCTACCAGGCAAAAAAATTAGTAAAATGATATTGTATATAAATTTTGTCTACGCCACCAGATCTTGAATAAAGATTTTAGGTAAGGCAGACCTTTGATTTATGTCCCGAGGTAACCGAGTTCATTTCAACCTATTGGTCAGAAAGTTAAGAAAATAAAATATGGGTGTGGGATCTATATTCTACCAAAACAATGTTGAATGAAAAATCTGATTTCTCTATTAAGAGTGAAATATTGAATTTTGTGTTCTTACATAGTTCATTTGAGTATATGTGATTTCGAACAAATATTGAGCACCTGGTTGAACCCATTTTAGACTAAGAAAATCTGGTGCACTAGATTTCTGGTGCACTGTGAGAACAACACTTCAGACCAAGAGCATAGTTCACTTTGCATAGGAGATGCCACAATTTTGTAGGGGGTGTCACAATCATGACTCGTGTGGCAGACAAAAAATACTGTGATCGCGAGGCCTCAAGTCATGCTCGTGATTTTTGAAGACCTAGACTTTGTATAAAAGGACCTTTTTTCAATTATTTTTTCCATTCTCACTCACTCACTTAAGAGCTAAGAAAGCTAAATAGTAATATATATTAAAATTGAATATTGTTGGTGATTGGGAAACTAATTAACAGTCATTTTCATGATTATCTTCCAATTTAAGCTTGGCATCTTGAGGAGGCTTCTCGAAAGGGAATAGTGGTGGTTTAGCAGTTCATTGAACTTTTTTTGATGTCATGGTCCGACCATTGATTGTTGATTATGTTGTGTTAGTATTTCTGGAGATAGGGTGAGCTTTTGGAGTTCGAGTCTCCCATTTCCCTCTATCTTTTATTTTCATTCCTTTATTATCGAGGCAGATGTTGTCAACTATTCTAGATATTTGACTATTACAATTATTAGATGCTCTTGTACTGGCTCTACTAGGTCATGGGATAGTATCTTGTATGAAATATTTTATCTATATAAAACTCTTTGCTTATTTATAAGTGTGTTGTTAATTTTCACCTAAGTTTCGCATTATCCACGAAGTTAACCCATTATATGTATCTTTGGTTTACGATTTGTCTTACCTACTGATGGGTCAGAATAGTGCCACCATGACTCGTAATTTAGGCTGTGATAGAAGGGATCATGCCACTAGCCTCCAAAATCCATGACACAGGCTCGAATCATATCCTCAAGCACCTGAATAGTCCGCTCAAACTGTACATTTGTCTGAGGAGGAATGGTTGTACTCAAATCTACCTGAGTACCCAACTCATTCTAAGAATCTCTCCAAAAGATAGAAGTAAACACAAAATCTTGGAATGAAATAATAAATATGGGTACACCATGCAAATGGACTATCCCACACATATATATATGTGAGCTAACCTCTTGGAACTAAAAGACACCTGCATAGGAATAAAATATGATGACTTTGTCAACTAATCTATGATGAACTAAATATCATTGAACCAATGAACAATATAAGGTAAGAAACTAATGAAGTCCATGGTAATTCACTCCTACTTCCACTCGAGAATGGGCAACCTCTGAATAAAACCACCTGGACGCTTGATGAGTAGTGATTTTACCACTCTTTTGTACTCATTTTTAGTGCACATTACCTTGTCTCAAATGAGTATATTAGACATAATTGTGATTTAATTCACTAATATCCACTCTTTGCAGGTATAGGAGTTGAAAAGACAAAGAGATATGGATTGGAGCTTGAAACAATCAAAAGGGAGCTGAGAAAGTACAATTGAAGACCTACAATGAAATAGCCTCAGTTATCGTGGTCACATTCCATTGGAAACAGTCGTAATTAATAAAGATGGTCAATCAATAGTGACTGTGGAAGTCAACTGCGGTCGCAGTCAAAATTGCGTAATCACAGCTTATTGAAAAATGTTCAGCCCAACGGCAAAACTATAATTGCAAGTGCTTATCCCAATTTGAACAAAAAGAATCAAATCATAATTTTATGTATCATTCATTCCATCACATTCCTTCTTCCCCAATTTTCTAGATTTTTGGCTTGAGACTTTGTAGCCTCTATTTTTGGAGAAGAAAATATTGCGTCAATTTTGTGTGAAGAATACATTGGAGACTTTCTAAGTGAAATATTTGCTCAATTCCATTATTGATATTGTGGGAGGGCCAAGTTTGAAGTAACATTCACTTAGATCTTCTACATCTTTGATTTAATCGAGATTTTGGGAATATCTATGCTTATTTATCTTATATGTAGCTAAATCTCCTTCTTGGTGTTATGTGTGAATAGGGGTTAAAGTGTATGTGGGTTGTTGTTGTTAGCATTTATTTGGTAATTCATGTTTATGGGTTTTATCATTATTATGCTTATTTGGTTTGAATTTGATGGGCGAAAGATCCAAATAATCACATGGGTTTAATGGGTGAAAGCTCGAAGCTCTTAAAAATTCAAGGCCATCTTCAAAAGAAGGATTTTGGGTGAACTTTAGGAAACCATATCATCCTCGTGGAGACCAAATCAATGATAGACAATTAAGTGTGTAGTTTGCTAAGACAATTAAGTGCGTAGTTTGCTAAATCTTCTCTATCTCAGACATAAGGGTAAATTTGAAGTTGATTATACCATCTATGTCATCCTAGAAATAAGGATGCCTTGATTGATTTTGTGGATACAAATTGTCGAACACACCTAATAGGTATTCGAAAGAATTAATAGGTGAAATTTTGGTGTTTTGTTGAAAGGCTGACATCAAAACATATAACAAAGACTACTGATATTTGAATTATTGAAGTTACGTTGCTAATTGACACCCACATGTCACTCCCTTAGTAATGCATAATAACAAGATCCGTGCATAATTGTTAAAACCCTAATTATTCGTACGCCTAAATTTATACTAGAAAATCCCAAAAAGAAACATTAGTGTAGGAACTCACCTTCCCCAT
Source organism: Capsicum chinense (assembly GCA_026120095.1). Taxonomy (NCBI): domain Eukaryota; kingdom Viridiplantae; phylum Streptophyta; class Magnoliopsida; order Solanales; family Solanaceae; genus Capsicum; species Capsicum chinense. Next base: position 88,127,241 of record JAPEIP010000009.1, read on the forward strand.
TTTATCTTTTGTAACATTTGTTTAGATTTAACTTGTATCTATCATTTAGAATTAATTTGACTGCCACACACATTGCTCCTCGTAGATTTGATCCGACTCCAAAGTTTGGTAAATATATTTATGACGACCGCCTTGCACTTAATTGACGTGTAAGTTGTGTGTTATTAAAAATAGAACCATTGCCGAGGAATAATTTGGTGTAATGAGTTAGTTTGGAATTTTAGCTTACTTTCTTAAATTTTATCTTTTCAATATTTGTTAGTTATTTTCTTTTGCTTATTTTTTTAGATAGATTTTTAGTTTTGCTTATTTGTTAATATGGCATCATGGAATGAATGTGGATTTGGTGGTTGTAAATCATACCTTGATGACCCATGTCTATATTATGGTGGACCACATTTTCAGAACGATTATAGATATGCTCCTCAGGAATAGATGTGTGCACTATATCAACCCTATTGGGAGCATGATTGTTTCTTTTGTGGTGGTCATGATAGACATCAGAATCATTGTCCAAATACCCCTTCCCC
>JAPEIP010000009.1:88127870-88156392 GCA_026120095.1 Capsicum chinense
TAGCCTTTATTTAGTAATACAATATAGAGAGGGGCCGAGAGAGGCCCTTTTGGGCTACCATATACTCCTAGTGTTCTTAGTTTCTTGTTCAATTTAAGACGTTGGGTTTTATTTTTTCATTATTAAGAGATTGATTATGTAATTTTGTTTGTGAATTCTATGAATTATGTCGCATCTATGAGTGGCTAACCCCCTTAGCTAGGGCTATGGAAACGCTGGTGGATCAATGAAATTAGAAAGTGCCAAGTTATTCTAGATAAAGGATCTTGCATGTATTATGTTTGTCTTCAGTTCAATTGATTTCTTAGCGGTGGAAAACATTAAGCACCGCCTGTATTCCCTATTTGCTTCAAAAAAGAGGTAAAGATTGGTAAATTACATCAGAACAGTAGTTTGAGATCCCTTTCCATCTAATAATTCCTGCCTTCTAAGCTTATTAACTTGGGATCCAAACGGTAATTGTCAATCTAGGATCTAGGGAAAAGGTTAGTAAAGAAATTCTTTGAGATGTAAAAGGTAAAGAGTGAGATTTTTCAATAAGTCCACATGATAGTTGGTCTTACATAACTTGTCATATTCATCATACAAGGTATCAGAATAGTTTGAGAGTGCACGATAAATGTATGAAGTTAGAAGTTAGGGGGAATGCGAAACTAGTGTTCATCTTAGATTATTTACACCCAAAAGCATCTTATTCTTGTTAGTTCATGCTAGTTAATACAAATCCTCCTTTTTACTTTTCGGCACTGCCTGGTGATTTCAATAAGTTCAAGAAAGATATCTTCTATATTCCCTGTGGGATCAACCCCAACCTAACAGACTTTGTCTACAACAGTCATGAGTTCATTCAAAAGTTTGACAGTTTTTGCATGGGTATTTACCATTTACAAGTAGAGTTCGATGAAAAAGTTATTGCATGTAACACCCAACAAATTAGTCATGGGTGGTGTGAGACTAAAATAATTTTTAGGAGCTAAAATTAGTGGAGTCTAAAATTTCTCATACTCTTTTAGATAGTATCACTCTTAAGGACAGCATACTAAAGTTATGTGGGGATGTAAGTAATTCTCGAGTTGGGGCATATTGGACCTCTTTCTAAGCAGTTTTCCAAATTATATTTAGATAGTCTAGTCTTGATCGAGCTATTCAAACCTAAAGAAGAGTGCAAGAAAGAGGAAACATAATCCATATTCTTAAATTTATTGAGCCAGAAGAAAAAAATCATATACCTCATGGAATAGCCAAGAAGTACAATAGGCTACACATGTTTCTTAGGTCCTTTATTCTTATACGACCATCCTGTGAGCATATTGGGAAATAAGATAAGCAATTAGGAGTGAAATTCAAAAGTTCAAAATTGAAAGAAAAAATTGGAAGCCAACTCTTGGGATACCTTGACAAAGTTTGATTAATTAGGTATCCATAGGCTTATTGGTTCCTAATGGCTACCAGGCAAAAAAATTAGTAAAATGATATTGTATATAAATTTTGTCTACGCCACCAGATCTTGAATAAAGATTTTAGGTAAGGCAGACCTTTGATTTATGTCCCGAGGTAACCGAGTTCATTTCAACCTATTGGTCAGAAAGTTAAGAAAATAAAATATGGGTGTGGGATCTATATTCTACCAAAACAATGTTGAATGAAAAATCTGATTTCTCTATTAAGAGTGAAATATTGAATTTTGTGTTCTTACATAGTTCATTTGAGTATATGTGATTTCGAACAAATATTGAGCACCTGGTTGAACCCATTTTAGACTAAGAAAATCTGGTGCACTAGATTTCTGGTGCACTGTGAGAACAACACTTCAGACCAAGAGCATAGTTCACTTTGCATAGGAGATGCCACAATTTTGTAGGGGGTGTCACAATCATGACTCGTGTGGCAGACAAAAAATACTGTGATCGCGAGGCCTCAAGTCATGCTCGTGATTTTTGAAGACCTAGACTTTGTATAAAAGGACCTTTTTTCAATTATTTTTTCCATTCTCACTCACTCACTTAAGAGCTAAGAAAGCTAAATAGTAATATATATTAAAATTGAATATTGTTGGTGATTGGGAAACTAATTAACAGTCATTTTCATGATTATCTTCCAATTTAAGCTTGGCATCTTGAGGAGGCTTCTCGAAAGGGAATAGTGGTGGTTTAGCAGTTCATTGAACTTTTTTTGATGTCATGGTCCGACCATTGATTGTTGATTATGTTGTGTTAGTATTTCTGGAGATAGGGTGAGCTTTTGGAGTTCGAGTCTCCCATTTCCCTCTATCTTTTATTTTCATTCCTTTATTATCGAGGCAGATGTTGTCAACTATTCTAGATATTTGACTATTACAATTATTAGATGCTCTTGTACTGGCTCTACTAGGTCATGGGATAGTATCTTGTATGAAATATTTTATCTATATAAAACTCTTTGCTTATTTATAAGTGTGTTGTTAATTTTCACCTAAGTTTCGCATTATCCACGAAGTTAACCCATTATATGTATCTTTGGTTTACGATTTGTCTTACCTACTGATGGGTCAGAATAGTGCCACCATGACTCGTAATTTAGGCTGTGATAGAAGGGATCATGCCACTAGCCTCCAAAATCCATGACACAGGCTCGAATCATATCCTCAAGCACCTGAATAGTCCGCTCAAACTGTACATTTGTCTGAGGAGGAATGGTTGTACTCAAATCTACCTGAGTACCCAACTCATTCTAAGAATCTCTCCAAAAGATAGAAGTAAACACAAAATCTTGGAATGAAATAATAAATATGGGTACACCATGCAAATGGACTATCCCACACATATATATATGTGAGCTAACCTCTTGGAACTAAAAGACACCTGCATAGGAATAAAATATGATGACTTTGTCAACTAATCTATGATGAACTAAATATCATTGAACCAATGAACAATATAAGGTAAGAAACTAATGAAGTCCATGGTAATTCACTCCTACTTCCACTCGAGAATGGGCAACCTCTGAATAAAACCACCTGGACGCTTGATGAGTAGTGATTTTACCACTCTTTTGTACTCATTTTTAGTGCACATTACCTTGTCTCAAATGAGTATATTAGACATAATTGTGATTTAATTCACTAATATCCACTCTTTGCAGGTATAGGAGTTGAAAAGACAAAGAGATATGGATTGGAGCTTGAAACAATCAAAAGGGAGCTGAGAAAGTACAATTGAAGACCTACAATGAAATAGCCTCAGTTATCGTGGTCACATTCCATTGGAAACAGTCGTAATTAATAAAGATGGTCAATCAATAGTGACTGTGGAAGTCAACTGCGGTCGCAGTCAAAATTGCGTAATCACAGCTTATTGAAAAATGTTCAGCCCAACGGCAAAACTATAATTGCAAGTGCTTATCCCAATTTGAACAAAAAGAATCAAATCATAATTTTATGTATCATTCATTCCATCACATTCCTTCTTCCCCAATTTTCTAGATTTTTGGCTTGAGACTTTGTAGCCTCTATTTTTGGAGAAGAAAATATTGCGTCAATTTTGTGTGAAGAATACATTGGAGACTTTCTAAGTGAAATATTTGCTCAATTCCATTATTGATATTGTGGGAGGGCCAAGTTTGAAGTAACATTCACTTAGATCTTCTACATCTTTGATTTAATCGAGATTTTGGGAATATCTATGCTTATTTATCTTATATGTAGCTAAATCTCCTTCTTGGTGTTATGTGTGAATAGGGGTTAAAGTGTATGTGGGTTGTTGTTGTTAGCATTTATTTGGTAATTCATGTTTATGGGTTTTATCATTATTATGCTTATTTGGTTTGAATTTGATGGGCGAAAGATCCAAATAATCACATGGGTTTAATGGGTGAAAGCTCGAAGCTCTTAAAAATTCAAGGCCATCTTCAAAAGAAGGATTTTGGGTGAACTTTAGGAAACCATATCATCCTCGTGGAGACCAAATCAATGATAGACAATTAAGTGTGTAGTTTGCTAAGACAATTAAGTGCGTAGTTTGCTAAATCTTCTCTATCTCAGACATAAGGGTAAATTTGAAGTTGATTATACCATCTATGTCATCCTAGAAATAAGGATGCCTTGATTGATTTTGTGGATACAAATTGTCGAACACACCTAATAGGTATTCGAAAGAATTAATAGGTGAAATTTTGGTGTTTTGTTGAAAGGCTGACATCAAAACATATAACAAAGACTACTGATATTTGAATTATTGAAGTTACGTTGCTAATTGACACCCACATGTCACTCCCTTAGTAATGCATAATAACAAGATCCGTGCATAATTGTTAAAACCCTAATTATTCGTACGCCTAAATTTATACTAGAAAATCCCAAAAAGAAACATTAGTGTAGGAACTCACCTTCCCCATTTTATCTTTTGTAACATTTGTTTAGATTTAACTTGTATCTATCATTTAGAATTAATTTGACTGCCACACACATTGCTCCTCGTAGATTTGATCCGACTCCAAAGTTTGGTAAATATATTTATGACGACCGCCTTGCACTTAATTGACGTGTAAGTTGTGTGTTATTAAAAATAGAACCATTGCCGAGGAATAATTTGGTGTAATGAGTTAGTTTGGAATTTTAGCTTACTTTCTTAAATTTTATCTTTTCAATATTTGTTAGTTATTTTCTTTTGCTTATTTTTTTAGATAGATTTTTAGTTTTGCTTATTTGTTAATATGGCATCATGGAATGAATGTGGATTTGGTGGTTGTAAATCATACCTTGATGACCCATGTCTATATTATGGTGGACCACATTTTCAGAACGATTATAGATATGCTCCTCAGGAATAGATGTGTGCACTATATCAACCCTATTGGGAGCATGATTGTTTCTTTTGTGGTGGTCATGATAGACATCAGAATCATTGTCCAAATACCCCTTCCCCCGTTATGCAAACTCATTTTCTAGTTATTCTTATGATTTGTATAAGTCTTATGAGAAGGAAAGAAAGGGAAGAAGTAGGGAAGTAGTAGAATTGAAGCAGTGCTTCACCTTATATTATAATTGATAACAACAGTGGAGGAGGAAACAATCATTATACATAAGGAATTTAGAGAGAAATTCAAGAAGATAGAAGATGTGTGCATGGAAGTTAATACTTCAATGACCACAACTATGCCCGTTTTTCTAAAAGAGTATGATATTGTAGTATCCTCGATGATTTCCTAACCAACTAAGCTTAACATGAGAGATGATGTAAAAAGAAGGAAATGGTAATAGAGTCGAAAGAGGAAGCCAAGAAAATCCCTTATATCATCTCTAGTCCATTTCTGGGTGAGGATACAAAAATGGAGACAACTGCCGAATTTGGGAAAAGACCCCATTCTAACCATTTCTCAACATTAAGTGTAGTGGAGTTGATGACAATCAATCCATCTAAGAATATATTGAATGGTGGTGAGCATGAATTATTTCCTTACATCCCTGAGTTTGTCTTTCCAAAATGGTATACTAAGACCCCAATCTTGGAGGAAAAGAAGCTTAAAGATCGATGTCTAATTAGTGGCTTTCTAAGATACTCACCATTTCCTAACGAGCCCATAAAAAATTTCGATACTAAATTGGGCAAATGGTTCAAGTCTTCAAAGTGTAGTGATAGAACATTTATTATCATGCCCTTATATTCGCCCAATCCGCCTCAAAGATGTAATGATAAAAAAATTGGCAAGAAATTTATATCCTCAAAGTGGAGATACAAATGGAAATCAAAAAGGCATGGGATACGATGTTAAAATAAGTACTCGATGGGAGGTAGCCCATCATGCCATGAAAAGTGGCATGCATCCTTTCCATTCTATGCAGGTTCGAGTGGAATAAATTTTTTATTTTGTGCATACATAACCCATAGAATATGGGTGGGAAGAGGAGTTTCTATTGAATTTGAAAAGGGCGCATGTGGAATTAGAAACTTGGACTAAGTAGGAAATACAAGAAACCTAGTTATTTAGTCTCAATTACCGCGACCACGGCCCATGCCACTGCCATCGTAGAGGCTGTGTGATCACGATTGCAATGGAATGGACCGCGACCGCATTCTAATTAGCTTAAAGTAACCAACCAATTCCCATTTTGTCACTATTTCTCTTTTAAATTCTCTCTAACTTTTTAGGCTTTGTGTAGCATCTACAACTATCAATTCAATCCACCTGTATCTCTATATGAGGTATGTAGTCTTTCCATCCTTGATATGAACATAATTGCATGCATAGAGTCTGTAGTGTAGAATATGGCCTACAATAGTACTTTTAGTTACTAGATACATACGTAGTTTGAAATTGTACTATGGCAGGTTATGGTAGTTGGTGTACACAAAAATTGGTGAAGTCTTAAGTACCTAAAATTGTGCTTCAAGCTTCTTAAATTGATTTGAATATCATGTGTTCGACTAAATGCCCCTACGAATTCCTTGTTCAATTACTTTGTATTTGAAGGTATGATCACACAGTCTAGACTTAAATTCACTATTTCAAATATTGCTATGCCTAGTTAGAATGAGGGATTGGGATAAAAATTAAAATTCAAATAATGTGCAGAACATGTCAAATCTAATATCTGGTAACGCGATCTACATCTCGATAACCTCCATCGCATCAATGTGATCTCAGTTAGCAGTCGGCTATCACCATACCTAAGAGTATGATTTGATAGGAAGTGAAAATTATGCACAGTCTTTGCTGATCCTAAAACCCTCTATAACACTACCACATGATCTTATATGTTTGCTCTAGCGTGTTTTTGATTGGTTTGTACTAATATTGACCTGATTTACATTTTTTACAGATTCTAAGCTACTAAAAATGGGTGATTTTGATGATATTCAATTTATGTTTGTAGAATGATAACGCCAGCATCTTGTAGACTTCCACAAAACATAGCTACTCCCTGATAGGTGTTTCAACCTAGAAAAGGTGGAAGAAAAGTTTCCAAAATTTCATGCCAGGCTCATTGCACCCCAGTGGACATACTTTTCCCTAAACCCCAGCTTAGCAAATGAACAATGGGTGCGTGAACTCTATGCAAACCTCTGTGTAGTTTCACTCAATGACCCAGTTATGAAAATTCGGGGTAAAATTTTCAACTTTGGAGCGAAGAAAATTAATTTACTATATGGGCTCCCAAATGCTGACATGGGGAATTTAGTGTGAAGGGGTGTGATCCAGGTAATTGGATGGCTGATGTCTGATGCCCTAGAAAAGAAGTCCTATAGGCCACCACTAAGCGAGATATTTTGGTGAAAGACTTTATAGGTGAGGCCAGGCTGTGGCTGAACATTAATTATAGCATAGTCACACCATGCACGCACAAGACTATTATTATAAACCTGAGAGCTCGGATGGTTTCTTGCATCTTATCTGGAATTTCTCTAAAGTAGGCGAGATTACTCTCTCAGGGTAGAAGAATTTTAAGAACCAAAAAGGTACTCATCTTCTCCTTCCTTCCTTTATTACTGAGCTATGCAGGTGGGAGGGACTAAAGACTAATGATATAGACACTTGGTTTTGCGCTGACTCCCTCATCTACCCATTCAAATTCAGAGGCAAAGGGACACCAGGTTAGAGCAAAAAGAAGAAGATGGACTCATACAAATCAGTACATTAGGACACAGACTCTTGTAGACCCTCATCAGCCACCGCCTTCGATGATATATCTGTTTAGATGAATGGGATTAAAGAGTTATTGTCCATACTACCTCAGGGACGAGGAGAGTCCTCCACTACTCATCATTTGTATCTGGAAGAACCAAATTATGATAAGACATAGCGGAGAAGAAGAAGTAGGGTTCCATAGTGGCTATCATAGAGAGAGATTATTCAGCCCTAGTTGAATGGCATAGGGACCTCAAAGAGTCACATGATGAAATGGTGAAGAGAGGAAAAAAAAGATAAATTTTTCAGAAAGCTATGGAAGGGGGTGAAAGGTATCTTCAAGGTTCTCAAACCCAACCAACCATTACCTTCACCGATATTGGATAGTGAGGATGAGGCAACTATAGAGTGGTCAACTAATGATGCCGATTCAGTAGGAGGAGATAGCTAGAGATGTGGATACAGGGAGTCCCCTTTACTCCTGCCTTCTTGCACATCTAGTGAGGATACTATATTTATTTCAGTAGGGGTTCAGACCCTGATTTATATTATGTAGGGTTGTGGTATCGGATATTTCTGTTTATAACTATTTTGGATGATGTTGTGGATATTGCTTCTTATTTTTTTGATACTACATTCCTGGGTACCTGGATGGTTCCCATGTTTTAGGTATTATCATGGTTTTTTTTCTAGTTTTAATTTTCTATACATACTTTAAATTTTACTATGGATCCTTATGATTCATCACAAGTGTTGTATATAAGTTGTTAAGATAAATGCGTCGGGAAATTCTGAGTAACCTAGCACAACTATCAAAGATGAAAGAGAAGTCTGAGTACCTTTGGTATATTTTTTTGTTTAGTAAAGTTTGAATAACTTTGTAAAGCATAGGCGAAGTCTGAGCAGCCATATAGTTAGTTGGCTCGTTCTAGGACAATATGTGATACTAAGACTTTTGTTGTAGCCATATGTTAGCAATATTGTGCATGAGGCTATTGCAAATCAAGAAAGCCCCTCCGTCCAAAATTTTACATGGATGTGAGTAATGTTGTAACAAAAACTATTCTCTTTTTGTGATTCCACAAATTTTTGACTTGTGAATGGTGATAAATATTCCGATTGTGTCTCCCCCGAGAAGGATATTTAAGCTCCCTTAATGAATTTTGCATGCCATGTGTGGTGAGACTATTGCATTCTTCTCTTATATACTTATCTTAACTAGAACTTTCCCCATTTGTCTTTTAAAACTAATTTTGATTGTATATGGTTGGACAAATGATCTTAGGTCGTCGTTGTGATTTTAGAACCTACTCTTGCCTAAAAAGCCTACCTATGAATAATTGTAATCCCTCGTACCCACTTTGAGCCTCTAAATCTTTCTTTCGCAAAATAATTATAAAGATGTGAACTTTTTTATTTATCTCTCTTTTGAACCGTACCCTCCTTGAACTTGGAAATACAACTTGAGGATAAAAGCCTAATTTGGGGGTGGTAAGAATCAATGGAAGTAAGCTTAGGGTCATGAAGTATTGAAGAAATGCCAAATGTACCTAAGTATTGAAAATGAATGTTTATAAAAAAAGGATATCATAAAAGAATGACTTGCACAAAAATGCAAGAAAATGAAATTAGAAGGAAAGTGGGGAACAAATGTAGCAAAAGCCAGGCATGAACGAAGAAAGAAAATATTGAAGAGTGACACTTAGTCGAAAGAATGAGTGTAATAAAGTGTGATGTAGATGTTCAAGGTAGGGTGTAACAAAGTTTCCTAAATGATATCCTACCCTAACCCGAACCTACATTGTAAAGTTAGAAAGTCCTTTGAGATCTCCAACCATTTACCTTCTTGTGGAGCGGTGATTGAAAATAGGGAAAATCCTATGGTATAACACTTGTTTTTCCACTTAAATTTTGTTTGTGCATGATTAATCACTTGGTGTGTGCAAATTCATTTTTTTTTTAGATTGGCATGCAAAATAGTTGAGGAAGGTAATTTTGTCACCCCCGGAACAATGAGACAAATGGAGTATAACTTGAATTTAGTCAAGAGGGAACCACCTCGAGAGTATTAGCCTTTATTGCTTGATTTCTCTTTAAAGTATTATGCATTCACTGAGTATTGCATTTTATAATGACGGGTGTTGGGAAACTAGCATAGCACACGTACCATAAGTACTTGTGGTTGGGATTCAAATCAAAGTTTCTATGAATTTTAAGGCATAAAGTTGGGCATAAACAATTGTGTCTCTTGTTGTAAGTTAGTGTTTCTTGATCACAAGAAAATATTTTAAGTTGGTGATGTAAATGAGTGGTGATTTTATCACTCTTCTCACTCAATTTTAGCATACATTACCTTGTCTCAAATGAGTAGATGAGACATAATTGTGAATTAATGCACTAATATCCACTCTTTACACGTATAGGAATTGAAAATACAAAGAAATCTGGATTGGAGCGTGAAATTATCAAAAGGGAGTAGAAAAAGTGCAGTTGAAGACTTGCAGTGAAATAGCCCCAGTTACCGCTATCGTGGTCCATTGATAGCGGTCACAGCCAGTCAAGATGGTCAATCAACCGCAGCCGTAGAAGTCAATCGCGGTTGCATCCAAACTTACGCAATCGCGGCTTGGATGAAATATTCATCCCAAGGGAAAACTTTAATTCCAAGTGCTGATCTCAATTTGAACAAAAAGATTCAAAACCTAATTTCATGTATCATTGATTCCATCACATTCCTTCTTCCCTAATTTTCTAGGTTTTTGGCTTGAGATTTTGTAGCCTCCATGTTTGGAGAAAAAAATATTGTGTAAATTCTGGGTGAAGAATACATTCGAGACTTTCTAAGTGGAAGATATTCTCACTTCCATTGTTCACATTGTGGGAGGGCCATGTTTGAAGAAACATTCACTTATATCTTCTACAACTTTGATTCATTGGAGATTGTGGGTATATGTATGCTTATTTATCTTATGTGTAGCTAAATCTCCCTATTACGGTTATGTGTGAATAGGGGTTAAAGTGTATGTGGGTTGTTGTTGTTATCATCTATTTGGTAGTTCATGTTTATGGGTTTTATCATTGCTATGCTTATTTCGCTGGGATTTGATAGGCGAAAGCTACAAATACCCACATGGGTTTGATGGGTGAAAGTTCCAAACTCTAAAAAATTCAACGCCATCATCGAATTAAGGGTTTTAGGTGAATATTAGGAAACCATATCATCCTTGAAAAATGGATGTGGAGACCAAAGCAATGATAGACAATTTAGTGTGTAGTTTGCTAAATCTATACCATCTTAGACATAAGGGTGAATTTGAAGTTGACTATGCCATGGGTGTCATCCTAGAAATAGGGATGCCTTGATTGAGGTTATGGTTACAAATTGTCGAACACATCTATTAGGTATTCGAAAGAATCAATAGGTGAAATTTTGGTGTTTTGTTGAAATGATAACATAAAAACCTATAACCAAGCCTACCCATATTTGAATTCTTGAAGTGATGTTGACAATTTGCGCCCATAGGTCACTCCCTTAGTAACACATAATTCCAAGATCCATGCATGATTGTCAAAACTCTAATTATTCATAGACTCGAATTTATAAAACAAAATCCCATAAATAAACATTAGTGTAGGACCTCACCACTCAACACTTGATCACGAAGGAAATAAAGCTTACTATCCTCAAACTGACGATCCCGAATCTGCTCAAATAATGAAGACCTCACCTCAACACAAGCTAGAATTCTCCTAGTATCTTAAATATTAAAATGAACCATCAAGTTTGCTAAGGACTGAAAATCCCATTCCAATAGCCACTGAGAAACAAAAATTCAAGCTGAACTACCCATACTTATAGCCATCCAACTCAAGGCATCTGTAACCATATCCGGCTTGGCAGGATGATACAAGATGGAAATATCATAATCCTCAAGCAACTCCATACATCTACATTTCCTTGCATTAAGTTCTCTGTGGGTCATATGATACTGACGACTACGATGATCGGTGAAAATCTCACAATCCATGCCATAAAAATAATGCCACCAAATCTTAAGTACGAAATGTACCGCTGCCTACTCCAAATAATAAGTTGGGTAGTTACGCTCATGCACCTTAAGCTATCTTGAAGAATAAGAAATAATATGACGCTACTGTATCAATACACAACCTAAACTAACCCCTGAAATATCACAATATACGGTGAATCCCTCACCCTCAATAGGAAGGGCTAGAACAGGAGTCAAAGAGAGAAAATCCTTGATCTTTCCAAATCTCGACTCACACTCCTTAGACCATCGAAAAGGAACCTCTTTTCGAGTCAATCTGGTCATAGGAGCTAAAATAGTAGCAAAATGCTCAACAAAGAATCTATAATAACCAACCAAACTAATAAATATATAAACCATTGTTGGAGATATAGGTATAGCCCAATAATGAAAAGCCTTAATATTAGCTGGATCTACCATAATACAATTCTTAGAAACCACATTTCAAAGGAATGTCACTAAATCAAGTAAAAACTCACAGTTAGAGAATTTGGCAAAAAGAATATGTTCTCTCATAGTCTGGAGCGCAATCCTCAAATGCTTTGCATGCTTCTCCTTACTCCCCGAATACACAAGGATGTCATCTATGAATACAATCACGAAGAAATGAAAATATGGCCTGAACACTTGGTTCATCAAATCCATAAATGTGGCTGTGGCATTAGTCAAGCCAAATGACATCTCCAAAGCTCATAATGACCATAATAATCCCTAAAAGCTATCTTTTGGATATCCTTCACTTGAATCCCAAACTGATGGTACAGATCTCAAATCAATTATAGAAAACACTACCACTTCTTGAAGCTGATCAAACAGATCATTAATGCGAGGCATAGGATAATGGTTCTGCGCTGTCAACTTATGATGATTTCTATTAACAATGGACATATGCATGGAGTCTTCTTTCTTCTCCACAAAAAACACAGGAGTTCCACAAGGAGACACAATCAGTCCAATAAAACCCTTACCTAAAAGCTCATAAAGTTGAGAATTCAACTCTTTAAGCTCGTCAAAAGACATACAGTAAGGTCACATAGAAATAGGTTGGATGCTAGGATCAAGACCAATAGCAAACTCAATCTCACGAACAGGGGGAAATACCAGGCAGGTTCGTAGAGAACATATCAGAAAACTCATAAACTATTGGAATAGAGTCAAGCAATGGACTCTTACTGTAGTATCACAAATCTTAGAGAGATAAGATTAGCAACCTCTCGAAATGAGCCTCCTAGCATAAACAAAATAAATAATCCCTACCGGCTCATGGCTAACTGCTTCCTGCCACATGATTGGGGTATACCGGGCATGTCTAAGGTAACCATGATAGGAAAATAATCGATGATCCCATGATAGCTGGATAACCAGTCCATGCAAAAAATTATATCAAAATCTACCTTATCTAGAATAATAAGATCTACATGAGTTTCAATATCTTTAAAAGTCACAAAACATAATCTAAAAACCTAACCACTTAATAAAGAATTATCCGTGGGAGTAGATACACATAAGGGCACAGAGAAAAGATCCTAAGATAACTCTAACTATGGAGCAGAATAAGTAGATACATAAGAATAAGTGGATCCCAGATCAAATAAAGCAAGGTCCAACTAACAACATACCAAAAGTGTACCTATAATAACAACATCAAAAGATAACCTCGAGTCTAGTAGGTACTACATATATCTAACCATGCCTACTACCTGGCTGGCTATTGATCAACCTCCTTTCTTGCCTGCCTGAAAACCTTCATGAGTACCCTGGAAACTACCCATACGACCCTGACAACCATCTCTAGTTAAGGGATGAAATGCTCTTAATGGGGAACACTTTGAGCTGAATCAACAATCACCCTATGACTAGAGAACTCACGACAATAATTACCAAGAGATCCACAATGATAACATGCTCCTTAAGCTGAAGCAGAACCAACAGATCGGGTTGACTCGGAGTAACCACCACGACTAGAATTTCTAAAGAATGAACCCCTCAAAGCCAAACCACCGACCTTACCAGGGCGATCACTAGCACTAGACTGACCTCTGTTAGTAATTTGAAGAGCTGCCTGAACCAGTTAACTGGGCTAACTCTAGGGTTGATAGGATGGACACAAAGAATACCCACCATGAGAATTAATATATCTTAATCAAGAACTACTATGTCTCCTACTGAAATTACCCTAAGGCCTGTTATCATTTACCTCTTAGATCTCATATTTTATCTCCTTCATTATCCGAGCATAATCTGAAACTTCAAAAATAGACCAACCCATAACAACCAGACTCTGAGTGAATATGCGAGGGGGAAGTGTCAATCCTCAGAAAAAGCAACAAACTATCTCATACTAAATGTTAGAATAGAAGTAGCATGACTGCCAACTCATGAAAGAGAGCCTCATACTCCATAACTATCATGGAGCCCTTATCAAATTCCTCAAATTATTTCTAAGGCTCCAAGGCACGTGACTCTCTAAGAATATCTCAAAGAACTGAATCCATGACAAGGGAGAAGATCCATCTTGTCTAAAATCCATTTAAACTCTCCACCAATGTTAAGAATCCAAATCCAACTTAAATATAGTTTAATCCAAACCATGAGTCTTAACTAGGCATAAATTACAGAGCCTATCCTCAAAATCAATAAAAAAATCCATATGCATGCTCACCCAGAGCACCATAAAACCTTGGTGGAGAGAATCTAAAGGATCTACCCAACAACCTCAACTCTTAGAGCTATAACTACATATTGTGCCCCATCTCAGTACCAGTCTGATCTAAAAATTATGCACCATTAGATGGCTCACCACCAACTATCCCCACAAGCAGAACCAAAGTATTTGTGAGCAATGAAGAAAAAATTAACCCTCGTGGAGCCTAGGATAGTCTTTGTCCTATCGCTAGCTGGGGTGGAAGAATCTCTGGCTCACGAGAAGAAATAGGGTCTGGTGGAGGACCCCTATCCTGGCTAATAGATGGGGACATATATCATGGTTGTCCACTACCTCTAGTTTTTCTAAGAACTAGACAAATATCCCTAGTATCGATCTCGAGATCCTCGTCTTATGTAGCGTTAGCATATGCCCTATCCATTTGTAAAAGAGTTAAATCAAAGGAATATTCTAGAAACCAAATTGGATTCTTAGCACGATATGAGTGAAATAAGTGAGAACTTATAAGAATATCCAATTTCCTCCCAAATATGGGAAATAGATGTCATTATTTTGAACCACAGGACTTTACTAGACACTTAATAGTGTACCAATACTACTAGTGTAACCTAGGATCTGATACCAATTTGTCATAACCTGATTTATGAGTCATGATTTCACCTACTATGTCTCGCCGTAGGTAAGATAAACCATAACCAGGAGCTAACTACAATGGGTTAACTTGGTGGAAATGCCCTAAAAGGGACCAATAGGTAATCATAAATATTAAATAAAAAGGGAAATAGAAATAGTTTATAAATAGTCAAAACATAAACACCATCCCACAAGCTAGTACAAAAGAAATTTTAAATACAATCCAAGTATCTAGAATAGTCAATACAATCTGTCTTAAGACTAAAGACTAGACATAAATAGAAAAGAAGGAAATAGGTGACTCCAACTCCAAGAGTGCACCCTATCCCTATATATTAACATAGAATGAACATCGATCAACGACAACAACTAGTACTAAAAAATGCACCAAAAAGGTACCAAAGTGTAGTATGAGTACCAAAACCATGGGTATTCAGTAGGCATCGCTAGCCGACTGAGTGAAATCATGATATAAATATGATAAAATGCATGATAACATAACTAAGTCAAGTAGACACGAACATAGATAATCTATAACATCATTGTACATAAATAGGTAAATAAATTGAAATAATAGCATAGCATAACATAAAATATCAACACATACACTCATAACTAGAAAATTGGCTCCCAAATGCCAATTGGTGTAGAAAGGTAAACAACCTATCGCAGGCCCCCATAAGCCTAGAAGGTTCATCAAGATAGTTTGACCCACCACTGTCATTTATCAACTCTCATAAAGAAATTAGAATACATCTAAGTCGCGACACACTTTAACCATCAATTGTCCATTATCATCTATTGTCAATTAATCAGGACTTATCAACTAATCGTTGTTTCAGTAGGATCTATTTGTATCATACCAAATTATAACCATTTAAATGTTTTGAAATTTCTATATTATCAATCTCACACCCCAATGTCATCATATCATGATAAATATATCATCATAGCATACTAAGAGTATCCGGACTTGAACCAATAAATATATCATCAATAGCTACACTTGAATCGGTAAATTGATCATCAATAGCCAGACTTGAATCAAGAAATATATTATCATTAGCTGAACTTGAATAAAGAAATATATCATCGATAGTCGGACCTAAACCTATAAATATATCATCAACGATGGACTTGAACTAGAAAATATAAATATTTCAATGTAATCAATAGTATTATGAATAACATAAATGGTAGCATAATAAATAGGTGTCAACCCTCACATTAACCAACATAACTATTAAGTGTCTAAATATCCAAACATTACCTCAATAAGCATTTCCAAAAGTCTAACAAGCGTATAAAGGTCTACATAAACTAACGTGTGTCTTAGCCTAAGGTTGTTCAAGGGCCCACTTTTAATCCCCAAAGTTTCATTTTAGGAAAATTCTATCACAACTAGGCTTAAAGAATTTAAATCCACTTTTACATGTTAAACCAGCCTCAATTATCTCTAATATAGGAAATTCACCTAAATATGAGCAACTAGGTCAATTATGCCAAAATTATGGATTTTACATAGCCTACATGGTCCAACTAACCAAAGCATTTCAATTTGTCTTACCAACACCTAAAACCTATCCCATATTTAACACAATATCACAATAATACTATGATGTAGCTTAATTTTACAAGGGATAAAACATAGCCTACATTAATGCTGAAAAAGCTCAAGATCTGCTAAATCATACCTTTTTCTTCTAAGATGTTTCCACAAGATGCCACGATACCAAATTCACATTATACACATCAATACAAAAATAATGATACCCATATTTCACTATTGTGCTTTGGGTCCAAAAATTATCCAAAATACCATGTGGGTCCCATTTAAGGAAAAATTACCTTTTTGACCCAACCAAATATTTCCATATGCTTAAGGAATCATTACCCTAAA
The DNA here is from genome assembly GCA_026120095.1 of Capsicum chinense. Taxonomy (NCBI): domain Eukaryota; kingdom Viridiplantae; phylum Streptophyta; class Magnoliopsida; order Solanales; family Solanaceae; genus Capsicum; species Capsicum chinense. Next base: position 88,144,720 of record JAPEIP010000009.1, read on the forward strand.
AAATCGGTGAAATTGGAGCTAATTTTGATGCTAAAATCAAGCCCCCGTGTTTTAGAGATTTTAGAACAAGAAATGGGAAATTTTACCATAAAAAGTTTGTGATTTAACCATAAATCGAAGTGAAATGACACAATAGATGTTAGCCAAGCTCCTAGATCACCCACAAGCATCAATTCAAAGCTATCTCCCTTTTTGTGGTTTTTGTCTCAAGATAACGATTGAAGAATAAGGAAAATCTAGCTAAAATGTGGTACTTTTACCCTATCCAGGGGTCTCACAATTGCAACCCGATAGTTGTAATTGTTGTACATTACGATAGGGTCAGAAGTCGCTATCGTGATATCCTCTTATTACGATTGAGGTCTGGTTAGCTGGTCAAGGAGTCGCGTATGTAACTCAAAGTATAACAATCACGACTCTTGCTACTCTGCTCAAGCAGTCGCGATCGCCACCAAAACTATCGTTATCACGATGCACCAAATTCAACTAATACAACCGAGACTTAGGAAATTTTCTAAGTATCTTCCAAGTCCTCGGGATTTATCCAAAATCTTATATATGCAAATAAACTATGTAACCACACAAAACTTGACGTTTCTGACTAAATGTCACAATCAAAATTTCCATCCAAGGCCGTTTAGTAAAATATGGGTCCCACACCTAATTTTCAATTTCTTAACTTTCTGACCAATAGGTTGAAATAATCCTGGGTGACTCAAGACCCAAACCAAAGTCCAACAAAGCCAAAAATCATCATTTAAGAGCTTCTAGAATAGTTAGAATTTGCATTCATTGTTGTTTAGCTGATGTTTTTGCTCAGTGACTATTTGGAACAAGTGAACACTTCAAAATATGGACTTTACTCAAAAATCCAAACGAACTCCCTGGTAACCATTTTTATCAATTCCAGTTCGACCAAGTCATAAGTGACTAGGTACAGCTATTGAAAAGCTCTAATAGTGAAAATATGTAAAAATAAGGAAAATGACCTGAGGGGTCATTACATATGAGCTTCATTTACTTGTTTTATCAAACCAATCACCTCGCCCACAGGATTTAGCAAGTTACCTCCAGTCCATTTATGTTCTGCATATGTTTTATAACCAAGGTCTATGACTCAAATTAAACATAGTATATCTAGGCTCCCATTAATGATTATAAAGATGTAATCTTGTAATGTTTGCTCTGTTCTAGTATTTTTTATGGGAAATATGCTAAAAATCATCAAATTTTACCTCTTCTAAGCATCCTCCTTCTTTCCATAGTTCTAGAGACTTGAGGTAACCCTAAGGGTTTTTTAAGAATAATTCCTCATTTTGGATTATAACTAAAATGAAAAAGGGCATTTCAAATTTGGAGGAACTGCTTCTTTGTACCCACTATAGCAGCTGGTTGGATTCTACAATGATGCCGCTATATTAGGTTGCCAATATTCCCCTTCCCAAAATTTATCCTACTCTTGATTCATCAAATATTAGACTTTACAAACCTTTAAACGTTTTTAAAATAATTCCCATACCTTGCACACTTTGGTTGGATTGATTTTTAATAACAACATAATGGGTCATTATAGTAGATACCAGATGAATGCATACTCAAATCACTAATACTCTCTTATTGCTTAAAAATTTTCTAATGTCATATTCTTTATCACAAAATTTTATAGGATTTGCACAACGTATACCTACCTATTTTAATCCAAACACCCTTGCACAATCCATTGCAAAAAATTTTTGCATGATATTACCATTAACAATAGCTTTAAAAACAGATAATATAACCGAGGCCATACCAACAAAAAAAATTAATAAATAATTCAAAAGGGAGAGAATAAGAAATTTTTATCCTCAAAAGTTGACTGGGCCCTGCTATAACGGGACCTCTATTACTATAACGACATCACTATAGAAGAATTTAGGCCTCTATAGAAGGATATGGCATTATTTAAGGTTGATTCACTCCTATTTCTTAAATTCTTATACACATAACTCTCCCCCCCAACTGATTAACTTGCTCTCAATGTCAGAATAAGGTAAATTACCTTCTAACTTCGTCTTCTCATTCTGTTACACATGTTATCATAGTTTAGCATTTGAAGAAATAAAGTGGGTTGGGTTTTAGTTTTTGAAATTGTTATTTTTTTGAATTTAGACGAATTTCTAAAGAATGATTATTTCTCTTACATTTACAATGCTCTTATGTCATACAAAGTGTACGTTTTAAAGAGTTTATAAGTAATTGTGGCTTGAATAATGGTAGAATGTAAAGGGTCACTTTTAATAAAAATTTCTTGGTAATTGAGGCTTGATTTTGATTTAAATACCTGAATTTTCGTGTAAAATAGTCCCATTGTACTTTACCAACCCCGTTCTATGTTAAAAAGTCAAAAGGGATGTTTTTGTGAAAATATGACATTGCAGCATCGAGGTTGATTAGAGAAGATGAAGGCTGCTATAATGGCCTCAAATCATTATAGAATTCTGTCAATAGCAAAAAACTTTCTAACTATAGCATCCCATGATAGTAGTATGCCTGCCACTATAATAAGAGATAGGTATTAGCCTTCCTTAAATTTAGACATGGAATTTTCTAAAACTTTGCAATTGATTTAGTACTTCCAAGGATTCTTACTTGGTTTTGTATGATTTTTGTAGGAATACTAGCTTTATGGTCAAAAATTAAAACAGTGCTCGCCTGACTTCGATAGATTTCCTAACAAAAACAGTTGGGAGAAGTACAGAACTATTGGAGGGTTTGTTTCTGCTATGGCAGGGGGTTCATAATAAATGAGATTAAGAAGGTGGTATTTGAGTTCTATACATAGCTTCATGGTTTTTGGTATATACCATAGTGGATCCTGCTTGAGATGGGTTCTCAGTATAGGTAGGGTAGTTCTATGACATATTCGCAGTGGTATATTGGGATGATTCTTTTCTTACTATTTGAGTTTTTTATGTTAAGGTTATCATGGATGTGGATACTATTAATGTGTTTTTGGGAGTGAAAAATATCCCTAATATTGAGTATGAGTCTCACGCTAGGGAGATAGATATGTGATAGTTGAGGGATACGCTAATTATAAAGGTTGACTGAGAGAGAGTTTTTTGGATTGGCCTCGAGGGGATTAAAAATATTAAGTTCAGTGCAGATGCTTTGAGATGGATAAATTTTGTTACTTAGAGAATTTGTCCCTCTGGTAACCCTATCAATGTGACATACCATTGGTCTTATGATATGGTTTGTTCTATTAGGGGAATTCAACTGAATATGGGTATGCAGAAAGTGTCAAAAGCAAAGGACTTCTACAAGGGAAAAGATAAATCTCCCTACCTCCCAGGTGTAATTACTGAGATATGGCTTTATGTAGGGGTGCCTAGAGAAAGGGATGATAAAGACATGTAGGGTGACATACAAGTTAATCCTCTAAAGGTGAAGGGTGCACAGGGTGGTTGCAAGAAAAAGAAAAAGAAATAGAGAAAGATAGAGATAGAGTGAGAGAGCAGAAGAACAGTAGAGAAGGAGGACAACACCCCTCCTAAATGCACCCTATTTCTCATAAGAACTTAGAAACTTGTATACCCACAGTTAGGGACTACTTTTATAGGTCCCACTTGCCGTTTTAGGGTTTGTCTCTGACCTGACCCAACCCCAGGCCTTGTCGTAATGGGTATCCCAAGTCCAAATAGGATCGGGGACTGCCCTTTGTTACCCAAGCCAACCACCTATATCCAGACTTAGATGGGCTGAATTTCGAACATATAACAAGATAGCGATATTATTCTCATTAAAAATTTTGGATAGGGTAAAGGCTGTGACAGACCCAACCGATTCCAACTGTACCTCACCAACCGACCAACCCAATCAAAATAAACCATAGACCATAAACCAAAGGGAATACCACAACATAATATGAAAATCAATCCCTAAATGTAATATGATGGAACTACAAACAATATCGTCCAATGATGTCAGCCCACTGGCTTAATCCAATGCCAAGGCTGACACCATTACCGATCCCGATGATACCAACCCCCAGAAGTACCACAAATACTTTATCCAAAAGGCTAAACAAATTCGATTGGGATATGCTCCCAACCATGGCCAAAACAAATATCCAAAATAAAAGAAAACTGTCTAAAGAAATTCATAACATGAAATAATGCCTTCTAAAAGGATAGAAGCTCACCATTTCAGTCCAAATGCTTGTACCAAATCCACGTGCTAAATAGGAGGAGTAGAATGGTCGATTCTGCATAGTGTGGGTAAACATCCATAAGTGGATGGGGTTTGCGAATGACCGCTAGAATCAATCTCAAGATAAGGATAAGATAATGTCAATGATAAAACCAAGTAAAACCATTCATAATGCATACAGCCATACATATATATATATATAAGTGTTAGGACAAGGGACCCAGGTTTAGCATGCACTTAAAACCATTACTTGGGATGTGTAGCTTTGCCGTCCTAACAACCCATGGATGATATAGGTTCAGCTCCACCTACTGAAAGGGTCCCTGTGCATGTAGCCACACAATCGGGCAATATCTCTTGGGATTACTAGTACATCCCTCCAATATAAAATGTGACACTCACACGTAGTCATTAAGGACCCCTCATACCTAGAACGCCACCTTCCACCGCTTAGCTACACACCCTGTCATTAATTCCATATTAAAATCATGTCCAAACAATCCATTTACCATTTATTAAATAAGTCAAATATTAGTGGTATCGCTATACCACCCCTTACTTGCAAGTAATATCAATAGCCAAACTATTTCGGTTAAGGGGACCTTAAGTGCCCTTTCCATATACCATATTAAATCCATTTGGGAGACTTCCATGTCTCCACAAGAATAACAAATTAGCCTTTAGCCCTTTCAAACTATTTAAACCATACATAAATCGTTTATCAAGTTTAAATCATGCAAGAGTTCCACTAAAATAAGTCAATGCAATAAACATATCTTTATAAGTATTTCATCAAACACCTTGGGGCATAATATAACCAAAACCAATTCCAAAGACCATTAAACCATTACCATGAAATTCAATTGTCAAAAACCATCATTAATCCATATAAAAGAATAATTAAAACATAGAAAACTATAACCAAGCATTCAATATCAAAATCCCCAATAATATCAGGAAAACCATAATTATGAAATAGTAAAACCATGAAATCAATCATATAAACTATGCCTTTAGTTGAAATTACAATAAGGGAAGAGAATCACGCCTTATACCAAAGAATTAATGGAAGAAAATCACGAAAGCAAGCCCAAAGAAATCCCTTAGTTGAAACCTTAGCTTCCTTGCCCCAAAATTACTTTGGAGAATTGTGTGATATTTTCGAATAGTTTTTGAGTATTAATTAATAGAAAAATAGAGTAAAAAATCTCCTAAGTGTATTAGAAGTCATGGGTCCTAATTAAGGAATGTAGGGAAATCTCTAGAATACCCTCACTTACGTTGCACAAAATCTCATCATAGGGTTATGACTAACCCATATGAGTCGTACCCTCCTATAAGGTTAGTTTTGACCAATCTTATCTATGCCTCAACCCTTGGATCAAACATTGTCTACTATATGACTCATCCAACTAAGTCATAACCAAAGTATACGATTTGTACCTATAACCTGTATCCCTGGAGGACTGAAATACTAGGAGGATCAAACACTGTCCACCATACGAGTCCCTAATACGACTACTCACACGTCTAAGTCGTACCCATTCCAGTAACCAAAACCACCCCACCAACTAACAAAGGTCAGCATACAACAGGATCATGCCACTCGTACCCCAGCATACGACTCATACCCATGAGTCATATTGGGTCTGAAGAATGGATTTCCAGGAAATTTTGTAAGGGTCAAAACCTAGGATACTTCAGTCTTCCTCACTAGGAACATTCGTTCCTGAATGAAAGATAAAGTAAAGGTAACCACACACAGAGTTACTTGTATTTTAAGACATACCTTTAACAAAGTTTAAAAACCAAAAGGCAAAGATGTTAATCTTTCCTCTATCAAACTCGAAAAATAAAGATATGTTCAAGCTATATACCGTCCACATGAATCATAGGAGCAGAAAATAAATGCGGATACTTGGACTTCATTTCCTCTTGCGCTTCCCAATTAGCTTCTTTCACCTTATAGTTCCGCCATAGACTATTAATCGAAGTCACATCCTAGGTCCACAACTGATGAACTTGCCTATCTAATACCCTATCTGAGACTTCTTTAGAAAATAGAGAATCCAAAATACCTAATCCTTCTAATGGAACAACCGAAGAAGGAACACCAAGGCACTTTCTCAACATAGAAACATGAAAGACCGAATGAATCAAACTTAAGCTAGATGGAAACTCCAACTCATAAGAAATATTGCCAACTCTCTACAAAATCACATAAAGACCAATAAACCGAGGATCGAGTTTCTCTTTTTTTTCAAAATGCACCACTCACTTCATGGGAGACACCATGAGGAATACCTTATCCCCAACCTCAAACTCCAAGTCTCTATGCCTAACATCCGTATAAGACTTTTGGTGACTTTGGGAAGCTTTAAGCCTATCCCAAATCACCTTGACCTTCTCCATCACCTGATAGAACAAATTAGGACCAAACATGTCCGCCACACTAAGCTTAAACCACTCAATAGAAGATCTATAATTCCTACCAAACAATGCCTCAAAAGGAGCAATACTAATACTCAAATGATAACTATTGTTGTTAGTAACCTCCACCAAAGGTAGATGCTCAACCCAATTGCCACCATAGTCAATCACACAGGCCCAAAACATATCTTCCAATGTCTGAATAGTTTTGTCTGCTTGCCCATCTAAGCCAAACTGCCTATAATACTCGACTAAACCTAAGAAACTTCAAATATCAGATGGAGTTGTTGGCCTAAGCCACTTTTTCACCAAAACCACCTTCTACGAAACTACCATGATTCCATCATTAAAAATAACATGACATAAGAAAGTCATAGTGTTCAACAAAAACTCACACTTAGAGAACTTGGCATACAACTATTATTCCTTTAGGGTCTACAACACCACACAGAGGCAATTAGCATAATCCACCTCATTCTTCGAATAATCTAGAATGTTATCAATAAACACAATGACGAAGAGATCTAAATACTGCCAGAACACCCTGTTAGTCAAGTCAATAAATGCTGCCAGAGTATTAGTCAGCCCAAAAGATATCACCAAGAATTCATAATGCCCATATCAAGTACAAGAAGTCATATTAGCGATATCCATCTCCCTAATCATAAGTTGATGGTACCTAGGCCAAAAATCTATCATAGAGAAGAACATGGCACCCTATAATTGGTCAAACAAGTCATTTATCCAACGAAGTAGATACTTTTTCTTGACCGTAACCTTATTCGACTGCCTTTGGTTAATGCCTATTCGAAGGGAACCATCCTTTTTTGTGCACAAATAAAACTGACACATCCCTCGGAGAAACACTAGGATGAATAAACCCCTTATCCTAAAAATACTAAAGTTTCTCCTTGAGGTCCCTCAACTCAATTAGAGCTATTAATATGGAGAAATAAAAATTGGACGAGTGTTCAGAAGAAAATCAATACCAAACTCTCTTTACCTATCCTGAGGAACACCAGAAAGATCATCCAGAAAGACCTCAAGAAACTCATTAACCATAGGGACCAAAGACAAAAAAGGACCTTGTGAGTTATAATCTTTAACCCGAACCAAGTGATAAAGACCACCCTTAGAGATTAACCTTCGAGCTCTAAGATAACAAATAAACCTCCCCCTAGGATCTAAGGAACTACATTCCCATTCTATAATCGGTTCACTAGGAAACTTTAAGAAAACCCTACGGGTCCAAAATTCCACAGACACATAAAAAGAATACAACCAATCCATACTTAAGATTATATCAATATCTACCACATCCAAATCAAACATATTATCTAGGGTTTGTTTGCTACCAACAGATACCACACACCCCTTATAGACTCTCTTAGCAATAACTGAGTCACCTGCTAAGGTAGAAAGAAAAAGGATTTGAGATAACTTTCGAATCAAAATCAAAAGACACATCTATATACAGAGTCATATAAGAAAGAGTGGACCCCAAATCAAGAAAACAATATACATCATAAAAGAAGAGTTTTAACAAACTAGTAATGACATCATGTGATGCCTCAAATTCTAGTTAGGTGCAAAAGCATACAACCTGTTCTGATAAATACTAGAACTAGGAGAAGTAACAGAGGTAGATGCCACACCACCAGGGGTAGGAAAAGAAGATGAAGCAACAAAAATCTTATTTTCCCCTATAGAAACCTTATTGACTAGACAATCCTTGTGCCGATGGCCTACCTGGCCATACTTGAAGTATTTTTCCCTTACTTATTCGTAGTAGACTCGATGAGGATGAACATAAAATTGACAAATAGGACACCAAAAAATGACTGACCTTTACCCACCTGACATTGGGCAACCATTGTCCGAGAATTGTCACCACCATGATGACGCCTATCTCTCAATTGATAAGGAGCACAAGCAAAAATAGAACAAGAACTCCCCCACTTATTTTTCTACCATTTTCCACCATCTCTACCACCCTGAGACTGAGCTCTACCCTAATAAAAAAACCTGCTCTTCTTTTCTTACCTATCCCCAATATTTGCCTATTTTCTCTTCTTATCGTTAACTAGTTGTATCTGAAAAGTCAACCTCAATATGTTAATATCTTTAATCAACAAGGTAGTATTGCTCTCTAGAATCAAATCTCTTTTCAACCCAAAAGCAAATTTCCTTATTCTCGACATCATATCAGCCACTAAATTAGAAGTATATCTTGATAGCTAATGGAACTTTAAAGCATATTCTTTTACAGACATCCTCCCCTTCCTAAGGTTCACAAACTCTTCCATCTTAGCTTCCCTCAACTCTTTAGGAAAGAATTGATCCAAGAAGGGCATTAGTAAAGGCCTCCCATAATTCTTCCTCTTCCATATCTCCTCTATCCATGTCCCACACCTTATACCACTAATAAGCAACATCTTTGACATGATAAGCTAAAAGGTTAACCCCCTTTACATTAGTAGCTTGTATAACCAGAAAGATATTTTCCATCTCATCCAAGAAGCCTTGTGGATCCTCCTATACCTTTACCCTAATAAAAGTTAGAGGACCCATCTTTATAAATTGAACAACTATTTTGGACTCAGAAAAATAAAAACTAGTCGTACCTCGCTTAGCCTAAGAAGAAACTAATTGGCCAATAACATGGATAAATTGATGAAATTCTAGGACATGGATAATAAGGAATAGGACCATGGGATCAAAGATGCACTCCAAACATAGGACGTACCCTTTTAGCATTATCCCTATATAGGATAGAAGAATTTTCTTGTGTTCCAGATCTAGGACTAGCTGAAAGATTTAACCTTTTAAATTTTGAGTCTCAAGATGTCGCTAACCCTTATCCTAGATACTATTTAACTGTTACCTTTTTAGTCTTTAGTTATTAGATGACAGTTAACCTCTTACTTAGATAATAACTAGTAACATGGATGGACAATTAAACTTCTAACTACTATTGTAATTATCATTTACTAGTCACAACTACTCTTATGGAGTAAGTAGCAATAATGTAGGCAGGATCCTAATGTTTGAAATACTAAGATAGCTAGTAAAGTTAATATAATACAATATATGCATGGGTATCGGTTCATAACAATGTAGCAGTCCCCCTACTTTGTCAATAAACCAGGGTTTCCACTATCCTGTCTAATGGTTTTCAGTCGCTCATGCTTGTGAAGTAATCAACAACGTTCATAATTGAAAGAATAATATGTAATCACAGTAATCACAACTAAAAACCCAAAACTTTAACTGATTTAATCAACCAAAATCAATACAAGAAAATTCCAAGACCAAAATCGGATCTTAAAATCAAAATACGTTTGTATGTATTAAAAGTGTGTAACTTCTACTAAAAGACACATGAAGTGTATTTATAGTTCATGAGTTTGTGGTCTTGGAAGAGTTTGTGGCCAATTACTTGGGCCATATGTGGTCTGACAGTAGGTGCAAGTACCATATGCAGTTCTAATGTAGACCTAGGTAAATGCCAGAATAATTTCCTACACTATTCATTCTTTGCATTTTTGACTTCAGGTACATACCTTACCCACATACAGTAAGCATGTAGTACATCCAGTCTGCATGTATACATATGTAAGTGGAAAAAGATCTTTCTTCTGCTCTTTCACTCTCTGGATCTTCTATTCTAGTACTTACCTTAGTCACATACGGACCACAAGTGCTACATGTGGTTCGAATGTAGACATAGGTAAGTGCAAAGCCTTATAAATCTTGCAACCAAGCTTCTGAACTTCAAGTTTTAGTACATGGTCTTGTCACATACATCTGGTAAGTTCCATAAATGCCCAAAAATAATCAAGTAAGTAGCCAAAAACTCCATTTTCCCTTTTTTCAACGAACTTAGCACCCAAAACCTTGTTTCCTTCAAAGCTTACCCAAAATACATCATATCTGACAGTATAACCTAACAAATTTGCATATTTCCTCATTTAAGAATCAAAAGTGATATATTTATATAGCACATCAACACCCTCAACTTAGAATGTTTGCATGTCCTCAGGCAACAAAATACAACAAAATAAAACTCGACGCTTAACTAGGAAAATCTAAGATATCAAAGGTAGTCAATTAACACTTTAATTTAAAATCATAATACACTCACCTATCGTAATTTTTTCAGAAAAACTGCATATAAACATGAAGTACAATAATGTGACATAATGGGATAAAGGTTTGGCATTATATTAGCAATAGACAACCAAGCATGTATATATAAGTTACACTTCCCAAAACAAGTAAGCGGCTAGAAATATAACTCATATGCCTTCACAACAAAGAAGTCTCACTCACGCATATGAAATAATGCATTTCAATGCAGGGATTGTCAAGAAACCCTCAAACTCAAATGAGAAGTTCCAAAAATGAATATCAAACACCATAGGCTTGCCCATAGTTTATTTACCTTGATATTCAAATAGTCAAGTTAGAATCACTATAGGACTTTTCTTAAGTGACTAAGCCTCCTGGTCACTAAAATAATTTTGGGATCCAATCAATAACCATCTTTCTTTTTATCCCACCCTTTTATTCTTTATTGCATATTCAGGTTAGGTGCAGTATTTTATTCTTTCTTTTTCACTTTTTTCATAATTTTTCTTTTCTTTTTATTTTCCTTATTTTTCTTTTGGTACCACACCCAGCTGTACTAGCCTTTTTTTTATTTTACCGTTCTGTATAGCCTCTTTACATTACACACAACCCCATGATAGCCACCCTCAACATAGATGATTAGCTTGAGTTGAGGTGCATAATGTCCAAGGAGGAACGAGCCTAAATACGTTACTACAACACTAATGGGAAGGTGAAAGGTGACAAGAAAAAAAAGCTATAAGGCTCAAACTTAGGATAATGGGATACAATTTACACATGGAAGGTCATTTAGGAAAAAAGTGGACTAACTTCAAAAACGAATAATGATCCTTTCTTAACCAACTATCCATAACCTAGAAAATACTAATCAGGCAAGTTCTGAATTTAACAGACAAAGAGAACTAAGTGGCATCTCAC
>JAPEIP010000009.1:88164994-88182339 GCA_026120095.1 Capsicum chinense
CTCTAAACTTCATGTTTTAGTACATGCTCTTTTCACATACATCCGGTAAGTGCCATCAATGCCTAAAAAAAATCAAGTAGCCAAAAACTCCATTTTCCCTTTTTTTTTCAATGAACTTAGCACCCAAAACCTTGTTTCCATCAAAGCATACCCAAAACACATCATATCTGACAGTATAACCAAACAAATTTGTATATTTCTTCATTTAAGAATCAAAAGTGCTATATTTATATAGCACATCAACACCCTCAACTTATAATATTTGCATGTCCTCAGGCAAAAAAACACAACAAAATAAAACCCGACGCTTAACTAGGAAAATCTAAGATATCCAAGGTAGTCAATTAACACTCTATTTTCAAATCATAATACACTCACCTATCGTAATTTTTTCAAAACAACTGCATATAAACATGAAGAACAATAATGTGACAAATGGGATCAAGGTTTGGCATTACATTAGCAATAGACAACCATGCCTGTATGTATAAGTTACACTTCCCAAAACAAGTAAGCGGCTAGAAATATAACTCATGTGACCTCACAACAAAGAAGTCTCACTCACTCATACGAAACAATGCATTTCAATGCAGGGATAGTCAAGAAACCCTCAGACTGAAATGAGAAGTTCCAACAATGTATATCAAACACCATAGGCTTGCCCACAGTTTCTTTACCTTGAAGTTCAAACTGTCAAGTTAGAATCACCAGAGGACTTTTCTCAACTTTTAATGTAGTCTTGGGGGCTTGTATGGTACATATGGATAACAAGTGACTAAGCCTCCTTGTCACTAGACTAACTTTGGGATCCAATCAATAACCATCTTTCTTTTTATCCCACCCTTTTATTCTTTATTGCATATTCAGGTTAGGTGCAGTATTTTATTCTTTCTTTTTCACTTTTTTCATAATTTTTCTTTTCTTTTTATTTTTCCTTATTTTTCTTTTGGTACCACACCCAGCCGTACTAGCCTTTTTTTTATTTTACCGTTCTGTATAGCCTCTTTACATTACACACAACCCCATGATAGCCACCCTCAACATAGATGATTAGCTTGAGTTGAGGTGCATAATGTCCAAGGAGGAACGAGCCTAAATACATTACTGCAACACTAATGGGAAGGTGAAAGGTGAAACAAGATAAATAAGCTATAAGTCTCAAACTTAGGATAAAGGGATACAATTTACAAATGGAAGGTCATTTAGGCAAAAAGTGGACTAACTTTAAAAACGACCAATGATGCTTTCATAACCAACTATCCTATAACCTAGAAAATACTAATCAGGCAAGTTCTGAATTGAATAGACGAAGAGAACTAAGTGTCATCTCACACACACATGGTACAAAGTCAATATTACAGGATACTACCTATCTGGTTGGTACAATTATGATCAAATGATTATCATTTCCCTAATCTTAAGGCCATAAATAGATCCATAATGTTCACATATATACATTTACATAATTCTAAAATTTTTTAGGGTTATCATTTTTCTCTAAAATCAATAAAAAATATAACAACTTACCCTAAATACTTAACGTCTCCTAATTACACAAAAACAAAAAAAATTCATATGACATAAATTGTATTCTACACATGTCGATTCTATAACCATACCATGACCGATAGAATTAGAAGCATAACAACAAAAACCTACGATTCTTATAGTATACCCCACCCTAAATTAAATGATTGTGTACTGTACCCAATACAGTAAAATAATATTTAACTAAAGGAATATGTACATACCTAGGACACACTAGGTGTCCATGTCATGGGCATCCCTAATTGAGGGTATATCTACTGACGGATGTGGTAGCAGTATTGGTGCACTACTAGAATATGCACCTATTGATGTCTCAACATGTATCTACCTCTCAACAATTGTAGAGCCTGTTGAATAGTGGTAGGCCTTTTTCAAGGCCTACTCATAAGGAATATTTTGACCATTCAGATCCCTCATGTGTCCTTTCTTGGTCCTACCTAGTGGGACCTCCTCATTATCTTCTACAAAAAAATCAAAGTGTCTTGGCCTTCATGGAGGTGATATCCAAAATATTAAGGGTTTGACATAAAGAGTGATTATCGTATGGCTCTTTGTGAGAGAGCATACTTCTACTTACTAATATGACTTGTGTTCGATATATCAATCTACACAAATAGGCTTCAATACATCTCTCCAAAGAATTAATATGTGCTTGTAAATTATATTTATCTTTGACATCGTTCTATGTGTGGCATCCCATCTATCCTCTGTTGTTTCTAGTCTGATCCGGACCCATAGCCAGATATGCCCATATAGAGTAGTCACCTCGATCTCAATAACCCAAAATCAATCATCAGTGGCTCTCTTAATGTCCATTAAACTATGCATGAAATCATGATATATCTTTATCATACCTATAGTAGCAACTCTAATGGATGTCTAAGGAGGCAGTGATGAAGTACCTATCTGCTCTGACTTAGAGGATGGGGCTGATGTAGAAGTGGTCGGTATCCCCTCACCCTGCCTACTAATCATGAGGGTATCTCTCTTCTCCCCTATATCAAGATCAATTCTAACTCCTATATCACCTTCCTGTATCTCAATAGGCTCTATAGGTAATGTAGCATATCCATTAGATCTCCTAGGAAGGGCCAGGTGTGCCGAGTCATTCATTACTCTCATTTGTGCGGTTACTATCACAAGTACTCTCTCATCGAATCCCAGTATATATGGTACCCCAGAATCATCACACAATCTCTGAATAAGACAAGGAAATGGAAAAATTTTATCTCCCTAAAAGCTCTATCATGAATATCGTGCCAAAGGATGGCAACAAAGTTAATATCATAACCCGCCATCATACTAGCAATCAGGGTGGCTCCCTCCCATGTAAATACATAATCTAAAATAGTCAATACCAATCTATATTTGATGATCAACTACAAAAACTTAATATAAAATGTCAAATATTCCTTCTACATAATGCCCTTCCCCTTAATCCTAGGGATCTGATCACCTAATAGTGAAATATAGCCAGCGATCTGCCTAGACATCTTAAATCTCTCCTATTAATTCTTAGCCTCTCTCATAATATGCCTATCATATGAGACTCTCAGTCTATAGTCATACTCTTATGTAGTTGTTGGGTAAATATAGTCTAGATTAAAGAGAACTCACCAGATGGTCGTTGCTAAAAGATCAACCCTGATCTTTTTCACAAAGCTCTGCTCAAGTTATGGTTGCTCCATATGTCTCATCAAAACTATAAACCTGAACTTTGAAAGAACTACTATGGCACGATATGATGAATAAAACTCTCATACCAAAGTTGGGTTGTAATAACTGAGTGGTCTTATTATCAACCCCAACTGATAACGATTAAAAGTCACTCGTAATAATGGTGCTCTGCTAAACCCAGATATCTTAATTTTTACACTCCTAAAAACTGAGCCTCTTAGGCCTACCGGTCTCCAAAATATGACTGTCAATATCAAATATCATCTATATTCCCTCCATACACTATATCAGGTTACTCTTCTCAAGAGGTGCCTCACAGCAATGTGTAATAGTGGAACTTTGTCCCTGTTGTGCTAATGCCTCCTCATATAGAATGGTCACTGATAATGATCAACTCACTGCCATATTTGATGGATGAGATGGTCATTGTCAAGTAACCCAATGTAAATTGGGTCGAATCTAAAGGAGTGAATGTTATAGACTTCCAACCTATGGGTGCTCAAGTTACTATAAGGTTACCTGAAATGCTAATGGAAACAACATGTATAAGTAAATGGGGGGAAATTTTTCAAAACTTCTTCACACAAACTTTACTAGTAAGGAGTTAATTCTATCTTGGGTCTAAATTCAAGGTTTGGAGGAATCTTGGGATTATGTCTCCTTAAAGGTAATGTATGTGGGATAATGTTGGTTTATTGAGACACTTAGTTGTAAAGTAATGGTAGGCTAGGTCAAATTTCGTTGAGGTCAATCTTTTGATAAAACCACAATGATTTCACCTATTGTCTCTTTAGAGAAGCTAATACGTGTAGAGTATATATAACCACCCAAAACCTCAACCAAGCATCGCTATTTCAAGGATGATGCTCTTGACATGATTTACACTCCCTAAATAGTTATTTCTGGGATTGCAAAGGGTTTTGAACCATAGACTTAGTTGTTTACCATTGCTTTGTCCCACGATAACCCTCTTTAGAGGATGTTATGGGTTACCTAACATTCACCTAAAACCCTCTTTCGAGGATGACAAAGGGTTTCTAAAGCTTGAGGCTTTCACCTATCAAACCTAAGTGGAAATTTGGGGTTTTCATCCATCGAATCCCAACTTATAATTCTTAAGAAATGGTGAAATCCATACTCAACAACTAAAATCTATGAACACACAGCAATACCCACACACAATTACACACTAATTCAACATAATCCCAAGACTAAATTACTTGGCTACTCATGAAGAAAGTGAAAAGAGATATACTATGTGGTTCAATCAAAACATTCTTTTTACAATATGAAACAAAGAAATTTGAGTCTCCAAAGTTTATTACACATTTTCCCAATTACGGTTTAAAGCCTAGAATGCAAAACTATATTGTGAGACAAGCAATACCCAATAAATAAAAGGATTTTGCTTATATATGATTTGGGATTCATCCATGACATTTTACAATTCTATCATTGGGCCAGTTCCCGCTAATCTACGAGCACATGTATTTTAATGCGACAGTGCCTGTGCGACGCATTGCTCTTACTATCTTGATCGACTGCGACTGTAGCTAGAGGACCGTGGTCACGATAACTAGAGCTGATGTAATCCAAGTCTTCAATTGCACTCTTCTATGCTTTCTGTTTCTCATTTTCAGCTCCACTCCACATCTTTTGACTTCCATAGCTTTTTTACCTTCATCGAGTTTATATTAGTATATCTAACCACAAGTTTGTCTCATTTATGCATTCAAATCAAGGCATTGTACACTAATAATAAGAATGAATGAGTGCTAACAACACCACTTATCAATACCCCTAACTAACTTTGCTTGTCCTCAAGCAACACTACCCCTATATTATAAGACATTGTGTGCCCTCATTCTATCAATCAATGATCATGATGACTTAACTTTAGTGCCACCACTAAATGTATTTCACACATGGACAAATAAGTTTCTAACTACTCCCCTCGTTGTAAAATGGAATAGCAAAAGATGGAATAAACCTTAGTGAGAAACCATGTAAAAATTACTAACACTCTAAAAATGACTTGTTTGGTATACTCTCATTTACCTCATTTCATTAGAGATAACAAAACTATCCACCTCAACTAGCTCACATGACACCTCACGAGAAAGAAAAATTTCATACACCCAGTAACTAATCATGCAACAAGGAACTTTAAGTGCAAGCCCTCATACTCTTAATAAGTTCTCCATGTTAACAAGTATCATTCCATAGGCTTTCCCTATTTTCAATGACCAGTACAAAGAAGGTAAGCGGTTGGAGATCTCAAAGGAATTTTTAAGCTTGTAACGTTGGGTTGGGGTAGGGTAGGATATCATTTTTATACAATAGGGATACACCCTTCCTTGAACTTCTGTATCGTATTTTTCAAAGTTCTTTCTTTTTCTCTATAACTATTGGCCACTCTCCTTGCTTTCTTTCTTTTACCATGCCTACTTTTTTCTTTATTTTCTCACTTAACTTTCTTTGTCTCATTTTCTAGCAATTTTAAAGTAATCTTTTCTTTGTTGGGTCCTTTCCTCTTCAATTCGCTTCTTTTCAAAACTTAGGCACATTAGGCATACACTGACTCTTTATGGCACCAAACTTTGTTCCTTCAATCTTTTTCACCCCCAACTTAGGATTTTGTCTTAAATTACATTCTCACGTTCAAGAAAGGTAGGGTACAAAAGAGGGATAAAAAGAGTGGTTCATGACTTGTAATGTGTTTCCCAAAGAAAGGTCCAAAGGCTCGAAATGGGCTCGAGGGATTAAACTTATGCAAGGGTAGGATTTTTAGGATTAAAGTGGGTACCAAAATCACAAAGATGGACTAAGATAATTTCTCCAACCACATATAATCTAACTTAGCTATGAAAGACTAGAGGGGCAAGTTCTAGATAGCACAAGTACAAAAGAGATGAAGACAATCAACCGTACTCACATGGCATGTGAGTATCGTTTAGAGGGTTCAATCATTCTACACTCTCGAGATAAAGATGGGGTATTCATTAACTTTCCAACATCAATTCTCAGAGTCCTAAAAAGAAAGAAAATATCAATACAAAGTTGCTCACGTCATGCCTTCGGATTTTGTAAAAAATTTACGATGGAGGGGGTTGTTTGCCTTTGTATCTTCACCGCACATAATTTGCTAACTATGGAAACACCTCAAGCGATAGTCTCATATTTTGAATCATAGTACATTCTAACTATCCATATGGTTACTTAGGCTTTAACAGTTGATATGGATGTGATCCCAAATCATTAATGCTACATGTACTCAGACTTCCCTTATATTTTATAGCTTCAATGCCATGGGTAATCAGACTTCCCCTACACCTACTTATAGAAACCCAATCATGACAGCAGGACTCATAAAGTGTAATTTAAACTAAAATGGGCAACTAACAAAAACAAATGACTAGTCCATGCAAATACGGGCACCATCAGAGTGCCTGAATATTACAACTCGAATAAAAATAAAGGTAAGGATTATCCAAATGAGCAAAGAGGTATGCAAAAATATCAATAATATAGGGCCAAATTTCATAAATAAGGAAACACCCCCAACTAATGAGGTAGCGATGTCCCCACTACATAAATAATTAAGGGTAGAAGAGAGAAGGGTGCTCTCTAAAATCATATTAAGGGCTGCTATCACTTGTAGAACCTGCATTATCACTATTCTCATTAAGATTTGACTAATTAGATAGGGCCTTATTATCATTGTCCACCCAAGAAGTAGAAAGCTAGCTTCAGGGCTTCAGACCCTTCACCCCTTTCCACATCTTGGTAAAGAACTCGTCCCTAATTTTTTCTTCCTCAAGCCAATCAATAGTAGCTTTTTGCTTCTTTTTGTCCTGTTTGTACTCATCATAATCGGCATGTTACACCTACGAGTAATAGGTGGTTGAGGGATCTCTTGATCCTTGTGTCTAGCTAGCAATAAGCTCTTTAATGGTTACAATATTAACTCTAATATCTTCAAGAGGTCCCATGGTTCTTGGCCTATAATACTATGGTTCACTACATATTATCTCTTCCAAGTTTATCTTTCTTTTCTTGCCTTTTCCTGGCGCACCATCTCTTCAAATCCTTAATGGGTAGATGGGGGCACTAGGACGTACCCATTTATCACTAGCATATTCTTCCACCCCTTCTCTCTTGCATAGTTTAGTAATCAGAGAAGGGTGAAAGAGATTTGTACCTCTATGTTTTTTGAAATGATCTATTTCATTGACCACAAGTTTTCCTACATCCAAAGGGATGCCGTCTAGAAAACAAGTAACCATACGTCCAAGCAATTCAGGGAAAACTGTCATGCGACTGCAAGGAGTAACTTGGCTACAAATGATATACAACCATACCCAAGCCTCAGAAGTGAAGTCATTCATGGATATGTTACTTTTAATGTTGGTCCAAGAGAATTCCTTTCTAGGACATAGCCATTGTGCCAACTAATTCCTCAATTTACACCCCTTCATCTTGAATTGAACCATGTCTATCTGCTTGAGCCCATAAACATCATTGATTTACTTAGTCGCAACTTTTAGCGGCTTCTCTCCCATCTATACAATAACATTGAGTGGGTCTGAGAATGATACTTCACTAATATTGGCATAAAATTCACGGACCCATTGTTCATTTGAAAGGCATAGATCTAGGGCAAAGGCACCTCCACCTTGTGGATTTAAGTTTGTCGTGAAAAGTTAGTAGCTTCTCTACTACATTGTCCAAACAAATTCATCTTTCCATCAACAACTTTGTGTTTGAAAGATCACAGTAGTAGTGAGTATGGCATTCGGGTGTCATAAATCTGATGTGATCAAATTTATCCACGAGGTATTCCTACAAGCAATAAACACATATTATATCTTTCAACGTTAGTCAAATCATGCAAGCTATGATAGATTGATTATTAAAGTTCATTAGACTAAGTTCTTGGGGTTTCCTAACTAAAATTTAGGAGTACAGGATTTTTGACATGATAGAAACCTGCTCTCAATTACCACGATTGCATAAGAAATACCACGTCTGCGTTACCACGATCGCGGTCTATAATCACAATCGTGACACTTGAGGCTGGTATCATGTCAGTTCTACATACTCAACTTTCTCCCAATTTAGACTACCAGTATATTCTACAATGTGGGTGCAAATGAAGGCCATGTGAGCAATGCTACTAGTGTGTGTGAAATATTCCCTTTAAAAGTAAATGCCACTATTAAAAGTTTATTTGGGCAATTTCTCAAACAGAAGGCATGCATATCGCATTTTTCTACCGTACACACTATTGGGTACTCAAGGTTTCCCCACTTGCGTGCACACCTCAATCAAACAATCAACACTACAACAATAATAAGAACGACAACATGTAAAGAATAACAATTAAAACTTTAGGCCCTTTCTTAATCATGCACTCAATGGCCTAGTTTCCAAAATGAAACCAAGGGTTCATGTTACCTGCCAGAGTTGTAATGCAGGAGGGATGTGCACGGAGGTGCACAGAGGTTGATTAAGATCTTATAACTTGACCGATAGTGTAGCTTAGATTTGAGAGTAATATCTTGAAAAAGGGAGTGTGAGGGAAATGAAGGAGACTAGGGCTTAAATGACTCAAATAACTACAACCGTAGTCAAGGGACGTGACTGTGGGCTCCCGTATAGCTGTAATCGCACACGGTCACTGCGATCGCGGTAATTGAGAGCAATTTTTGCTCCCCTATTTTCCTCTGTTCAGCATTTTACTCAATTTTCACAGAATATTCTTACTCGGATTTTCAAAGTAAACTTTCACACGTTACCCTTTTCAAAACTCATTCAATTCAATCCAAAGTTCCACAAATGTATGGGTTATTCAAATGCAAAACACACCATCTACAATATGAGAACATAACAAAAAAAGGATACGAGCTGCTCTCATGGCATTTGTGGGTTTCCTCCCTTTTAGCACCTTAGTTATCATTGTGGCACGACAATTTATGCTTTCAATTCATGGCAGGTCCTTAAACCCTCATCTTTTATTATCTCATTTTCAATATCCACCATGAATACTACTTGGAGCTCCACGGTTTGCTTCTTTGACTTGTAAATTTTCAAGGATACCTCATTTTCTTACACCTAAAATTTTATTTCACCCAACACTAGATCATCAATGGCTCTCCCAGTGGATAAGAAGGGACGACCAAGAATGATACGCACCTCTTGGTCCATATCATAATTAATACAATGAAATCCGTCGAGAGAATAAATTTGTCTACCTTCACAAGGACATCAAATAATATACATACTGGCCTCTTTATGGATCGATATACCATCAAAAGTTGCATTGAGGTCGGTGAAGGATTGTCTAAACCAAGTTTCTTATAGATGACATATGTCATTAGGTTGATACTTGCACCAAGGTCACAAAGAGCTTTTGCAAGATCTTGAGTACTAATGGTGTGAGGGATAGTAAAGTCTCCCGGGTCATTTTTCTTTTTCGTAACTTTGCAATCTATGATAGCACTATACTCATGAGTAATTTTGATGGTGTCACCTTCAACGAGCTTCTTCTTGGACATTAACTTCTTTATTAACTTAGCGTATCTCGAAATCTCTTTAATCGCTTCAAGTACTGGGATATTTATGGAAAAACTGCTAAGTTTTCCATAAATTTTCTCAATTTGTCACTCTCTTCCTTTATATGCAACCGTTGAGGGAACATAGAAGGAACATGGATGGTTGGCTTTGCTTCTTCATATGGCATTTAAACTTTGACCATTCCTCATCACTTTCATTTAGCTGTTTCTCATCATTTACTTTTCTTGTTTGAGGTTTCACCTCCTTTGCTTTGGCCTTGGGCATATCTTTACTTACTTCTCCTCTAAAAGGTTCTTCAAGTACTTTTCCACTTCTAGTAACAATTGGTAGGACTTGTGCTTCATTCTTTAGGTTAGCAATCATGTCACTCGAAAGTCCACCTTTATCCTTTGCATTTAATTGTATAGAAATTTGACCGACTTGGGTCTCCAATTGTTTGATTGAAGCAGAGTGAGATGACACCATTTTAGAGAGTACAGAGAAGTCACACTTCAACTCATAGATTCGTGCAAAAACATCTTTGATCTTGAACTTTTCAGGGTCAATGACATTTGACTCCTTGTTAGCCCTATCATTATAAGGAACACAGCTATCACAGTCATATTTGCTATCTCTCAATCTCTATCTTGGTCTCGATCCATCAAACCTTAATTCCCACCTTACCTTGATAGGAAGGGCAGGAACCCCCGAGTAGTTTTCAAAGTACCAAATTTCTTTATCCAACTTTTTTTCCTCATTATCATCTTCATAAAGCATTTATGTTGCGGCATTTACCACTTTCGTGGGTACTCCCATAACATGTTTTGTTAGAAGCTCAAGATGGGACATCATTTTGGCCATGTTCTTCTCCTTCTCCTCATTTTGTTTTCTTTGATCGTTGGTCACCATGGAGATAGGTGAAGGGGTTTTAGGAGCATCAGCATCACGAGTGTTCCACCCCTGATTTTGTTTGGATACTTTACCTATCAATTGGTATGTCGTAAGATGATGCAATTTTATAATAGAGCAACCCGCCGCATTATCCATAACTATTTTGTTCAATAGGTCAAGAGCTTTATAGAAAATCTCAAAGAGCATCTTATTCGGTTCCTTATGATTTGGGCATTGGGCTATCTTTCCACTAAACCTTTCCTATGCTTCAAACAATGGTTCTCCATTAAATTATAGAAAGTTTACAATCTCATCCTACTTCTGAAGAATTTTTTATGATGGGAAGTATCTATTAAGAAGCATCATGGTAAGATCCTCCCAAGAGGTAATTAAGTTGGGTGGAAGTGAGCGGAGCCATAAAGCTGCTTTACCCATAAGTGAAAATGGGAAGATTCAAAACCGGTTGGATTCTAGTGTAATATGCACTATGTTAAATGGCGTACAAACTTCAACAAAGTTTTACAAATGAACATTTGGGTCCTCATAAGCTTGACACCCATATAATCCTTCCATTTGTAACATGTAAAGCATAACACAAGTCACATGAAACACACCATTTCCATTAGTTGGTGGGATGCAGATAGCACTTGTTTGTCCCATTTCATCTAATTGGCCCTTATCGTCTAGTGGAGCATCAAAGGGGCCAAAATTACTTGCATTATCACTCATCGATCTATTCACACTTTATCACCTACAAAATAGTCAAAATAATAAATAAAGTAAATTACCCCACTCTGAGTATTCCCATGTAAAAATAGCACTACACAAGTGAAATCTATATTTCACTCCTCAGCAATGGTGCTATTTTGATAACGCTCATCTGACTCACATATTTAAGGGAAGAGGCGGTCGTTGTCAAGTAACTAAATATAAATTAGGAGTGATTGCTATAGATTTCCAACCTATGGGTTCTCAGGTTACTCTAAGATTACCCGAAATGCTAATGGAAATAACATGTATAAGTAAATGTGGGAAATTTTTCAAAAATTCTTCACACAAACTTTACTAGTATGGAGTGAATGCTATCTTGGGTTTAAATTCAAGGTTTGGAGGGATCTTTGGATTATATCACCTTAGAGATAATGTATGTGGGATAATTTTTGTTTATCAAGGGATTTAGTTGTTAAGTAATGGATAGGCTAGGTGGAATGTCATTAAGGTAAATTTTTTGATAGAACCACAACGATTTCACATATTGGCTCTTTTGAGCTCCTAATAAGTGTGGAGTTTATATAGCAGCCCAAAACCTCAACTAAGCATCCCTATTTCTAGGATGATGCTCTTGACATGATTTACCCAACCTAAACACTTATATCTAAGATTGCAAAGGATAGTAAGACATAGACTTAGTTGTTCACCATTGCCTTGTCCCTCGATAACCTTCTTTCGAGGATGTTATGGGTTACCTAATATTCACCTAAGTCTCTCTTTCGAGGATGACAAAGGATTTCTATAGAATTGAGCTTGTACCCATCAAACCCATGCGAAAATTTAGAGTTTTCACCCATCAAATCCCAAATCATAATGCTTACGCAGTGGTGAAATCCATACTCAACAACTAAAACCCATGCAAACACAACAATACCCATACATAATTACACACTAATTCAACATAATCCCAAGACTAAATTACTTAGCTACTCATGAAGAAAGTAAAGAGATATATACCATGTGGGTAGACCAACATTCATTCTTCAATAAGAAACTAAGAAATTTGAGTCTCCACAGTTGATTACGCACTTTCCCAATTAGGGTTTAAAGCTTAGAATTCAAAACTATATTGTGAGACAAGAAATATCAAAACAAGAAAGGGTTTTTGCTTATATATGATTTGGGATTCATCCATGACATTTTACAAATCTTCCCTTGGGCCGGTTCCCGCTGATCCTTGCTAGCATGTATTTGACTGCGACTGCACTTGCACGACCACGGTTAGATTCAACGAAAGTGTTGCTCTAACCATCTTGACTTACACGATCCTAGAAAAAGGAACGCGGTCGTGGTAACCGGGGCTGATTTAATCCAGGTCTTTAACTGCACTCCTTTATGATTTTTCTTTATCATTTTCAGCTCCAATCCGCATATTTTGACTTCATTAGCTTTTTTCCCTTCATCGAGTGGGTATTAGTGCATCTAAAAAGAATTTATATTATTTATGCATTCAAATCAAGGCATTGTGCATGAATAATAAGTATGAATTAGTGGTAAAAACACCACTCATCCCCGGCAACGATGCCATTTTTGATAATGCTCAACTTACACGTGAATTTGGGCTCGGAGTTCATCATCAATATATTTACCAAAATTTGGAGTTAGGCTCTAATCTATAAGGAATAATGTGCATGGGGATCAAATTAATTTGAAATGTTAGTTACAAGTTAAATTCAAAAAAATGGTACAAAATGATAAAATGAGGGAGGTAAGTTCCTACACTAACGTTTCTCTTTTGGATTTTCTTGTATAAATTTAGGGCTATGAATAATTAGAGTTTTAACAATTATGCACGATTCTTGGGATTATGCATTACTAAGGGAGTGACATGTGGGAGTTAGTCATCAACATTGATTAAGTCAAATATGGGTAGGCTAGGTTATAGATTTTGATGCTAATCTTTCAACAAAACACCAAACTTTCACTCATTAATCCTTTCGAATACCCAATGGATATGTTCAACAATTAGCAACCACAACCTCAATCAAGGCATCCATATTTCTAGGATGACACCCAAGGCATAGTCAACCTTACTTTCACTCTATTTCTAAGATAGTGAGAATTTTGCAAACTACACATATAATTGTCTATCACTGATTTGGTCTCCACATCCCTCTTTCGAGGATGGTATAGATTTCTGAACTTCACTCAAAACCCTTCTTTCAAAGATAACCTTAGATTTTTTAGAGCTTGGAGCTTTCGCCAATCAAGTCCGTGCGGGTATTTGGAGCTTTCACCCATGAAATCCCAACAAAAATAGCATAGAAATAATAGAACCTATAACGAAGAACTACCAAATAGATGCTAACAATCACAACCCACACACACTTTAATCCCTATTCACACATAATTTCAAGTGGGAAATTTAGCTACACATAAGATAAATAAGGATAGATATACCCATAATCTCCATTGAACTAATTTGTGGTAGATCTAAGCAAATGTTACTTCAAACTTGGTTCCTCCACAATATCAACGATAAAACTGAGCAAATTTTCCACTTGAAAAGTCTCTAATGTATACTTCACCCAAATTTATACAATATTTTGTTTTCCAAAAATGGAGGCTACAAAGTCTCAAGCTAAACCTAGAAAAATTGGGGAAGAAGGAATGTGATGGGATGAAAGATACATCCCATTAGGTTTTGAGTCTTTTTGTCCAAATTAGGATCATCACATGCAATTATAGTTTTGCCCTTGGGCTGAACATTTCTGCCAAGTCGCGATCGTGCAAGTTTAGCTGCGACCGCGACTGCTTTACTGTGATTGACTTTTGTGGTTACGGTTGATTAACCATATTGACTGACTTTTGTGGTTACGGTTGATTAACCATATTGACTGACAGCGACCATGGTCTATAGACCGCAATCGCGGTAACTGAGGATAGTTCACTATAAGTCTGCAGCTATACTTTTTTTGCTCCCTTTTGATCATTTAAAGCTATAATCCACATCTCTTTGTCTTTTCAACTCCTATACCTGCAACAAGTGGATATTAGTGCATTAAATCAAAATTATGACTTATTTACTCATTTGACATAAGGTAATGTACACGAAACATAAGTGCGAATGAGTGGTAAAATTACCACACATCAACACCCCCAACTTAAGACCTTGCTTGTCCTCAAACAACACTACCTCTTTACCACGAGCCACAATCATTTATACCCATATTTTATGCCTTAAATGCCATACCTACCTTGACTTGAGTTGTAACCACAACTAGCTTATTGCACTTATGCTTGGAATATTTCTCAATATCTCGCAATATAAAATATAATAATCCATGTTGCATCAGACTTTAAGGAGCAATGAAGTAACAAAAACCAATACTCTAGTAGTGGCTAACCTTTTTAGTAAAACTAAACCATACTATACTTGCCTTATATCCGGGAGGAGACAAAAATCACTCACCTCAAATTATTTACATGCCCATCTCACAAGAAAGAAAAGTTCCATACACTAAAATACCGAACAATTAAAAAGGAATTTTAAATGCAAAATTCTCCCCTCACAAAAAAATCTCAATGCAACAAGTGTCATGCTATAGGCTTGCCCCTATATTCAATCTCCACTATAAAGAAAGGAAATGGTTGGAGATCTCAAAGGACTTTCTAAGATTGTAACGTAGGTTCGGATTAGGGTAGGATATCATATAGGGAACTTGGTTACACCCTATCTTCAACATCTACATCACACTATACAACACTCCTCCTTTCTACTAAGGGCCACTCTACTTTGCTTCTCTCTTTTCTTATGTCTACTTTTCACCTCCTTTGTTCCCTACTTTTTTTTTACTTTCATTTCCTTGCATTTTTGTACAAGTCATACTTTTGTTGAGTAATTTTCTTTTTTTTAAAAAAAAATTTTAACAATTAGGCACATTTGGCACTTTTACAAATACTTCATGGTCCCAAACTTACTTTCGAAGATTTTTACCACACCCAGCTTAGGCTTTTAGCCTCACGTTGCATTTTTAAGTTCAAGGAGGGTATGATTCAAAGAGGGATAAGAAGAAAGGTTCACAACTTGTAATGAGTTTGCCAAAGAAAGGTTTATAGGCTCAAAGTGGGTACTAGGGATTACAATTATACATGGGCTGGCTTTTTAGGCTACAGCGGGTTCTAAATCTCAAAGAGGGACTTAGATCATTTATCCAACCAAATACCATCAAAATTAGTTTTAAAATACTAATAGGGAAAGTTCTAGATAACACAAGTATACAAGAGATAAATGCAATATTCTCACCACACATAGTATGCAAAATTCTTTAAGGGAGCTCAAATGTCCCTCCTGATGGAAACAATTATGGAGTGTTTATTACTATTCACAAGTCAAAAATTGGTGAAACCACAAAAAGAGAAAAGGATTTGTTACAACATTGCTTATGTCCATGCCCTTGATTTTTAAAAATTTTGGATGAAGGGTGTTTCTTGATTTTCCATAGCACCATGCACAAATTACTGACATATGGCGACGTCTACAACCAAAGCCTTAGTCTTACTTCTTGGATCAATCATGGGCGAGATAACCATATGGCTACTCAAGCTTTGCCAATGGTGTAAAAAATGATCCCAATTTACAAAACAAAATATTGCAGTTACTCAGATTTCCCGTGTATTTTCTGACATTTATGCTACGGGTACACAGGATTCCCCTGCATTTATGCCTCAAAACTAAATATAACACTTCTCAATCCCTCATCGAGCAAATCTAGCAAAGTATTAACAAGATCAAAATAAAAATAAATCAAAGACATACTAAAAATAAGAGGGAAGCATGATAATTCATAAAAAAAATAATATCCAAAGCATCATCCAAAATAATAACATAAAAGAAGTAGTGTCTAGCAGTAGGTCATCAAAATACCATGATTCCAGGGGAAACCACCAACTAGATAAAATATAGTGTCCCCAATGTATACACACAAAAGAAATAATAAGAATTGTCTTCCTAAATTTGCCTTAAGAGTTGCTCTCCCTATCTGAATCTGTCCTGGCACCATTAGTCTTATCAATCGACCAATTAGAAGAGGCCTCATCTCCACTATCTAGTATTGAAGACGAAAATTTCTCATTTGGCTTGAGCACCTTAAAGATGCCTTTTACTTTTTTCCACAACTTTTTGATAAAACATATCTCTTTTCTTCTCCTGCTAAGGCCGAGTAATCTCTCTCTTGGTTGGAAATGGTGGCTCCTTATTTTTGCTGCTCCTTAATGTACTTCTCATAGTCAGATTGCATTACATATGAATAACGGGTTGTAGAGGTCTCTCCCGGATCCTAAGGTATTCTGCACACTAATTCTGTGACTACCCTCATTAGATCTTTCAGATCATCAATAGGATTTTTAGATGAGGGTCCACTTGCTGTTGGGTCTGCTGGGCTTCTTTGTTAGAATCTAGCCTTTTTTTCTTGCTCTAGACCGAGGCATCCTCACCTCTGAATTTGAGTGTACAGATGATGGAGCCCAAGCGCACCCAAGTATCTATAGCATATACCTCCACCTCTTCTCTCTTACAAAGTTTAGCACTAAAAGAAGGGAAAATTAGGTGTGTACCTCCATGGGTCTGGTAAAAGCTCCATTCAGATAAAATAAACTCTCCCACATTAACAGGGATGCCAAACAAGATGCAAGCCAATTTTCAAGCTCTTAAGTCTATGACGTTGGTCATATGGGTGCAGGGTAATACTCGAATGCATATGATGTTTAACCAAAGTCTAGCCTCTGCCTGTCACGCGAGTGACCCAGGTTCAATCCCCGACAACGATGCCATTTTATAATGCTCAACTCACTCCCATATTTAAGGGATAAGGCAGTTGTTGTTAAGTAAACTAATGTAAATTGGGATCAAATCTCCAGGAGTGAATGCTATAGACTTGTAACGTATGGGTGCTCGAGTTACT
>JAPEIP010000009.1:88182439-88197854 GCA_026120095.1 Capsicum chinense
AGGGTAGGATATCATATAGGGAACTTGGTTACACCCTATCTTCAACATCTACATCACACTATACAACACTCCTCCTTTCTACTAAGGGCCACTCTACTTTGCTTCTCTCTTTTCTTATGTCTACTTTTCACCTCCTTTGTTCCCTACTTTTTTTTTACTTTCATTTCCTTGCATTTTTGTACAAGTCATACTTTTGTTGAGTAATTTTCTTTTTTTTAAAAAAAAATTTTAACAATTAGGCACATTTGGCACTTTTACAAATACTTCATGGTCCCAAACTTACTTTCGAAGATTTTTACCACACCCAGCTTAGGCTTTTAGCCTCACGTTGCATTTTTAAGTTCAAGGAGGGTATGATTCAAAGAGGGATAAGAAGAAAGGTTCACAACTTGTAATGAGTTTGCCAAAGAAAGGTTTATAGGCTCAAAGTGGGTACTAGGGATTACAATTATACATGGGCTGGCTTTTTAGGCTACAGCGGGTTCTAAATCTCAAAGAGGGACTTAGATCATTTATCCAACCAAATACCATCAAAATTAGTTTTAAAATACTAATAGGGAAAGTTCTAGATAACACAAGTATACAAGAGATAAATGCAATATTCTCACCACACATAGTATGCAAAATTCTTTAAGGGAGCTCAAATGTCCCTCCTGATGGAAACAATTATGGAGTGTTTATTACTATTCACAAGTCAAAAATTGGTGAAACCACAAAAAGAGAAAAGGATTTGTTACAACATTGCTTATGTCCATGCCCTTGATTTTTAAAAATTTTGGATGAAGGGTGTTTCTTGATTTTCCATAGCACCATGCACAAATTACTGACATATGGCGACGTCTACAACCAAAGCCTTAGTCTTACTTCTTGGATCAATCATGGGCGAGATAACCATATGGCTACTCAAGCTTTGCCAATGGTGTAAAAAATGATCCCAATTTACAAAACAAAATATTGCAGTTACTCAGATTTCCCGTGTATTTTCTGACATTTATGCTACGGGTACACAGGATTCCCCTGCATTTATGCCTCAAAACTAAATATAACACTTCTCAATCCCTCATCGAGCAAATCTAGCAAAGTATTAACAAGATCAAAATAAAAATAAATCAAAGACATACTAAAAATAAGAGGGAAGCATGATAATTCATAAAAAAAATAATATCCAAAGCATCATCCAAAATAATAACATAAAAGAAGTAGTGTCTAGCAGTAGGTCATCAAAATACCATGATTCCAGGGGAAACCACCAACTAGATAAAATATAGTGTCCCCAATGTATACACACAAAAGAAATAATAAGAATTGTCTTCCTAAATTTGCCTTAAGAGTTGCTCTCCCTATCTGAATCTGTCCTGGCACCATTAGTCTTATCAATCGACCAATTAGAAGAGGCCTCATCTCCACTATCTAGTATTGAAGACGAAAATTTCTCATTTGGCTTGAGCACCTTAAAGATGCCTTTTACTTTTTTCCACAACTTTTTGATAAAACATATCTCTTTTCTTCTCCTGCTAAGGCCGAGTAATCTCTCTCTTGGTTGGAAATGGTGGCTCCTTATTTTTGCTGCTCCTTAATGTACTTCTCATAGTCAGATTGCATTACATATGAATAACGGGTTGTAGAGGTCTCTCCCGGATCCTAAGGTATTCTGCACACTAATTCTGTGACTACCCTCATTAGATCTTTCAGATCATCAATAGGATTTTTAGATGAGGGTCCACTTGCTGTTGGGTCTGCTGGGCTTCTTTGTTAGAATCTAGCCTTTTTTTCTTGCTCTAGACCGAGGCATCCTCACCTCTGAATTTGAGTGTACAGATGATGGAGCCCAAGCGCACCCAAGTATC
The DNA here is from genome assembly GCA_026120095.1 of Capsicum chinense. NCBI lineage: Eukaryota > Viridiplantae > Streptophyta > Magnoliopsida > Solanales > Solanaceae > Capsicum > Capsicum chinense. Next base: position 88,184,287 of record JAPEIP010000009.1, read on the forward strand.
TATAGCATATACCTCCACCTCTTCTCTCTTACAAAGTTTAGCACTAAAAGAAGGGAAAATTAGGTGTGTACCTCCATGGGTCTGGTAAAAGCTCCATTCAGATAAAATAAACTCTCCCACATTAACAGGGATGCCAAACAAGATGCAAGCCAATTTTCAAGCTCTTAAGTCTATGACGTTGGTCATATGGGTGCAGGGTAATACTCGAATGCATATGATGTTTAACCAAAGTCTAGCCTCTGCCTGTCACGCGAGTGACCCAGGTTCAATCCCCGACAACGATGCCATTTTATAATGCTCAACTCACTCCCATATTTAAGGGATAAGGCAGTTGTTGTTAAGTAAACTAATGTAAATTGGGATCAAATCTCCAGGAGTGAATGCTATAGACTTGTAACGTATGGGTGCTCGAGTTACTATAAGATTACCTAGAATACTAATGGAAACAACATGTATAAGTAAATGGAGGAAGAATTTGTCAAAAATTCTTCACACAAACTTTACTAATATGGAGTGAATGCTATCCTGGGTCTAAATTCAAGGTTTGGAGGAATTTTGGGATTATGTCTCCTTAGAGGTAACGGATGTGGGATAATGTTTGTTTATCAAAGGATTTAGTTGTTAAGTAATGGATAGGCTAGGTCGACTGTTATTAAGGTCAATATTTCAATAAAACCACAATTATTTCACCCCTTGGCTCTTTCAAGAAACTAAAGTTTATATAACCACCAAAAACTATAACCAAGCATCCCTATTTCTAATATGATGCTCTTGACATGATTTACACTCCCTAACACTTATTTTTAAGATTGCAAAGGGTAGTAAACCATAGACATAGTTGTTCACCATTTCCTTGACACCCGATAACCCTCTTTTAAGAATGTTATGGATTACCTAATATTCACCTAAGTCCCTCTTCCGAGGATGACAAAGAGTTTCTAGAGCTTTGAGCTTGCCCCTATAAAACCCATGTGGAAATTTGGAGTTTCCATCTATCAAACCCCAACTCATAATACTTAAGCAATAGTGAAATCCATATACAACAAATAAAATTCATGCAAACACAACAATACCCATACACAAGTACACACTAATTCAACATAATCCCAAGACTAAATTACTTAAATACTCATGATGAAAGTAAAGAGAGTTATACCATATGGGTCAACCAAAACATTCATTCATCAATAAAAAACTAAGAAATTTGACTCTCTAAAGATGATAACATGCTTTCCTAATTAGGATTTAAAGATTAGAATTCAAAACTATATTCTGAGACTAGCAATACACAAAAAAGAAAGGGCTTTTGCTTATATATGATTTGGGATTCGTCCTTGACATTTTACAATTCTTCCCTTCGAATAGTTCTCTTTGATCCATGATTGTGTGTATTTGACTATGATCACGCCTGCGCAACCGTGGTTAGATTCAATAATTGAACTGCTCTGACCATTTTGACTGACCGCGACCGCAGCTAGAGGACCGTGGCCACGATAATTAGGGCTTATGTAATCCAGGTCTTCAACTACATCTTCTATGATTCCTTTTTATAATTTTTAGCTCTAATAAAGTTGGTAGGTATAATTTTTTTCATTCAAAAAAGCGAATAATTTAAACCTAAAATTCGAAAATAAAGAAGATTCCATTAAGGAGGTTGAAAGAAAAAATGAGTGGATGGTTAGGAAGACTAAGATACACAAAGGATTAGTAATTGAGATTATGGAAGTTATCCAAGATGATATTTCTGTACATAAAAGAATAAATCATTCATAATTCGCTAGATCGTTGATAGAAAAAAAATCTAAATACCAAATCTGACTTCTGTATACTATTTTGACTTCATTAGCTTTTTTACCTGCATCGAGTGGGTATTAGAGCATCTAACACAAGTTTGTCTCATTTATGCGTTCAAATCAAGGAATTGTTCATGAATAATGAGTATGAATGAGTGGTAAAAACACCACTCATCAGTTACCTTATGGAAAGCCTATTTAGTACTCTCCTCAAGCTGGGGTACACCTGATGGCTATGCATGAGCCACAGTTTCCTTTTCAGACTGGTGTACTACTAATGACTAATATTGATATGAAACTTTAGATGAATCCTGTCACCCCTCCTTAGAATGGGGCTCATAAGATACACATTATGGATCTGGATCTGAATATGCCTCATCCTTATCATTATCACTAAAAGAAGGAGAGTATAGAGGTGATCTCTAGGCTGACTTTATACTCGATTAGGCTAGAGCTTCCTGGGCAGTCTAAATATCCTCAGCTCAAGTCCTAAGCAGTTTAAAGGCTGGCCTTCTACCCTACAATAAGTGCACAGGTAGCGGTTGTCCCATAGTGCCTAAAATAATAGTCTCAGCTGCCTGACATACCTGGACTCTAGTCACTCTACACGTCGCTCTGGCTGCAACCACTCTAATCTATGCAATAGACTCTAGTCACTCTACACGTCGCTCTGGCTGCAACCACTCTAATCTATGCAATAGTGTACTCCTTCACCAAGCCACTGATCTTGGGGGACTCATCCTATCTCCTTGATGTAATAACATTCTAAAATTGTAGCTTTGGGTGCCATTTGTACCTAAAAAATTGAGTATTATAATTCAACATTTAATATGGCAATGCAAAAGTTGAAGAAAAACTTAAAATTCGTACACTTTGGATTTGTCTTCAATTTTCACACTCCTTTAACTTATTTGAAGTAACAAAAAGTCCAATGTACACACATATACAGTGATTCAAAATTTTTAATAAAAACTAATATGCCCAACTTTTGGTATTCTTCTACTTGTTTAAGTTCAACTTCCGTTTAGGGCCTATAGTTAGAATTTAATGTAAAAGAAAGCCCAACATCAATATTTTAGGTTACTTCAAGGCTCCTACAAATAAGCATGATTTTTTCTAATATTTTGAATGGAAATACGCATATCAACTTGCTTTTTCAATATTTAAATCAAGATATTACTATTAGGAGCTGAGAAAGTTACCTTTCCATTGAGAATCCATAAGTGAACTATGATGAAATAAAGTAAGGCCAAAGATTGAGTTTGTATTTAGTGCGGTAGGAAAAGTTTGTACCCCAAATATGTTTCAATTTTTCCTTTTTCTAAGTATATAATAAGTTTATACTATGAGAGGGAAGTTTGTATTTAAAAAGAAAAAAATGAGATTCTTAGGATTAAATAGGTTAAAATAAGTCAAATTATGTTTAAATATCAAAGGGGGATGAATTAGGTCTTATTTAAGCATGGGTGGAAAGAAATTAATTAAATTTAGGCCCACAACAAGCTCACTTGTGTCTGCCACATGTGGGCAACATGTGGTACATGCAGTCTGTATATATTGGGCGCAAGTGGGACCGAATTTTAAGCCTAATTTCCTACATTCTGGACTTTGAATTATGATACCTACCTAGCTACATATGGTTTAGTAACTTGAATTTATGGCTCCAAAAGTATGATTATAAGTCAGAGTCTAGAAGTTTCAATTATTGTCCTAAAAATTACATCTTCCATTTATCGCTCAACATTACCTGGCCCAAGTGAGAATTGTGACCCTGATGGGTTGGTCACAAAAACCCCTTACCTACAATGTTACAGATGTGGCAATGCTACTGCATTCTGTGTAATTCTATAAGTTATAAACCCAGAATAGATAAACAAACACAAGTAAACATTAAAATAGTTGGTTGCCTCCCATACTTTTTTTAACATCATGACACGATGTGGGTACCTTGATTACTAAGAATTGATCAAGATACCCTTAGGAATACCATCCTATAGCATCAATACAATATTTCACCAACACGACCCTCATGTTGGTATACTGCTTTATTATTTTTCATATGTTGAAAGTGACCTCCTTGCCATCAACTCTGACTTTTATCTCCCCCTTCTTCATATCAATCATTGATATACCTATGGGAAAAAATGGTCTCCCCAATATAATGGGCATCTTGGAATCAAGCTCAAAGTCCAAAATGACAAAGTCAGCCAGAAAGATAAAGCTATCAAATCTCACAATCACATTAAAAGAAATGCCCACAAGTCTCTTCATAGTACGGTTAACCATCAACAACCGCATTGCAGTCAGCTTAGGATGGATATGACCAAATGCTTGAAAATAGCCAGCAACATAAAATTTATGGTAGCTCCTAAGTCACATAAGGTTATGGTGAACCGGGATGTCCCAATAGTGCATGACATATTGAATGCTCTAGATCACCATTTTTCTAGGCTAAATACTTAGTCATGAGTGTACTATAATGGTGTAGTACATCAACCTCCTCGATATGAGCACCTTTATTCTTTGTAACCAATTGCTTTAAAAAACTGGCATATGCAGAAATCGCTCACATGCCTCAAGAAAAGGGATGTTGAATCTCAACTCTTTCAACATCTCACTGAATTGCTTGAACTTTTCTTCCTCTCTATTCTATTTCAGTATCTGAGGAAAATGTGGGGGTGGTCGTGGAATTTATCTTATTTTTGGCTCAACGATCGGACCCTTAACTTTGTCCTCACTAACTTTATTAGTACCACCCATTTCCTAATCTAACTCCAAAATATGTGTCTCATTAACAAAAAATTCATCATGCCTTAGTGTGTCTGCAGTAGGTATTGGGGATCTACAATAGTTCTACCACTCCTTGTTGTTATATCAAGAACATGACCGTTATTTTTTTTATTTTCGATAATGTTTCTCGAAAGTGTACCTAGCTACCTCTGGTTCAGTGTTGCTGACATCTGCTTAATCTGGTGTCCCAATTGCTTGATAAACGTTGCATGAGATTCAACTTTCTACATCAAACATGAAATGTCAGCCTTAATATTCTTAAGGTTTTTCTCTATATTTTCTTTAGCCTTTACCATCTTAGTCAGCATCTTTTCCATTCTTGATTCTTTATCTATCCTGCCAGGTGAAATATATTGGTCACCCATCTCTCTGTAGTCATATTTGTTTCTCCAATCACCATCTTGCTCCCTACTATGTTCTCTATATCTGTCATAATAGTTTTGACCTTCATTTTTTTTCCTTAGGGCTTAAAAACCCACCAACTGAAAATCCGAATATTTTGTTTTCACCTCTAATTCTGACTCATAAGGTTTGGAAGTATAACCCAGTGCTCCTATTATGTTAACTTTTTTTGAATTTTTTTCAACAAATTGCTTTGCTAGGAACCCAAGATCAGTTCTTAGCAATGTAATTTCTTATGCTACTTAATGGTAATTTACTTTCTGGTCTTAGGAGGCACTAATAGCATACGTACCAAATCCCCTCTCAGCCACTTAATTTTATAACCCTCGATTATTGAGAAATATTTTATCTATGATATCTGAAGCTACCTCCTAGCATAGTCAAATAAAAACTCCTCTAGAGATGGTGTTTTCCATGGATTTGGAACTGATGATCAGGGCTCTATAGATTATTCTAATAAGCTCCTCCCTAAAATCTGATGGTTGTCCATCATACTAAGCTTCTTCTTGAACCTAAAAAAAGCCACGTACATAGATTCTGATAGCATCTGCCTAAAATTATAAATCTCATTATTAAGCTACAATATTCTAGATGGAGGAAAAAACCAATTCAAGAATTGCCTAAACAACTCATTCCTTGAAGTGATAGATCCTCTTGGCAGTTCCCCTACCCAGAAAGATTCTTCTCCTGTAAGTGAGAAAGAGAACAACCTCAGTCTAAGTGACTCCTTATTTACCCCTGGATTTGAGTATGAATTGGATATCCCAATGAATTTTGCAAGGTGCATGTTTTTGTTATCTGTAGGTAAACCTACAAATACTACCTTGAAATTTAAGAGATGATTCATTGGACTCGTTATGTGAAAGTTAATATCTAGGGGTAAAATAGAAGGAATAATAGCTCCAGTGTCTGTCGTCTCAACATGCCCAAGATCTTCTTCATCATCCCTATATGGCTACAAATATTGGTATGCTAGGATGACTTGAGCACGACCACCTCTATTTCAATTTTGAGTACCACTGAGTGTTTCTCAACGGTCTGCCTCCTGGCTCTACACATCTAACTCTACCTTAAGAGCAATGAGTTGAGAATTTTATCCCCTTCTTTGATTAGTAGCTTCTGCTAATATAACCTTTGTGAGTTATCAATAATAACCTGAACTCCTTCTAAGGAAAGGAGAGGCTCCTGATGTGTATAATCGTGAAACCCTTTAGGAATATTATCTATTTTTGGCAATTTTATCCTTTTAGGTGTTTGTAAGATCCTTTTGGATTCGAATTCCATAGGAATAAAGGATTACCTCTACTCTATGTTCTAGGCATACTACAACATATACCCAACTATGAAGAAAAATAAAAAGACCCAAAAACTGCAACAACCTTAATTCACAACTCAACATCATAGTCCCCAATAATGGCATAAAAATTTTGATAATGCAAAAACTACACCTTAAATTTGAATATTATGAGGTATCTATAAAATATAGTAACAAAACAAAGGTTGGGGTTGAATCCCAAACGAATATGTGGAATTTTGGCTCTTAACTGCTATAATTTAATGGGCGAAATTGGTAAATATTATTGGTGGATTGTATTGTAACTATCGAACAAGTAGCTAATATCAACTTTGGTCGTAATCAATCTTCAATGAGCACTAAGATTGTGTTCCTCCGGCTTATCAACTCCATAGGATTATAATGCTTTATTGAACAAACCTGATCTCTTACATGAAGAATCTAATAGGTAATGTGCCACCAACCATCTTTTGGACTAGTTGATAGATATTACCTTTTGCCTTTTGATTCTCAGTATGTCACCTTACTAAACCTTATACTAGATCCCAGCTAACTATTACCTTTTGATCCTCTAGTTATTAGAAAACAGCTAACCATCTGATTTAGACAATACCTAGTAGCATGGATAAACGGTTAAACTTCAAATTACTTTTGTAATTATTATTTCCTAGTCATTACTCCTCTTTTTGAGAAAGTAGCACTAATATAGGTGGGATCCTAATGTTTGCAACTGCTAAGAAAGCTATTAAAGTTAAGATAATTTAATACATGCATGGATATGAATTCAGAACAGCATCACACTTTCCCTACTTTGTCAATCTGACTGGGTTTCCATAACCCTCGCTAAGGATTTTTAGCCACTCATGCTTGTGAAGTAGTCTACAATAATCATAATTTAAAGCAGAATATGTAATCACAGTAATCACAATTGAAAACTAAAAACTTTAACTAAAATAAAAAAAAATCAATACAAGAGAATTCTAAGACCAAAATTGAATGTCAAAATCCAAATATGTATTTAGGTATAAAAAATGCATAACTTCTACTAAAAGACAGATGAAGTGTATTTATGGTACATGTGGAAACCCTAAAAATAAAAGGCCAGACAAAATAGGTCAAAAAGGTTTTGTGGCCACTTACTTGGGCAACATATGGTCTGACAGTAGGTGCGAGTACCATATCCAGTTCACATGTAGACCCAGGTAAATGCCAGAAAAATTTCATATACTTTTCATTCTTGAGATTTTTGACTTCTGGTACTTAACTTACCCATATGTGGTTTGTATTCACTACATGTGGTCCGCATGTAGACATAGGTAAGTGCCAAAAGTTCTTTCTTTAGCTCTTGCACTCTCTGGATCATCAATTTCTGTACTTACCTTGGTCACATACGAACTACAAGTGCTACATGTTATTCGCATGTGGACATTGGTATGTGCAAGGTCTTATAATTCTTTGAACAAATCTTCTGAACTATAAGTTTTATCACAGTCTTTGGTCACGCACATTGGGTAAGTGTAGCAAATGCCCAAAAATGATCAAGTAAGTATCGAAAACTCCATTTTTAATCTTTTTCTTGAACGTATCATCCAAAACCTAGTTTCCTACAAAACATACCCAAAATTCATCATATCTAACAAAACAACCTAAGAAACTTGTAAATTTTACTCGTTTTAAGCATCAAAAGTGATATATTTTTATAGCATATTATATGCCAAGAACACAGAGTAGAGACAATCCCGTAATCCTAAAAAATCTAAATTCAGGGAGGATCCTTTAAACACCTAGTAGGATGACAAAACTTAAAAGAGATGATAATCTGATCTTGGGCAAATTTATATGTTCAAAACACCAATATGCACCCAGATTTAGACTTGCTTCGAGAACTTTGACATAAATTCTTGAGTATATTTTAGCTTTAATTTTATTTCATGCCTAATGGATATGTGTAATAACCAAGCTTTTTTCTTAGCTTGAAAATCATCTCAAGGATCTTAGAACTTGCTTTCAAATAAGAATTCATTCTTATACACATGGTATTTCTATAATTTTCACTTCCTATTATGTGGGAAATTAAATAAACTTTCCATCGATATACAATTCACCCAAATCCGACACCCAGGTGAAGAGTTAGAGCCTTTTTAGTGAGACAGTATTTGACCTGAGCCTTCAGCACATCGCGGAGATAACTAAAATGGCAATTGTGAAATTCCAGTGTTTCTCTGCGATATTGGTGTGTCGCACTAAACTTTTAGGTCGTAGACAAGGTGGCAATGTGATAGCTCCGTGTTGCACCACCGTACAATTTTCCAATAGTCAATTTCTAGTGACACGGTGCGATAGCACAGCATTGCACCAAGGGCCCAATTAAAGAAATTATACTAAAAAATAACTTATGAGTCCAGGGTTAAAAGAGTTAATTTTTCTCCCTATATAAGCTTCCAAACATGGGATTTAGCCCTTATTTATCCAAAATATTGATATTTTTCTCAAATACTCAAGCTAGGGTTTTCATAGAAGGTCCAATTTCAAGAAGGTTTCACCATCAATCCTTACAAAATCACGAACTAAGGTGTGTATAGTGTTCGTTCATGGACTCCTTTCATCCAATACGTTCAAGAATCCCTTTTCTAAACTCAAGTTATGGATTTTCTATATGTTTTCATGTTTTGGCTACTCATGTTCATGTTTGATAAATGTGAAAGTGGATTCTACTCCATGATTGTTGATAATTTCTATGTGGGTTTAATTACTGTAGCCATAGATTCATGCAACCCTATGACTAAGCCCTTGAATGATGAAATTAGATTGAAGCGTGATGTTTAATTATTGTATAATGTGATTTACATGTACTATGCCTCCAATATGTTTGATTAAATGCTTAGATGAAGGAAAAATGTCTAACTATCATGATATCATGAAATCTCCATGTATGTACAAGTTTATGCCTATTAGACGTTTGATGAAATGCTTCAATACACGTATTTTGGTGATTATCATATGTTCAAGAATATCAAGTCATATCAGTTTGCTTCCATCAAGTGTTGGGGGTACTTGTACCCAAAATATTAGTTGTGTGCCTAGATCTATATCATGTTTTCACGATACTCTCAGTCAAGCTATGAACTCTTAAACTTCAGATAGTCTTATGACTTAGGAAAAATCTACATGATATCATGACTCAGTAGTTGTCAGATATCAGTAGTATTTTGTCAGCCATGGAAATTCAGTAACTCAGTTTATGCTCTGTTCAGTTTAGTAAATCATGTTTAGTGTCCATTTAGATGGGAGTAGGAATTAGCACCGAGTGAACCCAAGGATGGGGACTCACAAGTTTTACGATGGTGTGATTTCTTGAAGCAATCCTTAGGTTCAAAACTATGTAGCCAGCATAGGTTAAGACATTGTAGCCTGCTGTATGAGGGTAGATGAGATGGCTTAACCTGTTATGTGAGGGTTTGCACCATTCTTGCTAGATTTACCTGTTACATGAGGGCAACTCACATGTTGTCCTTACTAGTGGTGCGGTATTGACACCCTTCCAATCAAGGTATAGATTGGACCCCAGCTCAGCTATTATAGCATATTTGGGGTATGTCGGTTAGATACTACTTCCCACAGTTTCATGTAACAGAATCAGGACTGTTAGATACAGTCAATCAGTCTTAGTAATAAAAATCAAATAGTTCATCAAATTTTAGGACTGTCAGATACAATCAACTCAGATACAATATGGAACTCAGATAGTTCCATCAGATTCAAGACCGACAGCTACAGTCAGCTACGTTATCAATTATACTCAGATATAGTCATTCATGTTGTCAGTCATGTCTGTTATGAGTATTCAAATTCAGTAATCACGATATCAGGTTTTTAGTTAAAGTTACGTAATTATGTATGCATTCTCACATTTATGTTAGACAATCAGTTAGCATTAGCATGCATATGAACCCTTGCATTTAGCATACCTCACATGTATACTTTGTACATATGTACTGACGCATTCGCTCTATGGTGCTTTCATTTTATGGTACACCATAGGTTCAGAGACAAGTGCTCCAGATCAACAGTAGATCCCAGTTTCCCCAGCCAAAGTAGAAGTGAGTCCTCATCCTTCGAAGACATAATGATTTTTTTTATCGCATTGATTAGTATATTAGTTGGAGTTATTTAGGGACATGTCCCATCAGCTCCTTATTCATATTATTCAGATAGTTAGAGGCTTTTTGATGATTACAGTATTATTAGATTTAGACCAGTTTTGTTTTGGTATTATGATACCACTTTATTTAGATATTATCATTATTCAAATTAATTTCAGTATTGAACCTTATGGCCTTTCAGTGCATGTTTCCATAATATTATGCCATATTATGCAGTGTACAGGTATAGATATTAGTCTTCGCATAGTTTGTGGTCCTTCGGGGTCATGAGCACCGTGTAGCATTTTGGTTTAGCAAATCGGGGAGTCACAATATGATTAGTGATTTCAGGCTAAAATCTTAAAGAATTGGACGCAATTGGATACAATGATTATATGAAATGATTGAAATAATAAAAAGTATTGAAATATAGCTCAAAAACGCAAGCTAGAAGTCAAAAATTCTTATTTACAAAGTCTCCGCATTGTGCTAACCACCAAAATGGCATTGCTCAAATTTCAGTGGAGGAGCGCGATAGTGGTGCATTGTGGAGAGGTTCAAATTCCCATTTGGCCAAATCTAGTGTTGGTCCGTGATTATGGTGTCTCGTAGGGAAGAAAGATGTCACAATTGTCACTTTTCAGTATAGGTTTGTGATTTCACCGTATCGCAGTGCAGGACCAATTGCAAATTTGTGCGACCTAGAAGTTTAGCATGTCGCAGAGGAAGGATATTTCACAATTGTCTAAATCCAGTGGCTCACTGTGATAGTGTCATGTCGTGGTGATGGTGTATTTCACAATTTCACTAAATAGTACAATTCTGTGATTGGCCAGATTTTGATAGAAAATGGCATTAGATGGCATGGCGCGATGCGCCAACTGGCGAAATCAGCATGATTTTTAGTATCTTGTCCCATATATAAAAGGAAAAATCCAAGATAATTTAGGAGACATTTAGCAAGCATAGGAGCGGCAAAAAAGCACAAAGTTCTCTCTTCTAGGGTTCTTAGAAATTCTTTTCAACTTCTTTACTTTAAGATTTATTCTTGCTATGATTAACTACTTATTTTGGATGTTGAATTAAAACATGAGTGGCTAAATACCCTTATTCTAGGGTTGAGGACAAGATCATAATTACTCTTTGATATTCTTTATAGTAGTTTTTTTTTTGGATTATCATCTGGGTTGTTGTTAATTTCCTGAGCTTACTATTTTGATGAGTGGCCACCATTAGAATAAATTTATATTTTTATGTGAATCTGGGAGGAAAATCATAGGATAGAATGAAGAAATTAAGGACCAAGGTTCTCCCCCTTTTATGAAAAAAGGGGTTTGAATTAGCTAGAAGCCTTGTTTGGTTCAATTGCAAGAAGTTAACTTTATGAATTTAGAAGAATATTTGTATCTCTATGGGAGTTGTAGCTAGAATATTCAATAGATAGAAGATTTAAGGTCGAAAAATCACAATCATAGCATAAACCTTGTGAATCAACAACCCGATAACAAATTAGCTAGCAACAAGAATAGAGATTTGTAAGGTTGTTCCAAAGCCTCAACCCTGGATATCTCATAATTACTGTTTACAACCGTTGCTTGCTTTGCTCTATTCACTAATAGTTATTTTTTATTTAATAATTTACCTTTTAATTCTCAATTTCACAATCATCTTGACACGCTATAACACTTAATACCCATTGTCTAAATCTAAATGTTGGTTGAATTTTTAGTTGTTTAGTCCTCGTGGGAATGATATCTGATTGTCTAAATCACTATATTACTTGTACGATCACGTGTACTTACATGTGCGTCTGAGTCGCAAAATACTCCTCAAGAGGTTTATGATGGTACATACTAAGTGCCTCCCCCTTCTCCTAAAGAATTTTAGTAAATTATTGATTTAAAGATAGAGCAGCTATTAGCACAAGCTAAAATAAAAATAGGGAAGAAGATGCTTAATTCATAGCTCGGGAGGTAGAGTTAGTTATGCAAAGAAAGGAAGTAGATCGTTGAGTAGCACTTGATGGTAATCAGACCAGAGTTAGAGGTGGCCATTCACATGTAATAAAAGTATAACAGTATTTCCAGCTCAATGATGATGATAAAATGTATTTGTTGTATGTTGATTCGGCAGAGACTAGAGCTATTATTCCTACTATTTTTCCACAATTGTTAAGTTTGACATAACGAGTGCAATGATTCAACTCTAAAATTTTAAGGGTGTATTTCCAGGTTTACCAATAGATGACACAAATATTTACCTTGAAAATTTCATTGGTATGTACAGCTAGTACTCAAATCTAGGGGTAAATCTTGAGGCACTTAAATTAAGGTTGTTCCCTTTCTTGCTTATTAGATAAGAATCTTTATGGCTAAAGGAACTTTCTAGAAGATCTATCACTATACGGAATGAGTTGTGCCGACAATTCTTAAATAGGTTCTTTCCTCCATCTAGGATATTGTATCTTAAGGATGAGATTTATAATTTAAGGTAGCTATAGTTAGAATCTATGTACGAGGCTTGGCAGATTCAAGAAGAAGATGAGTATGGTGCCCAACCATCAATTTTAGGGACAAGCTTATTGAAGATATTCTATAGAGCCATAGTAGACACAATTTCTGGGAGAGCTTTTATGAGAATGTGCTGGGAGGTAGATTAAGATATCCTAGATCAAATCTCTCACATTAATCAAGGGTGGCAAACTAGGAAGGCTAAGAAGGGGTCTGGCTCTTATGTTATTGGTACCTCATGTGACTAGAAAGTAGCTGATTATTCAGTAGCATAAGAACTTATGCTACTAAGAACTGATCTTGGGTTACTGGCAAAGCAATTTATAGCAGTAAGGTTTAGGAAAGTGAACACAGTAAGAGCATAGTGTTCAACTTCCAAAGATTATGAGATTGAGTTAGAAGAGGAAACAAAATATTTGGATCATCAGTTAGCGGGTTTCAAAGAAAAAGTCAAGGAAACCAAGGTCAAAACTATTATGATAGATAAAGAAATCATAGTAAAGAGTGAGTTGGTTACTAGAGGAAAATGGATGACTATAGAGAAAAGGGAGATATGTATATTCCACTAGGAAATCGGGATATAAAGTCTAGAATAAAGGCAATGCAGACAAAGTTTGGCAAGGATCAAGAAAATTAG
>JAPEIP010000009.1:88205741-88237553 GCA_026120095.1 Capsicum chinense
TGGAAAAGAAATTTATCATTTCCAACACTGAAAACTATGAAAATATACAAGTTTCTTAGGATGTTTTGTTTGATATGATGCTGATAACGCTCAAATTACAATCTTGAATGGGTGCAAGGGATTGTTGTCAATATAAAACCCAACTAGGTTGGGGTCAAATCCCACAGGGAATATGGTGTGAACTTAAGTTGTTTGCGATTTAATCCACTGATAATTTAATGTTTCCTTAAATAGAGGGTTTAGGTTTAACAAGTTGTTCTTTGTCAGTTTACTTTTAGTGTTTGTAAATCAAGAGTTTATGAAATAACCAGAATTATGTTCCCTACGGCTTCCGGTACATGATAGATGCTAAAAGTCGTTCAAGATTCTCACGGTGGGTAGGATAACAATCTATCTTTATCGATATTATGCTCAAATGTCTCTCGACCTACTTAAGCGTTTAACTCCCTAATCCTCTCGGACTTAGGGAATTTCTATTCACTGCCCAAATTTTACCTCAGGTTAACCAACCTTGTTACAGCGTTGATTAATAAAAAAAGTATTTTCGAGTCCCTATTGATAATTCACTTCTTACTATATTTGATTTCTCTATCAAGCAAATCAAAGAAGGTGTGTCTACTATTTGCAACCAACAGACATTAATTAAAACTTTAGAATTATCAAGAGATCCTACTACTTATTGAATCTTGAATACTTAGCACCTCATCAAGACCTAACCCTAGATCCCATAAGTTAAGGTGGTTTATCCACTCATGATGCAATGAACAAAATGCATAATTGAATTCATGATTTGAAAGATAAACTTACAAAGATGAATAATAACTAGTGAATCATAGATTAGATCACAAAGGAAAATCCCAAAAACTACTGATAATAATCTCTCGAAATAGTTGTGTTGTTAAGGTCTAGGAGTAGAGAGAGACAATATCAAAGTATGTTGTCAAAACTCAAAGTGTCGACTAATGTCTGGAAATCCACCCTAGAAAACCCTAAAACAAAGCTTTAAATAGTTTACCCTAATTATGGAAACAAAATCAAGGTTACAGCTTTTCCTCAGAATAGACAACCACATCCGTGATAGCTTATCAGGAGTTTGACAACTCATCATAGATCTCGTCAGCTCCTCTTCACTTTTGGCTCTTGTTGTTTAAGACTGACGATGACGATGACGGCTTATCAAGATTTTGACAGCTTATCAAGAACATCTTCACATTCCTTCTCAAATTTACATGTCCTATCTACGTCTGACGGTATCCTTTATGCCTTATCACCATCCTAACGACCTATCACAAAATGTCGTCAACTCTTATAGCTGAAATTCATTTCCTTTTTAAGGCTGACAACATTCTTGATAACTTATCAGACCCTTGGCGACTTATCACAAAATGTCATCACAACTTCCACTTTAGGGCAATTCGTAGTCTACTAATGACGACCATCCTGATAGCTTATCACAGGGCTGATGACTTATCACAAATGTTGTCAGCAACACTTGTCTTTAGATTTCTTCAAATTTCAACCTTTTTGCTTCCATCATTGTTGGTTCTCTCTCATATCAGCTTAAACTGCAAAATCAAACATAAGCTAATCAAAAATAACTAAAGTTGCTCAGGACCTTGAAATTATTTATAGTTAAAAGCCTCAAATGTGTTAGCATATAATCACACATCAACACCCTCAACTTAAAACAATTTTTTGTCCTCAAGCAACAAAAACATAACTAAGAGAATACAAAGTACAATTTGGCAACTAACTACTTATATTAGTTTAGAGTAATTTCACCCTCTGCAAGGTCAGTCAATTTAAAACTTACTATTGATATTTTGAAGAAAAACCATGCAACTCACAAGCATCAAGATACGGCAAATATTCAGCAATAAGAATCATCTCATACCAAGATCACCTTATCTGAACAAGTTAGTGACATAGCAATATACCCAATATTCCCTCACCATATAGAAATCTGTTTTTCATGCATATCAGAATTCACATACATAAACATAGGGATAATCAAAAATCTTACTCTCAGAATGAAGTTCCAAACACTGCATGTCAAATTCCATAGGCTTTCCGTTATAGTCATTACCAATGTTTTCAGACAAGTCAGCTAGGATCACTATAGGACTTTTCTTAAGCTTGTAGTGTAGGTTAGGGATAGTATCATATTCATGGATATCTTAGAGTGACTATGCCTCCTTGGCACTACACTAAACTCTTAGGGTTTCACTTATCAACCTTCTTTTCTTCCTCTCTTTTATTGATCACACATGCTCAAGATGGATGCGGTCTTTTCAATCATCATATTATCTTTTTAGCATATTTAACACAACTTTCTCTTTTCTTATTCCTTTTTCTCCGCACCTAACTTTTTATTATTTTCTCTCATTCTACCTCTCTTCATGCTCATTTTGCATCACGTACCCCTATGATAGCCACCCTCAACTTAGGATGTTTGCCTAAGTCAAGGTGCACAGTGTCCAAGAAGGACCAGGTCTAAAATAGGTTCATTATGAGGTAAACGGTAAAGTAAGAGGTCTTACAAAATGAAATAGGCATATAGGCTCAAATTAGGGATCAAGGGATATTATTTACATTGGGAAGGTCATTTAGGCTGAAAGTGGGTTACAATTAAGCATGACCTATGATCCTTTCCGAACCCTAATCTTATAACCTAGGCAAGACTAACAAGGCAATTTCTAGATTCGGCACACAACAGGAGCTGAGTAAGACCTCATACACATATGGCACTCAAGTACATCAGATATCACTACTTATCCAATTCATGCAATTTGTTCAGCAAAAATCATTAAGCTACCAGACTAATGCCACAAAAAGATGCATCGCAATCACAGAAGAATGCAATTCATACAAATATAAACTTAGATTAATGGAGAGTTTCTCAAAAGTCACAAAACAAGATAACTACCTCAAGTACCTGTATTATACCTAATTATCTACAAAAAATTGTTACAACAATATCCTACCCTACACCCTCAACTTAAAATTGAAAATAAAGATAAACTAAGGGTTAGAGTATACCTGGAATGACTTAAGCTAGGGGGTCATGGGTTTCTGACCCTGCTGTTGTATCATCTGCTACCTTCTCTCCATCGGGATCTTTTGGCCTCTTAGTGGTAGGGGGTCTGCTAGATGAGGCACCTACAGCCTTGGCTTTCAAAGCCTCCTCCCATCTCTCATTGTCTGCTAGGGACTCCTTTCTTTCTTTCTTTAGCTCCTCTTTTTCGGCCTTCTTTTTTGCCTTTTTTGCCTTGTTTTTCACTTTTATTTCTTCCTCACTATTACGGTATTCTCTCTTATATTTTCCCTTTTTCTCCCTCTTCTTCTTCTTTTTCTTTGGTGAATCTCCAATGATGTCAAGCACTAGAATTTCTTTCACTAATTTATACATAGCTAGATCTATCAGCACCATAAATTAGTGATGATGTAACACCCCAATATCTGTCTTTACCTTTTTCAAAGCTGCTCTAAATTTAGCTAGATCAGTCCCTAACATTTATTTTGCCTGTGCATCAAATCAGTTCTCCAAATCTGTAACCCATCTAGGAAAAGTCACAAAAGGCTCAAGAGCAGCCTTGAGTCTCTTGTCTACTGCAGTGGCAAATTATTTAGCAAAGACATATAGTTGTGCCTTCCACCATTTGGCTTGTTTGGCCACTTTTTTTATATCGATCTAATAAAATACAAATCCTGCTGATGCTGTAGGAGCTGAGGGATTGGGTTTATTCTCAGGCACTGAACCTGCCTGTGCTAAAAAGGTTGGCTGCACAGTCTCAGAATCTTACACTTTCACATTAGGTGCTGAACCATCATCTATAACTAAAGGGTCTGCTACTACCTCTACAAATCTATCAAGTCTCAGTCCTGGCTAATTTTCATCATATCATATGGGGTTGTAAGTTTTTTAGGCAGGGAGGTCATCATCAACCCCTACAATCTCTGGCATATTAGCATCTTGGCACAACTCTATGAAAAGCTAAGGGAGAAGATAAGCATTATCAGTTCTCGACATTCTAATCTTTATCTCACCAGTAATGATTTCCCTAAAATTTTGGGGAAGCTACTACACTATTCTTGCTACTAAGATAGCTTGGTCATCACCCAAAATGTTGTCTCTATCAGAGGGTATCATCCAAATACGCACTACCCCCCACCAAAACTTTACCTCTTAACTCAAAAGGGTCTTATAGATTCTCTCATTTGGGTTGGTAACCCATGCTGGTTCCCCTTCGGTTATGATTTTGGCCAACTATGGATGTTGATTTGCCTAATTTTTAATCCGAGCATAGACTGATGGTGAAGTTGCTTGAGGAGTAAAGTTAGGATCATGCAAGAACCTGTTGATAGTTCTGATTGAGATATCCACCCTCACGCCCTTTACGTGAACTCTCTCTAACATAAGCTGGTCTGCAACTCTTTCTCTTGACCTACATAGATTTTCCAACTGAGCCTGGTAGTTTGCATAAAACTCTCGTACCAGTGCAGGACAAAATGAGCTTCCCCCTTTTTTAGTCCATCCCAAGCCGTACTCTTAGAACCTCTATTCCACTACAAGATACCTATGCAGACCTTTGGTGATAATTCTATTTTCTTCCTGAATTGGCCTTTTAGTCCTTCTTCTATTAGTTCTGCAGAGACCAACAGTGAAGATGCCCTCTACCTTAGGAATTTTCCATATAACATTGTCTCAAACTTTGGGGTTCTTACATATGATAAGTGTTCCCCGAATTAGAGATTCCTCATTATCTTATTATTTAATAGAAGAAAATTCAGATATTGTTCCCTCAGGCTTAAACTCCTCGGACTCTTCATGTTCTTCCTCTTCAAATTTAGCATAGTTAGACTCATGTTGCTCATGTTCAGAATGTTCAAATACCTTCTGCTCAGAAGAAGTGGTTGTTTCAGTGTGCACACTATCCTCCACCTCAACTAGTGGGGTGGTGGAGGCTGGTTGGTGCTTTGCTTCTTCTTTCACTTCCTAAGCATAGGTTCTTCCTTTTCATAATTAGACCCCTCATCAATGAGCTTCTAGCGTACACTTTTTTGTTGTTCTTTCTTCGTAAGCATGGGGCTTTTTCCTTTGGGTTACATTTTTTGGTTCTTGCAGCAATAGAAAAACCATTAGTCAATCCTTAAGAGCCTAAACACAAACACATTAATCATTTAAGATTTCCATCCTTTGAAAAGTCTCATTCATGCTTCAGGTTCTAGGTGTGATGACATTTCTTGATAAGCCATTATGACTATGATAGCTTATCACAATGGTCATCGGTCTTAGATAGAACCTGGGAAACTTTATCAACTTCTGATGATATTTCTGATAAGCCATCAAAAATATGATAGCCTATCATAAATGTCATCGACTCTAAATAGAACGCACTTTATTCTTAGTATCCTTTGATGACATTTTTTATAACCCATCACAGTTATGATAGCTTATCATGAATGTCGCCAGCTCTTATCAGAACTTCACTTTTTACTTTAACTCAATTTTTGTTCCTATTATTTCTCAAAATTCACTTGAATTCCAGTTTTTTAGCTGAACTTAAAAGCTTTAGGATTGCACAGCAAACCCTAGTTCTGATTTTATCCCCTTTTTACAAGTTGAACTTGCTTCAAGCTTCTTGGGAACTTAGGTTATCATCAACTATCACTTACCACTTGAAAAGATAGGTTGAATTTTGGGCATACCTGGTAGGCGATTTCACTTGTTCACACGATTTAGAGGGGGTAACAGGAGAATGGTAAAGGTTCTTGATTTTGCTTTCAAATCCCACACTCACAAGGAAAATGTTTTTCTTGATTAACTTTGGGAAATTATTTGGAAGGAGTAAGTAAATAAACTTAGTAAAGAAAGAAATAAACTAAGGAAGGAAATAAAATAAGACAGGTGAGAACATGAGGAGGTTCGACTGTGGGCCAGGTCGGATTTTCTAAACTGGGCCCAAAATGGTCTAACAATGCTTTCAAGATTTTCTTGATGACATTTTGTGACGGCTTATTATAAGTGTGATAGCTTTTCATTGATGTCATCATCCTTAACAGAAACTTCCTCAAATTTTGCCTGTCTAACAACATTTTTGATAGCTTATCATAGTTGTGATGGCTTATCAGAAATGTTGTCTGACCTTTCAGCTAACCTTCTCATTTTTCACCTTCTCTGTACTAAATCCTAACTACAAAAATAAACACTTTATTGGAATATTAAAATTTTGGGTTGCCTCCCAATGGCTCCTGATTTACTGTCGCGGCACGACAAAGTTGTCTAAGAATCGGCCAATTTATGAGGTTAATCCCTCCTATGTTCTCTAGCATGAAGGTTAAGGAAGACCCCCAAGGCTTCTTTATAAAATGGAAAAAACCTTTTGAATCATGTATGCCATGGAGATTGAGTCCTTTGAATTTTCTTCCTACCAATTTAAATACGTAAAATACCAATGGTACGAAGGTAGGAGTTGTCTAGGAGTGTTGATGCAAGCCCTTCTATGTGGGAGGATTTCTCCGAGGCTTTCCTTGACCCCTTCTGTCCTTAAGAGTTGTGGGATGCTAATGTGGAAGAGTTTGTAAACTTCAATCAAGGGAGGATGTTTGTTCAAGAGTACGAGTTAAAATTCCATCATATGTAAAGGTATGCTCCCGAGATGGTTTTTAGCATAAGGGCTAGAATGTGTAAGTTTGTCTCAGGATTGTCTCGTGATCTACTTCTTGAAAGTAAGAGGTATTGTTTATTAAGAACATGGATACCCCTAGGTTGATTGTATATATACAACAAGTAGAAGATGAGAAGAAAAAGTAAGTTGAGCTTAGTGAGAAGCAAGGAATAAATTTTAGGCTTTCAAGAGTAGTAGTAGAGATGGTGGCAAGTGGCCATGAAGTAAGTAGAGGAGTTAGGGTTTATTATCCTTGGCTAGTTTTCTCTCTCTTTACCTAATATTTTTGGGTGGTTGTCGCTCCAAGTCTAGTGGTGGATCCTAAGCACAGGGTGCCAAATTTCAAACTAGTGGTGGACAGTTGGCTCCACCCTTCCCTCCTTGTAGATTTTATAGTCAAAGTCATCATAGCCAGTGTGAGCAAGGGAAAAATAGATGTTTTCATTATGGATAGGATAGGCACATGTAGTGTTAGTGCCCTATTCTAGCAGCTTCTTAGGCCAACATGACCCCTATTACTACTCGCATCTTACAACAAAAGGTACTATTTCTGCTTCTGCTTATATTTTTGGCACGGGTATTGGTCGAAACCACTTATATACACTTGCTACTCGCCAGGATTCTAAGGCGTCTCCCGATGTTGTCATAGTTATAATGCAAAATTTCTTCTTTGAGATGTATTGCTTGATTGATCTAGCATCTACTCTATCTTATGTGACCCCATATATGGTTGTACATCTTGATTGAGGTCCTGAGAGTCTATCGGTTCTTTTTTCTATTTCTACCCTGGTAAGAGACTCGGTGGTTGTTTAAAGAGTCTATAGTGGGTGTGTGATATCTATAGGCGGTAGAGATACTCTTGTTGACTTGATAAAGTTAGGTATGGTTGATTTTGATTTTATCCTAGGATGGATTGGTTGCATTCATGTTATGCTTCCCTAGATTGTCAGACCCATTGGGTCATGTTAAAATTCCTTAATGAGCCAGTTATTTTATGGAAGGTAGTTCTTTGGTGCCTAAGGAAAGGTTTATTTCTTATCTCAAAGCCTAAAGGTTTATTTAAAAGGGGTATTTGTATAATTTGGTTCGAGTTAAAGATTCTAACTCAAAAGATCCTATTCTAGAATCCTTTCCTATGGTTAATGAGTTTCCTGTGGTGTTTCCCAATGATCTTCCCCATGTTCCTCCAAATAGGGAAATTGATTTTGAATTTTATCTTATTCCAGACACAAGTCCGATCTATATCCCTCCTTATAGAATAGCTGCAGTAGAGTTGAAAGAACTCAAGTAGTAATTAAAAGACCTCTTAGATAAAGGTTTTATCCATCCTAGTTTGTCTCCTAGGTGTACTCCCATGTTGTTCGTGGGGAAAAAGGACGGTTCCCTTCATATGTGCATCTATTATCATCAGTTGAATAAAGTAACCTTAAAGAACAAATATCCCCTTCCTAGGATCAATGGTTTATTTGATCAACATCAGGGTGCGAAGTGTTTCTCTAAGACTGATCTTAGATCGGGTTATTATCAACTTAAAATTAGGGATATGGATATCCATAAGATTTCCTTTAGAATCTGGTATGGTCACTATAAGTTTCTTGTTATGTATTTTGGGTTGACCAATGCCCCGACGACATTTATAAATTTAATGAATAGATTCTTCCATACGTTCTTGTGCATGTTTGCCATTGTTTTCATTGATGATATCTTAGTGTACTCTAAAATTGAGGAGGATCATGTAGATCACCTCCATGTCATGTTGCAAACTTTGAGGGATCATTATTTTGTACACCAAGTTCTCCAAGTGTGAGTTTTTGTTGAAAGTCATTGGTTTTCTTGGTCATGTCATCTTTAGTGAAGGGATCATGGTTGATCTCCAAGAGATTACGAAGGTTAAAAAATGGCCTAGACCTACAACTTCAACCGATGTTTAGAGCTTCTTTGGTCTAGCCGGTTATTATATAAGGTTTGTAGAGAGTTTCTCCACTATAGATTCCCCATTGACTAAAGCTACCCAAAAAGAAGGTCAAGTTTTTGTAGTTCGATGCCTGTGAGGGTAGTTTTGAGAAGTTGAAAGATAAATTAACTTCAGCTCTGCTTTTGACCTTACCCGAGGGTAGTAGTTGTTTTTTACTTTATTGTGATGCTTCTCAAGTCGGTCTTTGTTGCATGTTAATGCAACATACTAGTATGGTAGTCTATGATTCAAGGAAATTGAAAGTTTATGAAAAGAACTACCCCACCCATGATTTAGAATTTTTATTCGTGGTCTTTGCTTTGAAAATTTGGCGGCATTATCTCTATGGTGTTTATGTTGGTATCTTTTTCAATCATAAAAGCCTGCAATATGTATTTACCCAAAAGGAGTTGAATTTCCAGTCTAAAAGGTATCTTGGTCTATTAAAAGACTATGATATGAATCTTCATTACCATCCAGGTAAGGCGAATGTAGTCGCCGATTCTCTTAGTAGATTATCTATGGAAAGTTTGGTCCATGTTGATGAGGATAAGTGGGAGTTGGTGAAATTTATTCGCCGTTTGGCGAGTCTTGGAGTTTGACTTGCAGACTTAGAGGATGGTGTGTTTGTGCATCCGGTATCTTAATCACCTCTTATTGTCGACATAAATAAAAAGAAATTATTGGACCCCAACTTGATGAAGGTGAAGGGTAATGAGGGTCAACACAAATTCGTGAACTTTATGATTGGGGTGATGTTGTCTTGAGGTGCCAAGGTAGGCTATGTGTTCCCAACTATGATGGAATAAGGAAAAGAGTCATGGTCGAGGCTCATGTAGCCCATTATGCTATTCATCCCAATTCCACCAAGATGTATCAGGACCTTACAGAGTTCTATTGGTGGAATAAGATGAAGTGTGATTTTGTAGTCATGTGGCCAAGTGTATGGTGTGCCAAAAAGTAAAGTTTGAGCACTTGAGGCCGGGTGGCCTATACCAAGAGATTGTGTTGCCCGAGTTAAAGTAGGAGGCAATTAATATGGATTTTGTTACTGGTCTTCGTAGATCTTCGAACCAATGTGATTCTATTTGGATCATTCTGGATAGAGTCACCAAGTCCACTCATTTTTTTCTAGTGAGAACCAATTTCTCAGCAAAAGATTTTGCTAAGTTGTATCTAGCGGAGATCGTGAAGTTTCAGGGTGCTTAAAAAACTATCATCTCAGATCATGGTCCTCTATTTTCATCCCACTTTTCATAGTCGTTCCAAAAAGATTTGGGTACTAGAGTGTGCCTTAGTACCATTTTCCACCCGCAAATAGATGGTCAAGCAGAGAGAATTATCGAAACATTGGAGGATCTATTACGGGCTTATGTAATTGATTATGATAGTAGTTGGTATGACCACTTACCTTTTATTGAGTTTCCCTATAATAATAGTTGCCACTCTAGTATTGGCATGACACCTTTCAACGCTTTGTATGGTAGGAGATATCGATCTCCTATTGGGTGGTACAAAGTTTGTGAGGGTAAGTTGCTTGGTCCCAAATTAGTTTACCAAGATTTAGAGAAGGTAAATGTGATTTGTGATACATTGAAAACCTCTCAAAGTTGCCAAAAGTCCTATGCGGATGTTAGGCATAGGAACTTATTATTTAATGTGGGAGATTAGGTATTCTTTAAAGTGTCTCCTCTGAAAGAAGTGATGCAGTTTGGTAAATAAGGGAAGCTTAGCCCCCAGTATGTTGGTCGTTACTTATTTGAGAATAGGGTTGGCAATGTTGCCTACGAGTTGGGGTTTCCCCTTAGTATGAACTCAATTTACAAGATTTTCCATATGTCTGTGTTACAGAAATGTATGGGTGACCCTTTCTTTGTTGCTTCCTTGAAAGATGTTTGTATCTCTGACTTTTTTGTCATATGAGGAGATCTCGGTGAGGATCTTGGATATGCAAGTTTGCCGATTGCGAACAAAAAAAGTGGCTTTGGTAAGGTTCTATAAAAGAACCAAAAGTTCAAGAAAGCAACTTGGGAGGCGGAAAAAGACATGAACTCCAAGTATCTACATTTGTTTCCTATTCTGGAATTTTGTGATAAGGGTATGTGTTCATCTTCTTACCTTGATATACGTCTTGATAGGCGAGGGGTTAAAGTCCCTATGTTTTGAATTGATTTAAGAGTTTGTTAGACAATGGTTTAATGTTCCCAATATGTGAATTGATTTGTGTCTTATTGGTCCATAGGCTTAATACCCTAATGTTTTAAAATCGTGTGTGTTGTGTTATGATGAGTTTAGGTCTCTTGTACCTTGAGTTGATCATGTTCTTGATAGATGAAAGGGTAAAGTCCCCAATTCTTTGAGTCTCTCTATATCTGTTATAAGTCGATGGGTTAAAGTCCTTAAGTAGTAAGATCAGTAAGTATTGGATATGTAATGGGTTGGAGTCCCAAGACCAAAGAAATAAAGTGAATGGTCTATGATGATCATGGTATGCATTGTGTTTTATCATTATTTTATGTTTGTTTCTAATTTGTGTAAAGGTTACTGGATACATGTTGACATGTTAACTTGCGTAAAATCTTGCCTTACCTTTCATTTGCGGATGAATGATCCCATGTGGGGGAGAATTAAAACACCTAGATCTTGAGACATTGAGAAACAACAACTTTTAGTGTCTCTGAATTGGGTATGACTTGGTACTTGACTCATACCCATGGTCACGAATCATATCTACTCCCCCTCCCTTTTTGTACCTTGAGAAGCATGTTAGGGAAGAATATTGCATTCAATACAACAAGGCCATTCCTTATTCATAAGTAATGCAAATGAGTCATACACTACTTAAACCGTGTAGAGTGAAGTCTTAAAACCGAGTAGACTACCTTAGTCACTAGTAAATCTTATGATTAGATTTTGAGTTGTACACTTTAGTAACTATTCAATGGTGCCTCCCTTACACACAAAATTTTTGTTGACCTAGGAGAATCCTAGGGTACAAGTTAGGGTACCACTCATACCGTAGGTCACGATTGCCATAGGAACAGTAAAGGGAAGTCGTACCCATGTACGAGTGGACTTTTAAGCTTTTAACCTTGGACCTTTTGGTCATTTCCTTTGCCAAAAACCCTAAACCCTCTAACTATATAAGGCATTGTAGCCTCCTAAGTCTTTATTTATAAGACTCAAACACTCCTAAGCACTCTAAAGGCTTCTTGGAGAAAAAATAGAGGCTAGGGATTGGAGGCGTTCACCTAGTGTCAAGGAAGAGCCAAGATTGTTAGTGTGTCATCTTATTTAAGGCATGATTCTCTTCTCCTCTTTAAATATCTCTAATATCCATGTATTATACACTTAGATTAGAAATGTACATGGTGTTTTTGAATCAAACGAAAAAAGTTTTATTACCTAGCAATGAATAATTTTGATTCATGCTTATATATGTGTTGGTACATGTTATTGGTGGTATATTGTATATGTGGGTTCTTGATGTATGTCATTTAACATGAGGTTTTTAAGGAACCCTAGTATTTAAGATTTCTACCATGAAAATTGACTAGTTGAAGGTACCCAAGGTACTTGTGAAAATATCTAAGTGAGTTGTCTAGTCATATGTTGTTTAAGTATTGAACTAGGGAAATGGCCCAAAAAATATGAATGAGTGATAAATAATGGGTTTAAGGAATTATGAACCATGTGTAATAAAATTGATGACCTTGGTGATTGGTTAATAAAAGGGTAAAGTCCCTAGAATTAAAGATAAACTCAAATTATGGGTTGAATTTGCGTGTGGTGAGAATATAGCATAGAATTATTGTAATGGTCTTGATGACCATAACTTGTTTTTTATGATGAGTTGAAAGAAGGCCTTCTCCTATTGAAATGGTTGAGAAATAAAGGCTACTATAAGGACCAAGTAGTCCTGTATGGTGTTGAATTGTCTAAATGATTAAAGTCATTAAGTGTTGTATTGAATGTATGATTGATCCATGAGTAAAGGTTGATAAAGTCTCATTTTCAACAAAAGATAGTGTGATGGATTGAGGTTGAAGTCCCTTTCCTTATGAATGGCTTGAGGTTAACGTCCCTTTCCCAATGAAATTGCTTGTAGTTAAAGTTCCCTGCTTAAAAAGAACTCTTGAGGTGATAGTACCTCACCCAATGTATGAGGGCATTTTTAAAGTTTATTGCTTGAATAAATATGAGTATAGATAGAGTCCCTTATGGAATAAATGTGTATGTCGTTGAAGTCCTTGGTTAATGAATTGGTAAACATGGTTGAAGTCCTTAGTCTAAGTGTATGTGATTGTAGTTAGAGTCCTATGCATAGTGTGAAATGTTGAACCTATAAGTGTGGAAGGTTGGAGTTCCCCATTTCATGCCTAATGAATGAATGTTTGAGAATGTTGGTAAGCCTTGATATGTTTATTAGCATGTAATATATCTATATGTATGAATGTGACACAATGTTATATATGTTGATTTTTTATTGTTTGATTATGTACTTTGTCACTTATCGTTGAATTGTATGCTAGCATTCCAATCGCTAACCATCTACGGACACTACAACCCAAGCGATGTAAGGGCCAAAATATCTTCTTCTTCTCTTGCGCATTGATTAGCAATCAGGTGGTTGGTGCGTTGACCTAAAGGGGTGAGCTTCCATATTTCCAAAATACATTCATCTCTTAGCCGTTATTTAGACTTATTCTTTTTGATACTTGGTTTGGATAAACTCTGGGGCTTGTCCTGACATATATACTTATTGACTTCAGTTTGTATAGAGGTATTGGGAACAACTATAAACTTGGGCATATTTATTATAAATAATTTAGTATTGACTTATGATATTATTCTGCAATCTTAACATGTTTATTTTAGTTCCTTTGACTCCTATGATATGATGAAGTATTTAGGTTGGGTTACAGGGCAACCTCTGGTACATGAGTGCTTGAGGTGCCCATAGGACATGGCCCTAAGTCTGGGGCGTGTCAAAATATGTTGGTAGATGTGTGGTTATTTCATTGTATGGTTAAGTCCTTGTGTTCACTTTGGATATGATGTTCTTCTTTAGAAATAGCCTATAATTCTTAACCAATAATCACTAGTTAAGTGACATGGATCTTGTTAATACTAAAATGTGAACAGAAGTTGAATATGAGGAATATTGAGTATAGACTACTTAGAGGTGTAATCATTTGTAGAGTTAAAGGTTTACATTGTATATACTTTTGGCTTGAAATAAAGGTTTGGTTATGGACTTGCGCCTAGTAAGTAGGTTATATGATGGCTAGTTGTTACATAAAGTGGTTGTATTGCTATACTGCTGGAAGCCTGAACAATTAGTTGGTGGACCCTGATTGGTTAAAGTGTGTTAACTAGTATTTATGGTTGATTAAGTGTCTAATGAATATGATATACCTAGAATTGTTGAAGATTAGTAATATTGGCTTCTAGTAGGGGATGTCGTGGGTTGCCTAAGTGTTGATTTAGAGATTTATAGTGTTAACTAATAAGAGGTCTTAAGTAATAAGTTTGATAATTGAGTTTGTTAATATGTGTCCCCTTCCTATATGATGGCTAGTATACCTATGGTAACTATATATAATCTTTGGAGTTAAATGGTGATTATGGTTTAGTTGTGCATCTATTCTGCTTTCTCATGAAGGGGTCTATCAAGAAATGGTTAGGCTAATAGTTGAAGGCCTTAAGATGACTAGCAACTAGTAGCTTAATAATAAATGGTGGTTAGTTAATATAGACTAGAATGAGTAGATTATTGTGTTAGATGTCTAATTGACTATATAACTATGGTTATGATTATATTTGTTTCATTTTGTTGAATTGTGGTATTTGATGATGATTATGGGAGTTGGAAAAAAGCCATTAATGGAAATGTAGAAACCATGATAAAAGTGAGTTTGTTGTGTATATATATATTCTTGATGCATTGAGGAATTTATCAATTGATGCCCTCTCTGGTGGTATGAGACACCGTGATAATTTTTAACTTTGTAATCTTGTGGGTGTACTTCCCGGTGGTATAGGACGTGGTGCTAAGTTCATTTAATTTATGCTTTAATGATTGTATGCTTATTAACTTGGTATTTATGCAATTTTAATTATATATATGTTGCTTTCCACTTCCGAATTAGTTATTCATTATGTATGATAATTGTGGTATGTTTTGATATGAGATATTGTATTACTGTTCTAGTTGATTAGTTATTTTATACAGTGATGATGGAAATGATCCAGGTTTGATTCTATACCTTGACTTATTGTTATTTTCTTACTTTATATCATCTTCATACCACAATTTAGTTCAGCCGCCGATGATGCCTAATGAGTACCTATGTTTAGGTACTCATACTACCCTTCTATACTTTTTTGGTGCAGACTCAAGTCCTATTTGTTGCCACTGACTTGAGATCGTGCTGTGTTGATCTTGTGAAGACAGGGTGAGCTCATGGAGTTACATTCGCCCGTTTCCCCTCAATTTTTATTCTGTCTATTATTTTTGAGGCATATGTATAAGATTATTTAAGACAATTTAGACTTTCAGTTGTTATTCCAATTGTCAAACTTAGATGCTCTTATACCGATACTACCATGTCATTGGATTGGTATTTATATGTTGGTTGTCTTCTTTTATGTGGAACATTATTATTAAATTGTTTTCGCATATTTGCTCCATGATGGACATTCCTACAAAGATAACCTATTATTGTAGCTATGACTTATGGTGTCGGCGTACCTACTGGCAGGTTTTAGTATGTGCCATCATGATTCAGAAATTAGTTCGTGAAAATTAGGTATCAAAGATGAGGTTTCACCGGTATTATTAGTATAAGAACACGTTTTTAATAAATTTCTATAGATGATTGTTGATGTCTGTTTCCTATCTTCGGGAGAAAATAGGGCATTCTTAGGAGTCTTTGACTTTTTATCACTTATATTATTCTACGGATCTGAGTTGGTTTGTAGGACATTTTCTTGACTCTACTCTTTCGTAAATAACCAGGACACGTGTTACAACTATGCTTTATGAGGGTCCCGAGACCGAGCCTAGGGATCTTTCCTCTGATTGTGGAAAGCCTTGAGATGTGTCCCAAGTTAGGGATCAGGATGGGCCTTCCCCAAATCCCATTCCTGCACATAAGCAAAAGATCCCTCCACCTCAGCCAGTGGTGGGCTAGGGACCAACGCAAGCTCCTTAAGGTTTTATTCCATCTTTATTTCTTAGAGATGTTTTTGCCTAGCTATTGGGTATTATTGATGGTTCCCAGACTAATGGGACAGCAGTGCAGCCTATAATTGTTGCTCCCAGAGTCGAGGTTCCTCCTATGCCGATAGTTTTTAAGCCGAAGGTCACTTAGCCAGTTGTGACATAGCCTGTTATATCAGCAAAAGAGCAAAAGATGCTAGGTAGGTGCTTGAGGTTGGCTTTGACTAGGCTTGTTAGTACTCTTTAAGAGTATGCATTTGAGTTTCTGACTACTTATGAGGATAGGCTTCGTGGGTTAGGATTTGTTGAAACTTGCGGTGTGGATTATACCACATTTCAGTTGGATTCGTCTGCTTGTCACTGGTGGAAAGGTTTTATGAGTTCTAGGCCAGTTGGATCTTCTTCCATTACATGGACATAGTTCTCCGAGATGTTATTGGAGAAGTATATATCGTACAACCTTTGGGATTGATTGAGAGATCAGTTCTCTAGGTTGGAGAAGGGTTCTATAATAGTCGTTGTGTATGAGGCTCATTTCCATGAGTTGGCCAGATATGCGACTTCGATCTTGTATACTGGGTATGAAAAAGTTCGCTGGTTTGTGAGAAGATGGAGACTTCTTATTCGGATGGCTACTCACAGTTTAGTTTTTGTGGGTAGAACTTTTGTGAGGTTTTTGATCATGCTAGAGTGATAGACGACATGAATCAAGAGGGTCATGATAAGAGGGCCAAATATCAAGTAAATTTGGTAGGAGCCATAGTAGTTCCCAATTAGGGGTGGTACTTCTTATGTTGGACATCCTTCGCATCCGTCTTTTCAACTTTAGAGTATGACTAGTTGACCAGTTTAGGTAGCTCTTCAGACCGCTGATAGAGGCCAGTTTGGTTCTAGTGGTCTCCCTAGTAAGGTTGATGATCAGTCTTTGAGAGGTTTATCTGTAGGTCATGCTAACCGTGGTGGTTTCTCCAGTTTGGCTGAATCTATGAGTTTTGGTTTTGCTCATGATTTTTGATTTACTTGTAGATGTCCCAATCTTTTCTTGATAGATTTTGGTAGTCATGGGGCAATGGTATTGTCAGCCCAGGGTGATACTTTTATTAGGGTAGTTTATCC
This sequence comes from Capsicum chinense, assembly GCA_026120095.1. Taxonomy (NCBI): domain Eukaryota; kingdom Viridiplantae; phylum Streptophyta; class Magnoliopsida; order Solanales; family Solanaceae; genus Capsicum; species Capsicum chinense. Next base: position 88,222,705 of record JAPEIP010000009.1, read on the forward strand.
CTCAGGTACAGGTGGTTCGTGATGTCGTAGGGTGGTTAACAGGGTTCTTAAGGTAGTACTCAGGCAGGATGAATAGCAGGTTGGTCAGGTGCGCAGCCAGGTGGCGGGCGTGGTCTGTTGTTTACAGTACTTGCTACACTCGAGGTTAAAGCTTCAGATGCTATTTTGACAGGTATGATTTTGTTGTGCTGCAAGTCAGAACTTTTTTTACTTGATCCTGAATCTACTTATTCTTCTATATCTGCTTATTATTTACCATTGCTGGACTTCAGTAGTGATTTATTATCTTTTCAATTGCACATGTCTACTCTCTTGGTTGATTCTTTAGTAGTGGATTGAGTAGTCATAGTATGTGTTGTGACAGTTTGTGATGTTAATACTTATGTTGATCTTATTAATAAGGATATGCTAGATTTCAAAAAGTTTTTATGCATGGGCTAGTTATCCCACTATCATAAGGTCATGGATTGTTATGCAAAAAGTTATACCGTAGCCCTGCCTGGCATACCCCTATCGTGTGGCATGGAATGGTTAGCCACGAGCCAATGGGGATTATTCTTATGTTTGTGCTAGAAGACTTATATCAAGTGATTGCGAGTCTTATCTCGCATATGTATATCAATCATCGTGTAGAGAGTTCGTCGCTTGACTCTGTTTTAGTTCGTTGTGAGATTCCAAATATATTTCCAACCGACCTGCCTAGTACTCCCCTGACCATGATATTGAGTTTTCTATTTACCTTGAACCAGACACCTAACTTATTTCTATGGCACCGTACAGTATGGCTCCTACTGTGCTTAAGAAGCTAAATTCTCAGGTTCTAGATCTTCTTGGTAAGGGTTTCATTAGACCGAGTGTGTCACCATGGGGAGCCATGTTTTTTGTAAAGAAGAAGGATAGTTCGATGCGAATGTGTATTAACTATTGACAACTTAATAAAGTGACAGTGAAGATTTGTTATCCCATGCATCAAACTGATGATTTTTTTGACTAGCTTCAGGGCACAGCCATGTTCTCTAAGATATATTTGAGGTTAGGTTATCATCAAGTTGAGGATTCGGGCTGAGGATATCCCGAAGACATCATTTAGGATCCATTATAGTCATTGTGAGTTTTTGGTGATGTCTTTTGGGTTGACTAATGCCCCAGCCGCATTTATGGACTTGATGAACCGTGTGTTTTGACCCTATCTAGAATCTTTTGTTATTATTTTCATTAATGACATTCTTGTGTAATCGAGAAGTAGTGAGGAGCACGCACAACACTTGAGGGTTGTGCTTTAGACGTTGCGAGAGCATGTTTTTTCTATGTTCTCCAAGTTCGAGTTTTGACTTAAGTTTGTTTCATTTCTTGGACATGTGGTGTCCAAGGTGGGTATTATGGTAGACCCTTCTAAGATTTTGGCGATTGGTGATTAGGCTTTTCCTATGTCTCCAATTGATGTTCACAGTGTCATTGCTTTGGCTGGATATTGCAAGCATTTTATTGAGATCTTTGTTACCATTTCAGCCCCTATGACTTGATTATCATGGAAGGAAGTTCCTTTCCAATGGTTCAAGAAGTGTAAGTTAAGCTTTGGAAAACTCAAGGATCTCCTTACTTCAACTCTATTGTTAGATCTTCTAGTTGGGGGTGAGGGATTCACCACGTTTTATGATACATTCGGTGTTCTCTTAGTTGTACTTTGATGCAATAGGATAGTGTTATTTCTTATGATTCTAGACAACTTAAGGTGCATGAGAGCAACTATCCCACTCATGATTTGGAGTTGGCATCAATAGTTTTTGCGATCCAGATTTGGAGGCATTATTTGTATGATGTGCATTGTGAGATTTTCTTCAATCATCGTAGTCTTCATCATCTTATGACACAGTGAGAGCTAAGAAAGTACTATTATGCAACTAAAGTCATGCAGTATTTTATTTTTCATATTACCGGTTCGTGGGGGTATTCAGTACCCAAAAATCTAATTGTTTACCTAGAGGTACAGTAGTTATAGAAAAGTCTCAGTAGTTTCATGAATAGTAATACTTAGTAATCCATCCTAGTCTGGGTTCAGTAGTCAGTTCCAAACTCAGTGAACTCAGTTCAGTTCCGTTAGATAGTACGATCAGTAATAGTTCAGTCAAGACTAGTACAATTTAGAAATAAGTTCAGTATCTATTCAGTTGGGAGTAAGAATCAACACCGAGCGAACCCAGGGATGGGGCTATTCCTGCCAGCATATGGTTTTTTTCCTTTGTAGCCATCCCTGAGTTACAGATCTATGTAGCTAGTGTAGGTTGAGATATCTTTCTACCAGACTAGGGCTAATATATCTCATATAAGTGTTCCTACCAGGGAGGTTGACGAAAGTGCTTCCTGGAAAAAAGGGTTAAGTCACAACTTATCTTTACTCGTGGCATGGTATTGACACCCTTCCCACTGGGGTTAGAGGTTGGACCCCAATCCATTTAGAGAGGGGCATGTCAGTTAGATAACTACCTCCCACAGTTTCAGTTTCAGTCTCAGTATAGAACTCAGTACAGTTCTATAGAATCCGGACTGTTAGATACAGTCACCCAGCTCAGTATTGAACTCTGTTCCATTCTACAGAATCAAGATTGTACAAAACTATCACTCAGTTATCAGTACTATAGTATTAGTAAACTCAGATATCAATTAATCAATATCCCAAACTCAGTATCCAGTGTCAACATGATCTCAGTTATAGTTTATGTATTTATACATGTACTCTCATTCAGTTACGTCCAAGTTACTTAACTAGTTGTTGTCCATGCATATGAATCTATGCCTATCATCCTTCCTCACTTAGCATACCAATACATTCATACTACTGAAACTTACTTTTCTTTTGCGCTATGATGTGTTATATAATAGGTTCAGACACACGAGCTCCTGACCGTACTTAGCAACCCAGATTATCGGCAGCAGATTTAGCGGTGAGTCCTTATAGTTTGAGGACAAAGTTATATTTAGTATTTCAGTAGTTTAACACATTCAGTAGATAGATTTATTTGGGGACTTGTCCCATTAACTCCATATTAAGACAGTTAGAGGCTTTCAGACTAGAGCATTTCAGACAGATATTCAATTTTTAGTATTCATTTATCAGTATTCAGTATTTATTTTTCGTTGTAAAGCTTGTGGTGAATTCAGCCTAATTTAGACATATATTTTAGTATTATTATTAATATCATGTGTTTACCCAGTTCTCACAACAAATAAAAATAATAGGCTATCTTATGTTCCTTCGCGGTCGTAAGCACAGTGTAGCATACGGGGTAAGGACTTGGGGTGTTTCAAAGTTGGCATCAGAGCCTAAGGTTCAACAATCCTAGGAAGTCTGAAAGTTGCATCTAGTAGAGTCTTGTACATGGGTGTGTAGCATACCACACTTTTGGACAAGAGGCTGTGAGATATTTTAGGAAAAGTTTCCTTTCTTTCTGTATTCATGTCGTGCTAGTGAGCATGAGCTCAAGACACACTCTTAGTCTAATCCTTTTCTTCGTTCAGATTACAGAACATGCCTTCTATGAAGAACAGAAGAAAAATAAGAAATCAGCCAGCCCCTCAACCCGTTTAGGTAGATTCTCTGGACGAGCATGTCTCCAAAGCGGTATTCAGGGTTACAGTAATTACTATAGCCAATTCAATTGTAGCCCAGAATGAATGACCTATAGCCATTCCAGCCAACCCAGTGGATAATAATACTGTAGCCAGGATTTGGGACTTCACCCGAATGAACCCTCTATTATTTATTGAGTCTAAGTTAGATGAGCACCCATAAGAGTTCCTTAATCAGGTATAGAAGGTTACAAATATTATAGGGGTGACTACAAATGAGAGTACTGAGTTGGCCATATATCAGTTACAAGATATGGCTCACTCATGGTTCAAGCAGTGGAAGGCAGAGAGGGTCGCAGGTGTAGGACCCATAGAATGGGAGGAGTTTGCCACTGCTTTTTTAATAGGTTCTTCCCACTGGAGTTAAGAGAAGCTAAGGTTTTGGAGTTCATTAATCTGAAGTAGGGAAATATAATAGTACGAGAGTATTCTCTTAAATTTGCTCAGTTATCCAGATATGCCCCTCACGTGGTAGCATATAGCAGATCAAAGATGAGTAAGTTTATGTCAGGTATGTCTAACAGTATGGTCAAGAAGTGTAGGACCATAATGCTGATTAAAGATATGGACATATCCAGGCTCATGGTCCATGATCAGCAAATAGAAGAAGCTAAGAATAAAAACAAGAAGAGGGATAACAAAAGAGTAAGGAAAGGTATCTTTAAATTCACTCAGCCTAAGTCAGAGGGTGGAAATCGTTCTTAGTTCCTCCAAAAATTTTCAATTCTAGCTCTGTCCTTAGCCAGTGCTTCAGTGCTAAAATTTAGAGATGGAAATAGAGATAGAGTATCAGGACCTAAAACCTAGGGTAGTGTTAGTAGTTCCCGAATAAATCCTCTTTCCTAAAGATGTGGTAGAAACCATTAAGGTGTCTACAGAGCTGGCAGTGATGTGTATTTCAAATGTGGCAAGCTACACCATAGGATTAAAGAGTGTGTTCTGGTGGGTTTTTAGAGTTAGTATAATCACCCCCTGCTCAGTCCGGTCGCTCGAATCAGCAGGGTACGGTTTCTAGTGCCACCAGTGGGCAATACCCAAATAGAATCTATGCACTTCTGTTCCAAAAGGATTAGGGAAGTTCTTATGATGTGGTCATTGGTACGTTACAAGTTCATCATTTACATGCTTATGCTTTGCTAAATCCAGGAGCTTTTTTGTTCTTTGTAAGTCCTTATATAGCCATTGACTTCAAAGCCAATCTGAAAATTCTAGCAGAGCCTTTCTCAGTTTCTATCCCAGTTGGAAATCTATCATAGCTCGGTAGGAATACAGGAACTGTCCGATTATGGAATCTTAGAAAGTTACTTCAGCAAGCTTAATAGAGCTTGAAATAATAGATTTTGATGTCATTCTTGACATGGATTTTCTTCATTCATGCTATACTTTAGTTGACTATAGAAACAAAATTGTTTAATTTTAGTTTCTGAATAAAACTATCCTAGAATGGAGGGGTAGTACTTTAGCACTTAGGGCTCTGCTTGTTTCGTACCTTAGGGCGAGGAAAATGATATCTAAGGGATATATTTATCATCTTGTTCGATTTCAAAACTCTAGTTCAGAGACCCCTAACCTTGAATCAATGTCAGTAGCATGTGAATTCCCATATGTATTTCCCGAAGATCTCCCCAGAGTTCCTCTTGAGAGGGAAATTGACTTTGAATAGAACTTCTTCGAGATACTCAGCCCATCTCTATCCCGCCATACAGAATGGCTCCAGCAAAACTCAAAGAATTAAAAGAACAGTTGAAGGATCTCCTAGATAAGGTATTCATCAGACCTAGTGTGTCCCCATGGGGTGCACCAGTCCTATTCGTTCATAGGAAAGATGGTTCTCTTAGAATATGTATAGACTACCATTAGCTAAATAAAGTCATGGTCAAGAACAAGTCACGGTCAAGAACAAGTATCCACTTCCCATAATCGATGACTTATTTGACCAACTTCAGAGTGGGAACTAATTTTGTAAGATAAACCTCAGGTCAGACTATCATTAGCTTAGAGTCAAAAATTTGATATTCCGAAGACAGCTATCAGAACTTGGTATGGTCACTTTGAATTTCCTATCATGTCATTTGGTCTTACCAATTCCCTAGCAGTTTTCATGGACCTGATCAATTGTGTGTTCAAGCAGTACTTGGACATGTTCATCATAGTCTTTATTGATGACATTTTTGTTTTCTCCCACAGTGAGCATGACCATGCAGACTATCTCAGAATAGTGTGACAGACCCTTATAGCCCATCATTTGTAAATGTAAATTTTGGCTAAGTTCAATATCTTTTCTTGGTCATATCATTTCTGGTAATGGCATTAGAGTTGATCCTCAAAAGACCAAAGCAGTGATAAACTAGCCCAGACCCATCTCTCCATCAGAAATCAGGAGTTTCTTAGGCTTGGTCGACTATTACTGGCAGTTTATTAAGAGATTTTTATCTATTTCATCCCCTATGTCCAGACTGACTTAGATGAAAGTCAAATTCCAGTGGTCGGATTCTTGCGAAAAGAGTTTTTAGGAGTTAAAGACTTGACTCGCTACAATTCTAGTTCTGTCTCTACCAGATGGTTCAGATGGGTTTATCGTATATTATGATGCTTCCAGAGTAGGTTTGGGGTGTGTTTTCATGTAGAGAGATAAAGTTATATCCTATGTCTTTATACAGCTTAAGCCCCTTGAACAGAACTACCCCACTCATAGTCTTAAGCTAGTAGCTATAGTATTTTCCTTAAAAATTTAGAGGCACTACTTCTATGAGGTGCATATTGATGTGTTCACAGACTATAAAGTCCGACAGTATGTGTTTTCTTAGAAAGACCTGAACTTGTGTCAGAGAAGGTGGTTAGAGATGTTGAAAGACTATGACATGAGTGTTCTATATCATCCAAGCAAGGCCAATGTAGTAGCGGATGCCCTCAGTACGATGTCTCTGGTAGTATTTCCCACGTGGAGCATGGTAAGAAAAATTTAGTTTAGAAAGTCCATCAGCTTGCCTGACTAGGTATCCGCTAAGTCGATCCCAAATCATCTTTGGTTTCTAAAGTAAAGAAGAAGAAGGACAGATATCCTAGTTTAGCTAAAGTTAAAAGAGGTAGTCAGAGATCAAAAAGTAGAGATTTTCTCCCAAAGGGGAGATGGTGTATTGTATTGCCAGGGTCGACTATGTGTGCCAGGTGTATATGACTTGACACAGTGGATTCTTGCAGAAGCACATGGTGCACACTACTCAATTCATCCAGGGCCCCTAAGATATACCATGACTTGTGGGAGGTCTATTGGTAGAGTGGGATGAAGAGAGATATTATAGAGTTTGTAGCAAAGTGCTCGATATGTCAGCAGGTTAAGATCGAGCATCAAAAGCCTAATGGTTTTATCTAGGAGTTTAGTATTCCCACATGGAGGTGAATATGGATTTTGTGATGGGTTTTCCCCATACTAGTCATCAACATAATTCGGTTTGGGTCATTATGGATAGGATAACCAAATCAACTCATTTCTTACTAGTCCATACTTCTTATTCAGTTGAGGATTATGCCAAGCTCTATGTTAGAGAGTTGGCCAGATTACATGAAGTTCCATTGTCCATAATCTTAGATAGAGGTACGTAGTTCACTTCTCATTTCTAGAAAGCCTTCTAAAAGGGTCTAGGTACCTAAGTTGACATAAGTACAACCTTGCACCCTAAGACAGATAGTCAAGAAGAAAGGACCATTCAAACTTTGTAAGATAGTTAAGGGTGTGTGCCATTGACTTTAAGGTTTGTTGGGATGACCACTTTCCTTTGATTGAGTTTGCATATAATAACAATTACCATTCCAGCATTCAGATAGCTCTATTTGAGGTGATCTATGGGAGGAGATGTAAACCTCCCATTGGTTTGTTTGAAGTGGGAGAGGCCACAGTGGTGGAGCCTGACTTGGTATTTGATACCTTAGAAAAAGTTTAGTTGATCAGGGAAAGGCTTAAGAAAGCTCAAAGCCAGTAGAAATCTCATCTATGAAAGAAGTGAAGAGGTTTGGGCAAAAAGGGAAGCTCAGTCCCTAGTATATCGGTCCATACCGAATTCTCAGCCATTTTTGAAAGGTAGCTTATGAGCATGAGTTGCCTTAAGATTTAGATTCAGTCCATCTAGTGTTTCATGTCTCTTTTCTAAACAAATGCATAGGTGACCCTGCTATCGTAGTCCCTATAGAGAGCATAGATGTTCAGAACAACCTCTTTTATGAAGAGATACCAGTCAAAGTCCTTGATCATTAGATTTGCAGACTGAGGAACAAAGAAGTCCATCTGGTCAAAGTAGTTTGGCGGAATCAGTCTATTAAGGGATCAACTTGGGAAGCAGAAGTAGATATACGGATCAAGTATCCTCACCTCTTCTTCGCAAACTCACATTTACCTCAAAGTAACAATTTTTATTTAATTTACTAAGTTCCATATTCAGATTTCCTATATTAGTTAGATATTAGTTTAGTTTCATAGCATTCTCATATCATGCATACTATCACAAAACAGCTCAGTAATATATCATGTCCTCAGAATCCAGTCATGTTTAAGTCATGCATATTCAGTATGAAAATTTAGTGTATTATTAGTTTCAGGCAGGAAATCATGTTTTAGTTATGCGTGCTTTGTAAGAAAGTTCAGTCTATCAGTATTCTCAGGTTAGTCAATCTCATTCGAGGATGAATATTCCCAAGGGAGAAATATTGTAAGACCCCAAAAAATTCAAAGATTAGCTCAGCCCTTAGAGCTTAATAAGGGGTCCCATACGTAGAAATTTCAGCTAAGTGCTTACACTTAGAATTATTTTTAGCCTCATAAGTTGGAGATCCTAATTCCTAACCCTGAAGACCTTAAAATATTGATTTTTAGGTTGATTAATTATTAGGTATATCAATACGTGTTCTCAAAAAAGTTTTGGATTTTTCAAACATCATTTGAATCACATTTTGAAGTCCAAACCAGTGGATCAATGTGATCTCGATGCACTGCATTGCCTATCACATTGATAAATGTTTTCCTAGCTCCCAGTGCCAATTTCCAGTGAGCTGATGTGGACTCGATGTGGCGCGTCGTCCATCGCGTCAACTCCATCGATGCAGAACATCTATTGTGCATCATTGAACCCATTTTCAGTCATTAAAACTCCTCGTCTATGAGGGTATTTGGGTTATTTTCCCCTATTCAGCCCCAAATATACGAAATTAATCTCTTCTAGGGCAAAAACATTCATTATTTCTCTCAAATTCCTCAAGAACAAAACCCTAGGAGATCTAATTTCAATTCAATCTTTAAGAAATTCTCAATCAACCTTCATTAATTCAAGTACCAAGGTATGTGAAGTGTTCATCCAAGGGTTTACTTCCACCCTTTGAGTTTAAGAAACTCTTTTAAATTACAAGATAAATAATTTCATAGATTTCATGTTGGATTTAAATGTAAATATTGATTATGATGTTAAATGGGTTTTCAATTCCAAGATTTATCACATGTTCCATGAAAACTAGTTAATTGTGGATTGAATTATGTGCACTTCATGTTGAACTCTTGAATTATAAGTTGAATATAGTATCCAAGATAGTATTACATGTTTATTAATATGTGAAATACCCATGCTCCCCAAGTGTTTGTCAAAATGATTATGTGAATTGACTAGTGCAAGCATGACATGTTATTATATGATTTAATTTATGCACAAGCTCATGTATGTCAAGTGTTTGACAAAAATGTCTAAATGAATGCATTATTAGTAAGCAAGTACTGTTATGCTACTAAAGTCATGCAATATTTTACTTTTCATATCACCGATTCCTAGGGGTATTAAGTACCTAAAAATTTAGCTATTTAGCTTGAGTTACAATAGTTATAGAACAGTCTCAGTAGTGTCACGAATAGTAATACTTATTTATTAGTCCTAATCTTAGTTCAGTAGTCAGTTCAAAACTTAGTGAACTCAATTTAGTTTAGTTAGATAGTACAATCATTAACAGTTATGTCAAGCCTAGTATAGTTTAGAAATCAGTTCAGTGTCTATTCAGTTGAGAGTAGGAATTAGCACTGAGTGAAACCAGGGATAGAGGCATTCCTGCCAGCATAGGGTTTAACCCTTTATAGTAATCCTTGAGTTACAGAACTTCGTAGCTAGCATAGGTTGAGATATCTTCCTACCAGACTAGGATTGATACATCTCATATGAGTTTTCTTGCTAGCGAGGGTTGATTAAAGTGATTCCTATCAGAGAGGGTTAACTCACAACTTGTCTTTACCTATGGCACAGTATTGACACCGTTCTAACTGGGTTATAGGTTAGACCTCAATCCATATGGAGAGGGGAATATTAGTTAGATAACTACCTCCCGCAATTTTAATTTTTGTCTTAATATAGAACTCAATTCAATTCTACAAATTCAGGAATATCAGACATAATCACCCAGCTTAGTATAGAACTCAGTTCCATTCTATAGAATCAAGACTGTCAAAAATAGTCACTCAATTATCAGTACTACAGTATTAGTAAACTCAGATATTAGTTAATCAAAATATAAAACTCAGTATCCAGTGTCAACATGATTTTAGTTACAGTTTATGTATTCATGCATGTACTCTCATTCAGTTATGCCCATGTTACTTAGCTAGTTGTTGTCCATGCATATGAATCCATGCATATAAGCCTACCTTACTTAGAATACCAATAAATTCAAAGAACTAATGCATACTTTTTTTTGCACTATGATGTCTTATATCATAGGTTTAGGCACACGGGTTCCTGGCCGTACTTAGCAGCCTAAATTATAAGTAGCAAATTTAGTGGTGAGTCCTCATATTTCAAGGATGATGTTATCTTTTAGTATTTCAGTAGTTCAACACATTCATTAGACCATGTTAGTTGGGAACTTATCCCATCAACTTCATATTCAGACAGTTAGAGGCTTTCAGACTAGAGTATTTTTAGTATTCACTTATAAGTATTCATTATTTGGTTTTCTGTTGTGAACTTTATGGTGACTTCATATATCAGTCATAAGTTAGCTTATGGTCCTTCAGGGTCATAAGCACCGTGTAGCGTCTGGGGTATAGACTCGGGGCGATATCATACCCTCTATGTCAGTCATATCAATATTAGGGTTTGTGTTGTAGGCTCATTCATGCCACCCTTCAAATTACTGATGGAGGCCAATCTAGTTTTAATGATCATCCTAGCAAGGGTAGTGGTCTGTCTTTATGGGCTTCATCTTCTAGTTCTTCTGGTCATGGTGATTATTTTGGGTCTTTCAGATATTTTAATTTCATTATAACAACTGGGGCATATTATGGTTGTATATCTTTTGATCATTTCTTAGTATATGACCATTCATGAAGTAATGGTTCATTCAGCTATGTGTGTTTCACCGATTTGGGCAGTTCTACCCTTAGCTAGAGATGGTATACATTATCATAGGAGTGGTCCCTAAGGTGCTCATGGAGGTTCTCAGACAGGTAGGATAGGAAATCGGTCAAGAGCCCATTTAGGTGGCGGGCGTGGTAAGTTGACTGATGTACCTTCTAGAATTTAGATTGAGTTTTTAGATGTTGTTATCATAGGCATAGTCCTTGTGTACTATCTGTTGCTTTTGCTCTATTTGATTTGAGATCTATTTTTCTTATTTGTCTACTTATTTAGAGCAGTAGTTAGAGTTATCTTAGGATTTATTATCCTTATATTTACTTGTATCTACTCTCATGGGAAATTCATTAGTAGTGTGTCAAGTTTATAGATCATTTGTTGTGATTGTTTGAGAGTTTGATACTCAAGCTAATATTATTATGTTATATATGGTAGATTCTAATGTGATTCTAGGCATAGATTGGCTATCCCACTTTTATACAGTTTTCAAATTTTTTGCCAAGACCATTACATTATCCATGCTAGGCGTACGCCCAGTTTTATAGCAAGGAATAGTTTTCTACGAACTGACAAAGATTATTATTTACAAGCAAAGAGGCTTATTTTGAGGGGGTGTGAGTCATATCTCACTTAAATTCATGATGTTAGTATGGTAAGTCCATTTCTTGACTCCATCCCAATAGTTTGAGAGTTTTTGATTTTCCTAACGGATCTACCTGTTCTTCCTTATGAGCTTGATGTAGAGTTTATTACTGATCATGAGCCAGACACTTAACTAATATCTATGGCACCTTACCATATGTCCCCTACCGAGCTTAAGGAACTAAATTTATATCTTTAGGATCTTCTTGGTAATGATTTTATTAGACTGTGTAAGTCTTCTTAGGGATATCCTGTGTTGTTAGTGAAGCAAAAGGATAGTTCAATACTTGTGTGTATTGATTATAGGCAACTTAATAAGGTGAGAGTGAAGAACAGATTTACTATGCCTCATATTAATGATTTATTTGTCAATCTTAAGGGTACAACAATGTTTTTTAAGGTTGATTTAAGGTTTTGTAACCATCAATTGAGGATTTGAATAGAGGATATCCCAAAGACAACCTTTAAGACCTATTATGGCTATTATATGTTCCTCATGATAAACGGTGTGTTTAGGCCCTATTAGGATTAATTTGTGATTTTGTTCGTTAATGACAGCCTTGCGTATTTGAGGAGTAATGTGGACCATAGTAGCATTTTAGGATTGTGATCCAGACATTGAGAGAACATATCTTTTTTACCATCTAGTGTTTGAGTATAAGTTTGGCTTGAGTTAGTGACATTCCTTGGAAATATGGTGCCTAAGGATGGGATTATGGAAGACCTAGTAAATATCAAACCTATTCATGATTGGGCTAGGCCTACAACTGTGTCTGAGGTTTGTAGCTTCATTAGTTTGGTTAGTTATTATATATTATTTGTTGAGAGTTTAGCTACCATTTCAGCGTCAATGACCAAATTAACTCAAAAGAAGATTTCTTTCTAATGGTCTGAGGAGTGTGAGCCAAGCTTTAAAAAGCTCAAGGGATTTCTCACTTCAGCTTCTATTTTTGCTCTTCTTCTTGAACGTGAGTGATGCACCATGTATTATGATGCTTCTAGTGTTAGTTTAGGTTGTGTACTTCTCCAGTAGGGTCAAGTTATTTCCTATACTATAAGACACTAAAGGTGCATGAGCAAAACTACCCCACTCAATCTTTAGAGTTGGTGGTTGTAGTCTTCACACTTAAGATTTTGAGACATTATCTTTATGGTGTACATTGTGAGACCTTTATATATCATCATAGCCTTTAACATCTTTTGACCTGGAGAGAGTTTAATTGTAGGCAACATAGATGGATGAAGTTTCTTAAGTATTATGATATACTTAACAGTCAGAAGGGGGGTGAGTATGGGCAACTTTGTTTGTATTTATATTTCTCAAAGGTCGTTAGCACTTGACATTCAGTCCTTAACCAACTTGATTGCTCGAGTTGATATTAAAAACCCTAAGAGGATTCTTGATAGATTTGAGGTGAGATCTTCACTTTATTAGCAAATTCAGACTTATCAGTTTAAGGATAAAAGGTTGTACATCATCCATTATAAGTATTTAATGGTGCGACCAAAAGCGCCACCACAGATTATAAGGGTATTTTGAGATTTGATAGTTGCATTTATGGTGCAACGGTTTATAATCTATTTCATGTCGATTCTACATGACTATGTTATGGATTTTGGGGGTATGTGGGAGCAATTCTTATCTTTAGCCGAATTCTCTTATACTAATAGGTAGCATGTTATTATTGAGATGGTGCCTTTTGAGGCTTTATATACTATGTGATGTTTTTCCTCGATTTGATGGTTTGAGACTTTTAAGATTAGGTCCCATAAGAGCGACTTGCTTTAGGAGTTGTTGGATAGAGTCAGGGTGATTCAAGATAGGTTGAGAGCATCTAAAAGTAGGTATAACACTTATCGTAGACTTTCTACCTTGAGATTTGTCGTTGGTGGTCGGATATTCTTTTGAGAATTGCCCATGATAGTAATGATGAGGTTCAAAAGAAAAGACAAAGTCATCCCCAAATATAGTGGACCCTTTAAGATTCTTTGTACAGTTGGTGAGGTTGCTTAAAAGATAGCCTTATCCTCAGATTTTGTTGTTGTCAAAGCAATTCCTATGTTTCTGTATTACGGCAATACATTCCTAAAGCTTCTCATGTGCTTAGATGGGACTCTATTCAGTTGGATAAGGTGTAAACCTTTATGGAGGAGCGTGTTCTTATTTTGGCTAGTTATGTTTGGTGGTTGCACACTACATATATTATAGTAGTTAAATTTTAGTAGTGGCACCACCCAGTAGATGAGGCTACTTAGGATATCATAAGATAGACATGGACCCAAGCTTCTAGTACATCTTAATTACTTTCAAGAATGAAAGTTCTTTTAGTAGTGATTATTGTAATGATTCTCCAGGTGATTTTTTATATTTCCGCTCATTTTCATCTTTTAGAGCTTTCCTATAGTTTTCTGTATTGGCCCGTAAAATTCTCTCCTAGTCTGACCTTAGAACGTATTTAGTAAAGCAAAAAAACTGAGTCTAAATATTTCAGAAATATCTTCCCAAGTATGAAATACTTTGAATCGTGTGGAAATCTATTTGAGCATGAATTAATATCATAGAGGTCCCCTAACTCAAGGACAAATTGAAATCTTTCCTATCGTTCAAGTTTTAGTGACCGTCAAAATTTGGGTCAACTACAATCGACCATAACTCCTTGAATATATCGAATTATAGGACCTACTATATATCAAATGAAAGATCTTTGAATTATATTTCCAATGATACTAATTTTATTAAAAACAAATATCGAAGCAAAGATTTATGCCCATTTTACTCTAGTATGTCTGGCTGGAAAACTGGTGATGACAATTGTGACAAGCCATCACGCCCGTGATGGCCCATCACGCCCGTGATGGCCCATCACTAATGTCGTCAAACCTTGGCAGATTTATGACCCTGGTGACGACATTTTATGACAGGCCATCACGCCTGTGATGGCGTATCACCAATGTCGTCAACCTTAACCAGAAACTCAAAACTTCATCCTTTTGTGATGACAATTTGTGATGTCCTATCACCAACTTGATGGCTTGTCATGGATGTCATCAGCTATTTTTTCAGAAATTTAAGGATGTTTTTTCAAGAACCCTAAACTTCCAAAAATCATCCATAAATCTTCAAGATTTCTTCAAGAATTAAGTTCCTCATAGTGTTGGCTTTAAGAATTATTTATTACAAGTGCGGATAGAGTCTCAAGC
>JAPEIP010000009.1:88237653-88272780 GCA_026120095.1 Capsicum chinense
TATGATGCTTCTAGTGTTAGTTTAGGTTGTGTACTTCTCCAGTAGGGTCAAGTTATTTCCTATACTATAAGACACTAAAGGTGCATGAGCAAAACTACCCCACTCAATCTTTAGAGTTGGTGGTTGTAGTCTTCACACTTAAGATTTTGAGACATTATCTTTATGGTGTACATTGTGAGACCTTTATATATCATCATAGCCTTTAACATCTTTTGACCTGGAGAGAGTTTAATTGTAGGCAACATAGATGGATGAAGTTTCTTAAGTATTATGATATACTTAACAGTCAGAAGGGGGGTGAGTATGGGCAACTTTGTTTGTATTTATATTTCTCAAAGGTCGTTAGCACTTGACATTCAGTCCTTAACCAACTTGATTGCTCGAGTTGATATTAAAAACCCTAAGAGGATTCTTGATAGATTTGAGGTGAGATCTTCACTTTATTAGCAAATTCAGACTTATCAGTTTAAGGATAAAAGGTTGTACATCATCCATTATAAGTATTTAATGGTGCGACCAAAAGCGCCACCACAGATTATAAGGGTATTTTGAGATTTGATAGTTGCATTTATGGTGCAACGGTTTATAATCTATTTCATGTCGATTCTACATGACTATGTTATGGATTTTGGGGGTATGTGGGAGCAATTCTTATCTTTAGCCGAATTCTCTTATACTAATAGGTAGCATGTTATTATTGAGATGGTGCCTTTTGAGGCTTTATATACTATGTGATGTTTTTCCTCGATTTGATGGTTTGAGACTTTTAAGATTAGGTCCCATAAGAGCGACTTGCTTTAGGAGTTGTTGGATAGAGTCAGGGTGATTCAAGATAGGTTGAGAGCATCTAAAAGTAGGTATAACACTTATCGTAGACTTTCTACCTTGAGATTTGTCGTTGGTGGTCGGATATTCTTTTGAGAATTGCCCATGATAGTAATGATGAGGTTCAAAAGAAAAGACAAAGTCATCCCCAAATATAGTGGACCCTTTAAGATTCTTTGTACAGTTGGTGAGGTTGCTTAAAAGATAGCCTTATCCTCAGATTTTGTTGTTGTCAAAGCAATTCCTATGTTTCTGTATTACGGCAATACATTCCTAAAGCTTCTCATGTGCTTAGATGGGACTCTATTCAGTTGGATAAGGTGTAAACCTTTATGGAGGAGCGTGTTCTTATTTTGGCTAGTTATGTTTGGTGGTTGCACACTACATATATTATAGTAGTTAAATTTTAGTAGTGGCACCACCCAGTAGATGAGGCTACTTAGGATATCATAAGATAGACATGGACCCAAGCTTCTAGTACATCTTAATTACTTTCAAGAATGAAAGTTCTTTTAGTAGTGATTATTGTAATGATTCTCCAGGTGATTTTTTATATTTCCGCTCATTTTCATCTTTTAGAGCTTTCCTATAGTTTTCTGTATTGGCCCGTAAAATTCTCTCCTAGTCTGACCTTAGAACGTATTTAGTAAAGCAAAAAAACTGAGTCTAAATATTTCAGAAATATCTTCCCAAGTATGAAATACTTTGAATCGTGTGGAAATCTATTTGAGCATGAATTAATATCATAGAGGTCCCCTAACTCAAGGACAAATTGAAATCTTTCCTATCGTTCAAGTTTTAGTGACCGTCAAAATTTGGGTCAACTACAATCGACCATAACTCCTTGAATATATCGAATTATAGGACCTACTATATATCAAATGAAAGATCTTTGAATTATATTTCCAATGATACTAATTTTATTAAAAACAAATATCGAAGCAAAGATTTATGCCCATTTTACTCTAGTATGTCTGGCTGGAAAACTGGTGATGACAATTGTGACAAGCCATCACGCCCGTGATGGCCCATCACGCCCGTGATGGCCCATCACTAATGTCGTCAAACCTTGGCAGATTTATGACCCTGGTGACGACATTTTATGACAGGCCATCACGCCTGTGATGGCGTATCACCAATGTCGTCAACCTTAACCAGAAACTCAAAACTTCATCCTTTTGTGATGACAATTTGTGATGTCCTATCACCAACTTGATGGCTTGTCATGGATGTCATCAGCTATTTTTTCAGAAATTTAAGGATGTTTTTTCAAGAACCCTAAACTTCCAAAAATCATCCATAAATCTTCAAGATTTCTTCAAGAATTAAGTTCCTCATAGTGTTGGCTTTAAGAATTATTTATTACAAGTGCGGATAGAGTCTCAAGCGTTAGAATTCATCCAATTTCAAAGATTAAGGTATGTAGATATTGATTCTTGGGTCCCTTTCATCCAAAAAACTCAAGAACCCTTTTCAAAACTCAAAGATTTTTATGTTTATGAGTTGTTAATGATTTCAATGAGTTGAAATTGATGTTTAATGTGTTGTTGAGTTGTGATTCATGTTTGTTTACAAGATTCATGAACCTTAACCTTAGTAGGCGAAATCCATGTGATATTTGTGATGTATTTTCCTTATGTTGCTTTTTTTGTGATGTGTTCATGTCAAATGGGTAAAGAAATGGTTGAATAAACGAAGCATTTTCCCCCTAGGTTTGATAAAGATCTTAGGTGAAACATAAGGGCCATTGTAGCATGTTTAAGATGAAATCCCAAATTGTGAGTTAGTTTATGCATGCCTAGTATTTGATAAAATGCCCAAGTGAATGAATTATTCATGGTAGTAGGAAATCCCTAAATAAGTGTGAACCGAAGTTGATGATCCATAAATGTTTGAAGTGACCCCTTGGCGATTGTGATGATGAATAGATGTTTATGATCCGTAAATGCTTGAGGTGATGTCTTAATGACTGTGAGATGCTTTAATGATTGTGATGATAAACAAATGCTTGTGATGATGAACGAATGCTTGTAATGATGAACGAATGCTTGTGAAGATGAATGAATGATTGTGGTGATGACTAGTCAAGAATGATTATGCTTTACTTTTATGTTATCGAGTCCTGGGGGTATTTATACCCGACAATAGAGTATTTGTCTAGAGCCTATATCTGTTTCTCGATAATTTTAGTCGAGCCACAATTCTCAGAACTCAGTGAACTATAGAACTCTGTATCCTCAGACAAGTGCAAAGCTTAAGAAAGCTTAGTAATCTCAGTTATCTCTGTAATCTCTGTATTGCTCATAATCTAGCCTCATCCCTGTAATCAGCTCAGATCTAATATTATTCAAGCAATTCAATTGTAATCTCAGAAGTGATTTCGAGTAGTTAATTCAAGTTCTGTATCGTCAGTCAGATTCCATGATTCAAAATCTTTTCCGTCAGATACAGAACTAAGTAATCTCAGCATAACTCAGTTAGATCTTTTGAGAAAAATGATTAGTATCAGATTCAGTTCAGTTGTGTTCAGTAGAGAATTCAGTTCAAAGTCTTTTAGTTAGGAGTAAAAGCTAGCACCGAGAGAGGGAAGGGATGACGGCTCTCCCGTCAGAGAGGCCGAGTCATTAGGAGCAATTCCTAAACTCCAGAACTACGTAGCCAGTGCAGGACGCAGGTGTCCCTATCAATAGAGCCTATCACTGTCAGAGAGGTTTGACTATTATATTGCCTCATTTATCAGTATCAGATGAGTCAGTGATTCAGTATTTCAGTGTCAGTAGTGAGTTCAGTCTGCAGTAAAGTGGTATTCGAGTTTCAGTATCTAGAGTTGCGATGATTGTATTCATGGTTTGTACATTTATATATGTGTTCTCATATGGAATCATCATGATTATTCAGTTTAGATATTGTGCATCCATAATCCCTTGCATTAGCCTACCTCATCTACATACTTGGTATATTCTTGTACTGACGCATTTGTGCTATGGTGTTTTATTTGACACCATAGGTTCAGAGGCACATAATCCAGAGTATCCTCAGCAGTTCAGTCCAAGTCAGTAGTAGTAGCAGTGAGTTCTCTTCTTTCCAGGACAAATCTCAGTTTACTATTATTGCTTCAAACTTTGTTTATTTTCAATTGAGGGAGTTAGTTGGGGACCTGTCCCTTTAACTCTATAGTGCAGATAGTTTAGAGGCTTTTCAGATGGATGTATTAGTATTCAATTTTTTTCCGTATTATGAGTATTCATAGATGTATTCAACCTTATGAATAGTTTTTGCATTTATTTTAGATATGATGTGGTGTACAGGTAAATATATCAGTAAAGGGTTAGCTTATGGTCCTACGGGGTCATAAGCACCGTGTGACGTCTCGAGATGGGATCTCGGGGCATTACATTGCACCAATTAAGTTATGACTTGCTAGAACTCAAAATTCGATTACTAACTGGTTCCTCTAATTTTTAGAGGCAATCCATTTATTAAGTCTTTATTGGTTAAAATTTTCAAGAGGGCAAAAACTTCAGTCAAACAACCTTGTATGCTAATTCTGATTGTTCCAGTAGCTCTAGATTGCCAAATTTTTGTTGGGTGGACCTTTAGTTCTGGTCTCAAAGCTCCAAAACTCATTATAGATTGTTGGCCGAAAGTTAAGAAAAACGTCAAGAGAGTGTAGGATGAATATTTTATAAAAATAACCTTGAATGGAAATTTTCACTACACCTTTGAATTAGGAATGTTAGGGTATCTTAGTTCATTTGCATATATGGTATTCTAGATAATTCTTAAAGGGTTGGCGGAGACTTGGAAAAATTCCAAGTCTCAGCTGGTCCTGGTGCATCGATTAAGTGCCATGAGGTTGCTTAAGCAAATACCGCTAAAGCTTCTTGACTGTTGCTTAAGTTGTTTGTCATCACCCAGTTGGTATTGCTTAAGTGACATCTTTTTCCCTTAAAAGGTCGCTTAAGTGGTATCTGTGCTAACACTAGATTTCGCTAAAGAGACATTTTGTTTCTTAAACAGTGATTGCTTAAGTGGCTCCTGTGGACCTAGGACGGGTATAAATACCCCACAACCCAATTTTAACCATTTTACATCAATTTATTTGAATATTGAACTATAAAATATGGTAAAACATAGGAGAATCATTTGTGGGTGATTTGAAGCTCTGGTGAAATTAATTTACGCGTTCCTTCTTCAAATTTGTTTTAAGCTTCCATCAATTCTTGATTTAAATCTCCATCTTTTGCTAAAATCTCTAAGATCTTTGTGTCTTGATTGTAGCACTATTATCGAAATCATCCATTTTTTAGGGTAAATGTTTCTTGATCATAGAGGGATGTTGTGTTGGTTCCTAAAGTTAGATTTCATAGATGGGCAATGCATGGTATTTTTATGTAATTTTGGACCTAAAGCACAATAGTGTAATATGGTTATTATTATTCTCATTTTGATGAGTAGTTGTGATTTTTATAGCCTGACATCTTTCTAAAGCTTCTTGAAAAGGGAAATTTGTGGTTTAGAAGATTTTTTGGGCTTTTCTTTAACGTCTTGGTAGGCTAGGCTTAACCTCTTCATATATTGAGCTATTTACTAGTATGATTAAGATACTATGCTAGATATGGGGTGGGATTTAGGTGTTGGAGTTATGATAGAATATATTTAGGTTAGTTGTTAATTTAGGCGTAATTCCCTTAGTTGCTCATGTTTTATGAAGAATTGCTATCTTAGGTCTAATTATGGCTTATTTAACTTCTACAAATGAATTTAGACACCTTAGACTAGTTCGAGTGGAATTTGCCTAAAATAGATTTTAGGAATTAAAAGTAGCCCCCTCTGACCCACCTTAGCCTAAGACTTGTGTTAGGTTTTCTAGGCTTAATTACGCATGATGTACCCTTATCAATGATTCTTTTTGGATTTTGAGAAGTTTGAATACATAATGAGTATTGTAGTTTGGTATTTTATAGTTGGTGTTAATTTTGGTCAAAACCTGATGGTGTATTCATATACTTAATTAATTTTGTTTAGAAGCATGGTTTATTTATATGGCGCATGGATATGGCTTACTATTTGATATGTAGATATGGTCAATTTATATGAGTTCTCATTCAAGTCTAGCAATGTTTTGATGATTTTGATTGTATGAGTTCTAATTCAAGTCCGATAATTGATGTAAATATTTATACTATGAGCTTCAATTTGGGTACAATAAATGATATTATGATGTTGATACTAGTAAGTATGATATAATGATGATGATGATATGAGTTATGGTTTGAGTCCATCATTGAGAGTTGGTAGGATATGATATAGTTTGGGTGAATTGTCGGTCATGGTATGATAAATGGGTAATTTATGATTACTCAATTATTTACTTTCCTCATACTGTACCTTCAAGGTTTATGAAGGCCTACATTGGGTTGTTTACTTTATGAACTTATTGTCTTATAGAGGGCAATTTAATAGTTATAATCGTGTGATTTTTATGCTACTTTTACGTATTTATTTACTTGATCTTATTTCCAGGTTTGCCCTATTAATTTGATTTAGTTTATTTTATCTAATATCTTATTATAAATATATCTTTATGTAGCTCAGTTAACTGATGGTACCTACTAATTACCTATGGTTTAGGTACGCACATTACACTTTTGTACTGTTTTTATGCAGATCCAAGTACTTGTAGTCACCACTGATGTGATGCTCGTGTAGTGTTGATTTTGTTGATTGGGTGATCTCTTAGAGTTAGGGTTACCCTTTTTCTTTCTATTATCTATGTCTAGTCTTTCATTTATGTAACAGATTGTATTTGACTAATTCAGTACTTATGCTTCATTTGTTGTAGCTCTTGTACCGACATTGCTAGGTTGTGGAATGGTGATATTTTATCTATCTTTGAGACTAGTTTGGTAGCCTTATTATTGTTACATACCTTTATTTTTGGTTTTTGTCTTTTAGGCCATTTTCAACAAAGTTGATCCATTGCATAAAGCTTTGGTCTATGGTTTGTCTTACCTACCAGCCGGATAAAGTAGGTGCCTTTATGACTCATAAATCTGGTTGTTAAAAATGAGTAAATTATGATTTAGATAGTGTTCCCACTTGTGGAAGCTTCTCAGAAAGGGAAATTGGTGGTTTAACAGATTTTTTAGCCTTTTTATTCAGCGTCTAGGTATTCTAGGTTTACATCTTCATAGATTAAGCTAATTCACAGTATAATTATGATATGTGCTAAATATGAGATAAGATTTAGGTATTTAAAGCATGATTGGTGTGATTAGTCTTATTTGGGTTGCTTAGGCTATCTTGGAAGCATGATTTAAAAGGATTTGCCTTAGTTGTTCATGTTTTGGTGAAGTTGCCTTAGTTGCTCATGTTTAGGTGGAATTTCCTTAATTTCTCCCGCTTAGTGTAGCTACCTTAGTTGCTCATGTTTAGGTGGAATTTACCTAATTATTCATGTTTTAGATGGAATTGATTTAATTGCTCATATTTTAGGAATAAGTGCAATCTTTGTGCTATTTATGGCTATTTAACATCGAGAAATGAATTTAGATACCTAACTCTAGTTTGGGGTAGAATTTCCCTAGAAATGGATTTTGAAGATTAGAAAAGGGTCCATTCGACCGACATTAGGCCAAGACTTATGGTAGCTTTTGTAGACTTATTTATGCATGATACACTCATATTAATGATTATGTTAGGCCTTTGAGAAGATTGAATATTTATTGTTTATGCTATTTGGGTATTGGAAATTAATGCTTATTTAATGTAAAACTTGATGGTCTTATTAGTATAACATGTAAATATGGTTATTCATATGGCTTATAGATATGATTATTGAAATGGTTTATAGATAAGATTATTTATATCGCTTAGAGATATAGTTATTGGCATGATTTAATAAAGATGATATCAGTATGGTTTATGCATGTGGTTATTAGTATGATCCATGTATATGATTCTTAGTCTGCTGTATAGATATGAGTATAAGGATGGTTTATTGATGTGGTTATTTGATATAGTTTATTGATATAGTTTATTGAGGTTGTTTATAGATATGGATTATTGGTATGGTTCATTGATATAATTTATAAATATAAGTTATGGTTCAAGTCCGTCAACTAATGATGACATTGATAATATGAGTTCTGGTTTAAGTATGACAAATGATTTTTTGATGATGATAATACTGAGAATATTATGCTAATACAGATATGAGTTCCAGTTAAAGTACGAAATTGAAAGTTGGGAATGATATGATATGATATGGATGGCTTGAAGGTTATAGTTGATAAATTGTAAAGTTATAAATCTTTTGATATTTTCTTTCCTTGATTGCACCCTCTTGCTTATGAGGGTCCTCATTGGGTTATTTAAATTTTTGCACTAATTGGCTTATGGTAGCAATTTGGTAGTTATAGTTGTGTGATATTTATGTTACTATTTTGAATTTATTTATTTATTTGTGTCTAATAGGGTTGGAGCGTATTTTGAGCTTTTCTCTTATTACCTTTAACTTAGCTTGATTTATCTTTTATTTTATCATATTTATATCATGTTTTAACTTATTCAGTCTATGATGCCAACTAAATTTTGTGGTTTTGATACTCATACTACACTTTTATACCTTTTTGGTACAGATCCGAGTACTAATTGTCATCTTTGATATGATGCTCATGCAGTGTGTATTTCAAAGATTGAGTGAGGGCTTTAAGTCAAAGTTACCCTTTTTCCTTAGATTTATCTATGTCTAGTATATTATTTTTGATACAGATTGTATTTGACTATTCAGTACTTATATTTTATTTATAGTAGTTGTTGTACCAACATTACAGATTCTTAGGATGATTTCTTACATTTTATCTATCTATTAGACTATTAAGACCTTTTTACTACTATGTCAAGTCTTCAATAGTTGATTCTTTCCTTTCATGCCATTTTTCACCAATTTAACCCATTGTTTGTAGCTTTAGGCTATGGTTTGGCTTACCTACTAGCGGGATAAGGTATGTGCCATCAAAACTAATAAAATGGGTCATGACAAGTAGCGATATGTTGCCTTCAGTTGGAGGCAGTCCACTTTGTGCCACAACTGATGATTCAGATGCTCAGTTTGAGTTTGGACTTTCTCTAACATTTTACTCCCTCAAACACGTTAGGCATGTGACTTTTGATTTCACCTGAGTAGGTTTATATTATTTGTGTGTGCCTTCATATAGATTTCATAACTATATGAATACCTACATAGATGATTTCTTATAGTAAAAGATAGAATGGATTATTATGATATTTCCCTAGGGGTACACTATTTACGTTTGAGTCCCATTTACCTTTATACATTGACCCCCTTATGGTCTAGAGTGGTACTTGCTATTGATTTTTGTTATTAGTTCATCAACTCCTTATAATAATGAGTATATTGCTTTTGTTATCGTTGTTATTTTTTGATTTTGATCGATACTTTCTAGGTAGATGGTTAGACTAGCGTTATCTTGTTAGAATTCATTTCCTCATGATCTTTGTTCATTAGCTTAGGCGGCTAGCTCAGTCAGATCATTTCTCTTTTGTAGCAAGGTGAGGTTGGTTGGTTTCCTTTTTTCTTGTCAATATTGGGTGGACTGTTGAGTGGTTTTTATAGTGGAGGTATGTTTGATATGTATGGTTCTATTATGGTTCTAGAGTTTGAAATTTGGTTTTATTGTATGTTTCTGAGTTTGAGATTCTAAGGCTTGCTTCCTAGTTTGCTGAGTTCTAATATTGGTTTCCCTTCTTAATATTGAAACACCCTGGGTTTCTCAATCCTGGAAAATTTCTTGGATTTCTAGTCTCTAGACACGATACGACTAGAGAAAATGACTCATACACTACGATACGAGTGGTATGTGTTTGTCGTATGTTGACCAGTGTTGGTTGGATTTTTTTTAGACGGGGTACAACTTAGGTAGTATGTGTCATATCGGTAGATATGGGGTGTTTGGTTACTTCACTTAGTCATTGACTTGGTAACATACGTTGGATCTGACTACGAGTGGCTCACTATAAGCCGTAACCCATGGTATAAGTCGTACCATGGACTCGTATGGTGGTCAGTGCTCAATCCTCTAGGCATTCAATTCTATTAGGGGTACAGATCATGGCTACTAGTCGTATATTTGTAAGTAACATGATTTGGTGTGAGTCATACATTGGACATTATTGGTTCAAAGGGAGTGACCTTGCGTACGAGTTGTGGGTACCACTTGTATTAGAGCATATGACTGGTATGGATAGTCGTAGCCACTTGATAGGATTTTTGGGAGTTTAAGTGAGGGTAATCCAGATATTTCCCCACATAACCTAACAAGGCCGCATGACTTATATTCCTATTAGGAGGTTATTTGTTCTATTATTCTATTCACTAACACTTAGAAACTTCTCTTAACTAGTCTACAATTCTCTCTAAAGCTTTTGGGATAAAGGAAGGCTAGGGTTTCATCTTATGGATTACTTTAATCCTTATGTTGGCTATTTCTCTCAATCATCTTCTTGGTTGAAAGCATGTTTTCTTATTTCATTGTCAGTTCTAACTAAAGAAATATTTTATACAATGTTTTCATGGTTTGGTTATTGTATGATTTTGGATTATAAAATATAATTTGGGGATTTTTATTATAAATGCTTGGTTATAGATTTCACATGTTTTAATTATGATTTTGAATGCTTTAATGTTGGTTTTGGATAATTGGTTGCATGGGAATAGTTATTTGGTAATAGGCTTTGGCTTTGGAAATACTACGCCCCCAATATGTTTGATAAAATGCCTATGGAAATATTTTCACTACATTGTTAGATTTTAATGAAATTATTGTATTATTTAAACTTATTAGTGGAACCCTAAATGGATAAATAGGTTGTGATGGTTTTGATGAAATGGTTTTGTGGTTATGCTATGGTTAATTAAACTCCTTGTGGGGTGCAATGGGATCCCCCAAGTAAACATGTTAATGAATAGCTTATAGGGTATATGGGACTCCCCCAAGAAAATATAATAATGGAACACTTGTGGGGTATATGGGACTCCCCCAAGTTGACTTGGTAAACAGATACATGAGGATCCCTTTACCTTAAATGTTTTGGCTAAGGACAATACTTGCAAGTTATAATTGATATAGCGATACAACTATTAATAGACTTGGTAAATGAGAAATAGACTATTGGATTGGTTGGTTGGAAATGGTTTTAATTAGGCAATAATGGCAGGGTGTGATATCTCACCGTGAAAGTGGGAGTTCTATGAACAAACCCTGGAAACTCATGTTTGCCGACAGGATGGGTAGGCCATAGAGACCCCTTTATGATACTATGAGATACGCGGGAATCCTCTAAGTACATTGTACATAAGTATAATGCTGGGTCAGGGTACTTGGGAATCCCTTAATCCTATGGTATTTTTAGTTCGTGTGGCTACATACAATGGGGCTCATTCTTGTGGTTACACTAGACCCATATAGCCCGTGGGTGGTTAAGAATGGCTACGCTTCACATACCAAAGTTAATGGTTTTAAATGCATGCTTTAAAACCCATTTCCTTTTATCAGCATAGTTATATATATATATATATGGTTTTTATGAATATGGTTGGTTTACTTGGTTTTAAAGGTTGGCATAACTTTATCCTTATCCTATGTTTATGCTAGTGTTAACCCGCTAACCCATCTTCGAGCAGCTGTATCCACATGCGATGCTGGAACTAGCTGTTCTACTCTTCCTACTTAGCTATCATACATTCTGGTTCAGCTATTGGATTAAAGTGGTGAGATTCCACCTTTCTAAAAGGCCCCATTTAATGGATGTTATTTTATACTTTGGTTTATTTATGAATATTAGTTTTGGCTATGGTTGGGGGCATGTCCCAACTGAATTTTGGTATTCTCTTTGTTAGAGGATTTTGTGGAACTACTATGAGTTGGAATAGGGGGATCCATAGGGGTGTAGCCTTAGTGTTGGCATTAGTATTGGGGATGATATCGATTGACTGTATTGTTGGTTGTTCCCTTATTTTTTATTTTGGGATTGAACATAATTGTTATCGAACTCATATGGTTATGGCTTGGTGGGTTTAGCTATTGGTTGGGTTCAGACGGTTGGACTCGGTTGGGTTGGTCTCAGTGATAGACCTATCCTAAAGTTTTGTAGATTGGATAGTCATGTTATCTTGTTATATTGTTGAAATTCAACCAACTCAGGGCAAATGACTGTAGGTTGGGTTGGATAACGGGGGTAGTCTAAGGTTCGGATTGAACTTGGGATGCACATTCTAACAAGGCCCCGTGTAGGTTCGTGTCAAGTTGGTATCAGATTTTTAGGTTCATGGTTAATTGGGTGTCCATAAAGTTTTTTCTAGTAAAGTATTTTTTAATAGTGTGTAGCGCGTCACCCTCATAAGAGATGGGCTACAGGAAATTTAGGATTTCTTTACTATCTTTGTATTCTATTTTAAAGCTTTGAGTCTTAGTCTTGGAATTTACTCTAATCCTTGTTTTTTTGCTGTTCAAAACATGCCTCATAGATTTGGAACACAAGTAAATCCTTCTATCCCATCTTCGGATGATGTTGATGGAGTACGCCCTACACCTAAAGTTCGCGCATAATCTCAGGGTCTTATCCCAGATCGTTTCAGTGTTCCTCCACTTGCTACTAGTTCTCCTCAAGGTGTGGTGACTAATGTAGAAATTGATCTGTTGATTCATACTGTTGCTCAATTGGTTGCCACTCAGGCTGAGCGGGATGCATCTGCTGGGTTGTCTATTAAGGCCA
The DNA here is from genome assembly GCA_026120095.1 of Capsicum chinense. Classification (NCBI taxonomy): domain Eukaryota; kingdom Viridiplantae; phylum Streptophyta; class Magnoliopsida; order Solanales; family Solanaceae; genus Capsicum; species Capsicum chinense. The sequence continues at coordinate 88,250,278 of JAPEIP010000009.1, forward strand.
CAAGGGTTGGCCAGTTCATGAAAATAAATCCTCCTACTTTTACTGGTGTAAAGGTGGAGGAGGATACTCAGGGTTTGTTCGATAAAATGGAAAAGATATTCAGAGTGATGCAAGCCATTAATATGGAAGGCATGAATTTTGTAACTTATTAGTTCAAAGATGTTGCGTACCAATAGTACGATAAGTGGGATAGTGATAGACGTGATATAGGCAAGTTATCTTAGTGGGAGGCCGTTACTAATGCCTTTTTGTATTGGTTCTTTCCTCAAGATCCGAGGGAAGCTAAGATGGAGGAGTTTCTGAATCTTAAGTACGAAAAAATTTCTACCAAGGAGTATGGCTTGAAATTTCATCAGTTATTAAGTTATGCTTAAAATTTGGTGCCTGATATGAGGAAGAGGATAAGAAATATAACTTTTGGGATATCTAGGGATTTAATTCTTAAAATAAAGGCTACTTTTCTATTTAATGATATTAATATTTTGAGATTGGTTGTCCATATGCTGACTGTGAATGGTAAGAAGAGGAAACAAAAGAGTTTGTGTAAAGACAAGGTAATAGGAGCAGCCTCTCTAAGAATGGGTGGTGCTCAGCATTAGGGTGGTTGGGATAGAAGCAAATAGATGAAGAAGAAGTGGGAGAGTTCTGATTCCTTCTCTACTACTAGCGCTCCTTACCAAAAGCAATCGGGTGACAAACGTCAGCAAGGTAGTGATAATTTTTGGGCAAAGAGTGCCTAGTCTCAAGTGAGTAGGGCATAGTAGGCTTCTTCATGTACTCTTAATCAATTTTGTGGTCATCTTTATTGGTGCTATTGTTATGAATAGAAGGACAAATGTTATAAATGTGGCTAGCTAGGCCATATTCTTTAAAATTATATGGTTGGTAAGGGTGGTTTAGGAGAGGTCAAGGCTCCGATTGCTTTAACTTCTGCTCCTACACCTAGTAGTGCGGCTTCTACCTTTGCTCCTACTTCTGGTATCGACACTTGTCATAATAGCTTGTATGCTTTTACATCTCGGTAGGAATCCGAGGCATTACCTGATGTCGTGAACACTTTTTTATGACATGTATTTTCTGCTTGATCTTGAGTCCACTCTTTCCTATGTAACCCCATATGTGGTTGTGTGTTTTGGTTTTTATCCTAAGGTTATTTAGGATTCCTTTTTTGTTTCTACCCCGGCAGGTGACTCGATTATTGATAAAAGAGTCTATAGGGGATGTGGTATCTTTTGGTAGCAAGCAGACCTTGGTGGATCAGTTTGAGATAGACATGGTGGATTTTGATGTTATTCTAGGGATGTATTGGTTACACACTTATTACACGTCCTTAGATTGACAGACCCATAAGGTTGTCTTTAGGTTCCCTAGTGCATCGGTTATAGAGTGGAAGAGTTGTTTCCTAGCTCGTAGTGGGAGGTATATTTCTTATCTTAGATTTCAGAGATTAATCTGAAAAAGGTGTCTTATTACATAGTTTGAGTTAACGATTCTAACTCAAAGGGTCCTTTTCTTTACTCCGTTCCTATGGTAAGTGAGTTTCCAAAGTTTTTGAGATGATCTTTATGGTGTTCCTCTAGATAGGGATATTGAATTAGGTATTGATTTGGTTTTGGGCACTCATCCAATATCTATTCCTTCTTATAGAATAGCTCTAGTTGAGTTGAGAGAACTCAAGGAACAACTAAAGAATCTTCTGTATAAGGGGTTTATTAATCCCAGTCTATCCCTATGAGGTGCACTGGTATTTTTTATGTGCATGAAGGATGGTTCCCTTTAGGTGCAAATTGATTATCGGCTGTTTAATAAGGTAACAGTTAAGAACAAGTATCCTTTTCGAAGAAAGAGGACTTGTTTGATCAGTTCCAAGGTGCCAAGTTATTTTCTAGGACAGACCTTTGGTATGGGTATCATAAGCTAAATATTAGGGAGGAAGATATCCCTAAGATGGCTTTTCTTACTTGGTATGGGCCCTTTGAGTTCCTGGTGATGTCACTTGGCTATACTAATTCCCTGATAGGATTTTTAGATTTGTTGAACAAGGTTTTATGGTAGTACTTAGATCTCTTTGTAATTGTGTTCATTGATGACATCTTGGTGTACTCTAAAAGTGAGGTGGATCATAGCAATCATCTCCGTGTGGTGTTACAAACCATGAAGGAACAACAGTTGTATGCGAAGTTCTCCAAGTATGAGTTTTGGTTTAACGCTATAATTTTTCTTGATCATACTATTTCTGGTAAGGGGATTATGGTGGATCCTCAAAAGGTTGTAGTTTTCAAAAGGTAGGCTAGGCCCACGACTCTAAAAGTCATTCAGAGATTCTTAGGTTTGGCTAGGCATTATAGACGGTTTATGGAAATCTTTTCTTTGATAATGACTCCTTTGAAGAAAGTAAAATTTTCTTAGTCAAAAGCGTATGAAGGGAGTTTTGAGAAGCCTAAGGATAAGCTAACTTCATCTTTGGTTTGGACATTTCTTGAAGGTAATAATGGGTCTGTGGTTTATTGTGATGCATCTACAGTTGGACATGGTTGTGTTTTGATATAGCATGAGAAGGTGATTGCCTATGCTTCCAGGCAATTGAGGGTGCATGAGAGGAATTATCGTACTCATAATATGGTGCTATTGGCGGTGTTTTTTTATTTCAAAATATGGCAGAATATTTATATGTAGTGCATGTAGATATTTTTTGATCATACGAGTCTGCAATATGGGTTCACTAAGAATAAGCTAAATGTCAGGCAGAGAAGATGGTTTGAGCTTCTCAAGGACTATGATATGAGTCTTCACTATCTATAGGTAAGGCTAATATTGTTATTGATGTTCATAGAAGGTTATCCATTGTTAGTTTAGCTTACGTGGATTAGGAAAAATAGGAATTGGTAAAGGATATTCACTGCTTAGCTAATCTTAGAGTTTGTCTCTTGGACTCCGATGATGGTGGTGTGATGGTACAAGAAGTGGTTTGATAATCTCTTGCTATAGAGATTAAGAAGAAGTAAGTGATAGATCCTATTTTAATGAAAATTAAGAGTGATATAGGTAGGAAAAAGGTAATGGTCTTTGAGATCAGTTGTGATGGTACTTTATAGGTCAAAGGGAGGTTATATGTTCCTGACATCGATAGGTTGAGACAATGGATCTTGGCTGAGGTGTGTGAATTGCACTATATTTTTCATCCCAATTCCACAAAGATGTATCATTATCTCAAAGAGATATTGGTATAATGGCATGAAAAGGGACGTGGCTAATTTTGTAGCTAAGTGCATGGTGTGTCAACAAGTTAAGGTTGAACACATGAGGCATGAAGGGTTGTATCAAGAAATTGATTTTCCCAAGTGGAAATGGGAGGCGATCACTATGAATTTCATTATTGCTATTCCTCGATTGCAGAACCAATTTAATTTGATTTAGGTCATCGTGGATAAGATGATGAAGTTTTCTCACTTCTTTCCAGTACGAACTACCTTGTAGATAGAGGATTATGCTAAGTTGTATCTTTAAAAGACCTTTAAGCTGTATGAGGTACCTATTTTGATTATCTTTGATTGTGTTATGCAGATTTAATCTTATTTATGGTGGTCTTTTCAAAAAGGGTTGGGTAAGAAGGTGAGTCTGAGTAGTGCTTTTCATTCTCAGACGGATAGGCAAGAGAAAAGAAATATTCAGACATAGGAAGATATGATTCGGGCATGTGTGATTGATTATGGTGGAAATTGGGTTGAGCATCTACCATTGTTAGACTTTTCTTACAGCAATAGCTATCATTATAGTATTATGATGACCCCTTTTTGGGTACTGTATGGTAGGAGATATAGATATCCTATTGGTTCTTTCGAGCTTTATGAGGTAGATATGTTTGGTATCGATTTAATTTATCTATCTATGGAAAAGGTGAAGGTGATTCAGGATAGGCTTAAGGATTCCCAAAGTCACTAAAAGTCCTATGTGGATGTAATGTGTAGAGATTTAGAGTTTGAGGTTAGGGATGTGGTGTTCCTAAAGGTATATTCCATGAAGGGAGTGATGCTATTTGGTAAGAAGGGGAAGCTCAGACCTCGATTTTTTGGTCCTTATGCAATTTTGTGAAGGGTTGGTAATGTTTGTTATAAATTAGAGTTTCCTTCTAGCTTGAGCTCAATTCATCTGGTATTTTATGTCTTCATGTTGAGAAAGTATCTTGGTGATCCTTTTTTGGTGGTTCCGTTGGAGGGCTTGGGTATCTCAAATTCTCTGTCTTATGAAGAGGTTCAAGTTAAGAACTTAGATAGGTAGGTTCGTCAGTCGCAGACCAAGGATGTGGCTTCAGTTAAGGTTCTATGGTGAAACCATAAGGTAGAAGGGGATACATGGTAAGCGGATGATGACATGAAGTCCAAGTATCTGTATTTGTTTTTTGCTCTTGGGATTCGTGCAGAAGATATGTGATTTTTAACATATCTTTATTTTTTAAGTTTGTTAATGAAACCATTAATATATTTGCATTTGTGTTTTGTAACTTGGTTAAGGGTCAGATTGATATTTGATAATACAAATGAATCATGCTTGTGGTTATCCTACCTTGTCTATCAATCGGGGACGAATGTTCCTGGTAGGGTAGACTGAAATGCCCTAGGTTTCTGACCCTTGCATAATTTACTGGATTTCTAGTCTCTAGACAGGATAGGAGTAGGGGAAATGGATCGTACACTAGGATACAAATAGTATGGGAAAGTTGTATGCTAACTAGTGTTGGTTGGTGGTTTGTATTTTGTTTTTTGAATGTGTATGACTTGGTAGTATGAGTCTTATTGGCGGTACGAGTTGTTTGGTTACTTCACTTAGTCTTAAACTTTGTAACTTAAGTTGGATATGAGTACGAGTGGCTCATTATGAGTTGTAAGCTAGGGTATGAGTTATACCATGGACTCGTATGGTGGTTAGTTTTAAATTCTCTTTGGATTCTATTATGCTAGGGGTACGGATTATGGGTACTAGATATATACTTTGATACGACATTGTTTCAGGTGAGTCATACCTTGCACAGTGTTGAGTCCATAAGAGATTGCCTTATGTACAAGTAGTGGGTACCATTGGTAATGGAGGGTACAACTAGTATGGATAGTTCTAGCCACCTGATGGGATTTTTGGGAGTTTAATGAGGGTAATCCAAACATTTTCCCACTTAACCTAATACGGCCCCACAACTTATATTCCTATTAGAAGGTTATTTTCCCTAATATTCAATTCATTAACACTTAGACACTTCTCTTAAACAGTCTAAAATTCTCTCTAAAGCTTTTGGGTTAAGAAAGGCTAGGTTTTAATCTTAAGGATTACTTTGGGGCTAGTGTTGGTAATTTCTCTCCATCATCTTCTTGGTTTAAGCCAGGTTCTCTTCCCTCATTGTTTGTTCCAACTAAAGGCATGGTTTTATACAATGTTTTCATAGTTTGATTATTGAATGGTTTTGGATTTTCATATATAATTTTGGGGTTTTGGTTATATATGCTTGGTTATATTTTTCCCAATCTTAAATTGTGCTTTATACTCTTTAATGGTGGTTTTGGATAATTAGTTACATGGGAATGGTTGTTTGGTAACTGGCTTTGGATTGGGAAATACTATGCCCTAGTATGTTTGATAAAATTTCTATAAGAATGTTTTCACTACATTGTTCGATTTTAATGGAACTATTGCATTGTTTAAACTTTGTAATAGAACCCTAAATGGCTAATTGGTTTAAATAGAATGGTTTGGTGGTCATTGTTATGGTTAATTGAACTCCTTGTGGGGTTTAATGGAATCTCCTAAGTAAACATGTTAATGAACTTCTTGTTGTGTACATGGGACTCCCCCAAGAGAACATAATAATGGAACACTTGTGGGGTACATGGGACTCCCCTGAGTTAACTTGGTAAATGGGTACACGGGAATCCCTTTACCTTAAATAGTTTTTCTAAGGACAATACCTACAAATTATAGTCGGTATGACAATACCACTATTAATATCCTTGTTAAATGATAAATAGAATAACGGGTTGGTTGTTTGGAAATTATTTTAGTTGGGAAATAATGATGGTTGTGATAGCTAACCGTGAAAGTGGGAGTTCAAAGAACGAATACTGGAAACTCATATTTTCTGACATGATGTGTAGGTCATGACAACCATTTTATGATATTATGAGGTACATGCAAATACTCTAAGTAAAATTATACATATGTATCATGGAGTGTAAGGGAACTTGGGAATCCTTTACTCTTATGGTATCTCCGATTCATGCGGCTACACATATCGGGGCCCGTTTAGGGGGTTACATTGTACCCATAAAAACTATGGCTGGTTAGGGATGGTTATGATTCATATACCAAGGTTAATGATTTTAAAGTCATGCTAAACATAGTTCCCTTTCCCGACATGGTTATATATATATACGTATGGTTTGTATTCATATGATTGGTTTACTTTGTTTTACTGGTTGGCATTATTTTATCCTTATATTTATTTCATGCTAGCATTCAGTTGTTAATTCGCGTACGGGCGGCTATATCCCCATGCGAAGAATGGACCGACCATTCTACTCCTCCTACTTATCTATCAAACATCAAAGATCAACTACTATATTAAAGTGTTGAGCTTTCATCTTTTCGAAACGCTCTATTTCATGATTTTTATTTTATTCTTTATTTAATTTATGGATATTGGTTTTGGCTATGGTTGGGGGCATGTCCCAATTGAATTTTTGTAATCCTTTGGTTAGAGGCTTTTGTGCAACTTCTATGGGTTGGATGGTGGAGACAAAAGGAGGCTGCTGTCCTTCTTATTAGGTTTTTAATTAATTCTTTAGATTTTAATTATTCATAACATGTATTCAATCATTTGAATCATGAATATGAATATTATTGGCTAAACACCCTCTTTCTAGGGTTAAAGCCAAGAACATAAGTATTGATGTTTTGAATTAAATTCTTTTAATTTGCTTTTCATTATTGGTAGTTTGTTTATTCTTGATTTAATTATTTGATGGATTGATCACCCAAAAAATACATGTATTGTCACCCTTGTGATCTCGGGAGAGGGATTAGGGAGATATAACATGGGAATAAAAAAACTGTTATTTGTATTCTTTTATAAAACACGGAAATCAAATTAGCATCTAGGACATGGATGTACTTAGAAGCCTCACTTGATTCACACGTAGCATGATAGCTTAAAGAACTTAATTGGATTATTACATCCCCACTCAATGATGTTGTTATAATATCCAAATTAGGTAAATGGTTAGAGGTCGAGAGACCTTGACCATGCAATTAACCCTACGAATCAACAACAAAGACAAACAAGTTAACGAATGAAGTTCAATAACATAGTATGATTGTTCAAAGTGCATTAAACCTGGGCTTTACTCCATTGATTGTTCCAAGATTTTTACTTTATGCATTGTTTCCTTTACTTTAGTTTACAATATTCCAAACACTTTTTGTTTACCTTTGCATCAAATTAATCTTACAGGTTAAGCTTGAATTGAATTGTTGTTAGATCAAGTCCCTATGGGATCGATACTCAGCTTTCATGGTATTTTTATGCTTGGTCTTGGTTGTGGTTTTGTAAGAAATAGGTTTACAAAAGCTGGCAATAGATCAGGACTTGGTTGAACCAAGTGTCAAACTTGATCAACTTTTCCATCAACACAAAAGAGAAGCAAACCTTCTCCCCAAAATTTCACAAATCCAGAAGACCAAGAGAATCCTGCCATCCTAGCTGATGAAAAAGCAGCCCATAGGACAGTTAGAGAATTGGCAATCCCACTTCCAACCATTTTGACCTCCTTATTTTAGAAGCCAATAGAAGGAGGCAATTTCGAGCTTAAACACAATATGGTACAACTTCTGATTAGTAGTGGACAATTCACAAGGCTTTCACACGAAGATCCATAGGTCCATATATGGTATTTTTTGGAAGTCAGTGATACATTCATTCCCATGGGTGTGAATGCAAACTATGTGAGGATGACTTTGTTCCCCTTTTTACCGATTGGGAAAGCAAAAAATTGGTTGAATAAGGAATCAATAAATTCAATTACTTCATGGGATGACATGTCTAGAAAATTCCTTATTCGGTTCATCTCATCTGGTAAGACAGCGAGACTTCACAGTGAGATAGTGTGCTTCAAATAAAAGCTAGACAAGAATCTCTATTATGCTTGGGAGCGCTTCAAGGCACTTCTTCTAGATTGTCCACACTATCAATAGTCCAATAAGGTACTTGCTTATACTTTAGTAGAGGATCTTGATCACAATGCAAAAATATTGCTAGATTCAGCTGCAAGTGGTCAAGCTCTTGAGATGTCCTTTAATGAGATATACACTTTATTGAACTGCATTGTAGAAGGAAATCTAGATTGTCATGGTGATTCTACGAGTGCCACCAAGAAAGTTGTAGGGTTGTTGGAGGTGGATCAATACACAACATTATCCGCTTAGGTTGCTGCATTGCAGAATATGATAAACACCTATTTTAGCAGCTTGAAGTTTGGAGTAGCATAGCCTACAGCCACAGTTAATGCAATCCAATAAGTTGTAGGTTGGTGTAAAATTTGAGGTAATAGTGGTCATTCTTCAACCATGTGTGCTTCAAATACAAAATTGGTAATGTATATGGGCAATACTCAAAGACAAAATTATGGTAATGCCTACAACATGAAGTGGAAGACTCAGCCTTGGAATGCTCAACAATAATAAATTCAGCAACCACAAGCATAAGGAAATTAGTCAACTGGCAACTTGGAAGAGATGATGAAGCAGGTTCTAGCAAATCAAACACAATTGGCTGCTGAGGCAAGAAAATCAGCAAGCCACCCAGAGAAGCTTAGAGTTGCAGTTGGGGTGGTTACAACAGGCATTGAATACTAGGCCTCAAGGTGGTTTCCCAGGAGATACAAAAAATCTAAAACAAGTTCTGGCAATCACTTTGAGGAGTGGTAAAGATCTTCAAGGAAAAACACCAATGGTAACTAAGGAGGTAGATTTATATTTGTCTCCCTCATAGATAAATGACAAAGTTGCTAAAAATTCAAGGAAGTCTGAGTACTCAAAACAAAAAGTTGCTAAAGAAGTGAAGAAGATGCTTCCACTTTTTTTCCCTCAGAGGCAAGTAAAAGCAAAGGAGGATGCCATGTTTAAGAAGTTTTTTGACACGTTTAGAGAGCTTCACATTAACTTACCATTGTTAGTTGTTTTGAAGAGTATGCCTAAGTACGCTAAGTACTTAATGGATGTGGTTGCAAATTAGGTAAAATTGTAGGATGTGGACATGGTAGGACCCACTGAAGAGTATAGTGCTGTAATAAAACAAAAGATGTCGAAAAAGCTTAAGGACCCTAGCAAGTTTACTCTCCCTATCCAGATTAGAAACAGTGAGGTGGTTCAAACACTTAGTGATTTAAGGGCAAGTATCAACTTGATCCCCCTATCTCTATTTAATATATTGGGTTTTAGTGAGCCCAGACCATGCACTGTGCATCTATAGTTTGCAGACCGATCTATTGCCTATCCGAAAGGAATCATTGAGGATTTCTTCATAAAGGTTGGTGAATTTTGTATTCCTACTGTCTTTATTATTCTAGACTTTCAGGAATACGAACAGACACCAATCATCTTGGGGCATCCATTTTAGCAATCGGAGGAGCATTGATTGACGTTAGGGAAGGCACACTCACGATGAGGTTGGACAATGAAGAGGCAATATTTAATATTTACAAAGTGCTCAACATAACATCCCAATATAAATAATTATGTATGATCAATGTTATTAAAGAGGACAAGTGTAGGGTGGTTAGTCCGCCAAGGACCTCTTCGGACATAGTCATTGAGTAGACAAACCCTTAAATACCACAACCTGACATGATACAAGTTGATGAGCCTGAAAATTCTAAAGTTGAAAAGTCTGTTACCCATATGAATGCACACCCAAGAGGGGTAAAAAGAATTAGAAGATAGAGACCAAGTGTGAGAAAGAGAAGAAAAGAGAATGACTAAGCCGTTAGTTGGGTCGTGCCATGACACTAAATCAGGTGTTTCTTGGGAGGCAACCCAAGTTAAGTAGGAATATTTTATTTTTAGTTTTTAGTTTTTATTTCATGTAGTTTTTATTTTGTTGAGTCGCAGGTTGATGGGAAGTATAAGTACCAAAAATCTAAGCTAAGCAGCAGGGAAAAGACTGAGTGTGGGGTCTCATGGATCCCATTAATATACTAAGATGCTACTAGCTAGTCCTAGAGGCCTCAGAGAGTATTTCTATCTCTTACTTTTAAGTTCACTTTTGGGGCAAAGTAGATTTTTAAGTGTGGAGTGGTGAAATTCCCAATTTTTGGCTCAATTTAAATTTTTGTTTGTGTAAGATATTCTTGTTGGTGCTAATTTTTATTAAATGGTTCAAGTGTTTTAGTAGTAATTTAAGAAATTTCTAGTTTTGAGACTCTTAGGCTAAATTTTTTAACTCTTGTTCTTGTTAGCTTAAAATTTTAATTCATGCTATTGTGTGGTTGGGAGTCTAAGATGATCCTATGTTAGTCAAACATATGCCATGTGTGATGTGAGTTATTTTGCGTATTCCTTATTGCATATGATGTCTAAAACTTTCCCGGTGTGTGTGCAAAGTGAAATAAAGAATGTGAGTTTAGAAGATGATTTAACAATTTCCTTGATAGCCGTATTTTATACCTTCTTTTTGACCTACCCTTGTGCATAATCCTAATTAAATCCCATTGAGCCTTTAGCTTATTTTCTTTGGTATCTTTATATGTAGCGTAATCTCTTTTATTGATGGACCTTAATTTGATCTAAAAAAGTTCCTATGTGCTTTAGGGTAATATTGATTTAGTGAACAGTTCGAAAAATAAGAGGAGAAAGGTGAAATTGATACCCAAGGTAATAATTATTGGTGTTGATAATTGATTTGTGGTGGTTGGGTGTGATAGACATTGAGCTCGAAATATTACCATGGTTATGAAAAAGAATAAGTAAAAATCAAAAAATTAATTCATGTGGTAATAAACAATACTTCCACCATGTGTTTGTGAAAATGCATAAAAGAGATAGGGCAAAACAAAATATATGGGTAGACAAAAATGGTGTAAATTGGTTGTTGGAGATTGGTTCTAAATGTATAATGTAGTGTAATAAAGTTCTTAGAGAGGTTAGTTACTATTCCCAAATAGTTCCTACTCATCCTTTATCCTACATTAAAACCCAAAAAAGACCTATTTGATGCTAAGCTTCCTTATTCTGATATAAGTGGAGCACTACACTAAGGGCAAACCTATGGTTCATTGTGTGTAACTTGTGAATTATTTTTAGAGTGAGCATAATTTGATTCTTGTACCCATCATGTTATAAATTACTTAATTGTGAGTGAATATAGGTAACTCTCTTGCTGTGAGGGCACATGTTTGATTAGTTTGGGTGATTTTTTTGATGTCCCTAATTGTATTTATGCATTCTAGTGTTACTATTCTAGCTTAAGTGTGGGGTGGTGATGCTGGGTGTATTTATGTATTCTAGTGTTACTATTTTAGCTTTTTTAGCCTTATTTTGAGGATAATTTGTAATCTTTATGTGTTAATATGATATAAATAAGCATATAAGTGTCCAAGAATGTGATTACAATGTTCAACATATTTTCCAAACAACTTTGTACTTAATTGAGTCATTTAGAGTTCAACTCAGAAAACTAGTGTTACTAACTTGAGCTAGGTGTGTGTCTAGTTGGTTTCGTTGGATTCTATTGTGTTTAAAAGGTTCCAAATGGTTTTAATGTGTAATTATGAGTGGAATAACTTGTTGGGAATATGCAATGTTCAATTTGATTATGTTATGAGTTGGAACATATAAGTGAATACCATTGCAAATTAGCCTTATTTTAGATCCTGTTTTAATTCATCCTTGAGGATATTGTGGTGTTATGATCTCTAATTTGTGCTGTGTGATGATGTAGGAAACTTTTGAGCTGAATATGGTGATATATTGGTGATAAAAAGGCTTGAAATTCATTGGAAATACAGTACAAAAGGCATGGGAAAAAGGAGGGACGTTCAACACTTAACCAAATTTTTTTAGGCTAATTCCGGTGAGCCAATGAGATAGTGATGAGATGTACCAGTCCAAAAATTCTATGACCAATACCAGTCCAAAAATTCTATGACCAATGTGCCACATCGAGGAAGCCAATGAGATGAGTAACACATCACAATGGATTTTCCTTGCACGACCAAAAATTCAATTCATTGCCGACACAGCTAGAGATTATGCAGAATAATAATGTAATAAATTTTTCATGTGGGAATCATCTTGGATCATGTGTAGTCCTTAATCCTATAAGGATTAGGAATACTTTATTACATATACAAATGTTACATACAATTTTGGCGGACAATCTTGGACAATTCTTTGTTAGTTTGGAACATAGTGGAGATAAAAGAAGGTTGCTGCACTTCTTATTAGGTTTTTAATTATTTCTTTAGATTTTAATTATTCATAACATGTATTCAATCATTTTGATCTTGATTATGAATATTATAGGCTAAAAAGCTTCTTTCCAGGGTTAAAGCCTAGAACATAAGTACTATTGTTTTGGATTATATTCATTTAATTTGCTTATCATTATTGGTTGTTTGTTTATTCTTGATTTAATTATTTGATGGATTTATCATCTAAGAAATACATTTATTGTCACCCCTGTGATCATGGGAGATGGAATAGAGAGATAGAGCATAGGATAAACAAAGTGTAGTTTGTATTCTTTTATAAAATACCGAATTCATATTAGCATCTAGGACAGAGATGCATTTAGAAGCCTCACTTGATTCAGACATAGGATAAAAGTTTAAAGAGCTTAGTTAGATCATTAAATCCCTGCTCAATGAAGTAGTTGTAATGTCCAAATTATGTAAATGGTTATACGCTGAGAGACAATGATCATGATATTAACCATACAAATCAACAACAGAGATAATCAAGTTAACCAATGAAGTTCAATAACATAGTATGATTGTTCAATGTGATTTAACCCTGGGCTTTACTCCATTGATTGTTCCAAGGTTTTTACTTTATGCATTATTTCATTTACTTTAGTTTACAATATTCCGAACGCTTTTTGGTTATCTTTGCATAAAATTAATTGTAAAATTTAAACTATAATTGAATTGTCATTAGATAAAGTCTCTCTAGGATCGATACTCAACTTTCTTGAAGGCCACTTTACAACTTGGTAGACCATGTACACTTGCATATACACTTGGCACTATCAGGGGTATAAATCATGCTTGAGGTATATGATGATCTTTTCATCTTGGTTGATGTCCTTGTATTATATTTTTGTTGGGGGAAAGTTTAATGGGTTATCTCCTGCTTATTACTACCCTTACCTGCCATTCAAGGATGAATGTTCCCAGTAAGGGAGACTAAAACACCTCAGAATAGGACCTTTGCTAATTTTTCTTTGGTTTTGGACTCGCTAGGTTTGGTATGACTTAAGGTTCCGATTTTTACCCTTGGATATGGGTCGTAGGGTGGCTTCAGGATTAAGTTGTACCCTAGCAAATATGTTTGGCTTGGCTATTACCCAAGGTATGACTCATCAAGGTATGAGTCTTATCTAAAGATACGAGTGGCGCAAGGCAAGTCATATGGTGCTTGATTGAGTTGTCTTAGGAAGTCTGTCCAAGGTACGACATGTGGGTATGGCTTTTTGTATGACTCATACCTTTAGGTATGAGTGAAGAAGGTTGAGTCATATAGAAGCCATTGTGTTGGGTCTTGGCATAGTCTTGGGTACGAGTTGGGGTACCACTCGTACCCTAGGATACGGAAGGTAAGGAGAGTCGTACCCCTGGACGTGGTTTATTTTTAAATTTAAGTCAAGGGTAGTCCAGACATTTCCTACTTTAAAATCCTTATGTACTCATGTTATATATCCCTTGGCAGCCTTCTAAAACACTTTTTAAAAGATTAAAACACTTCAAATACTCTCTTAAACACTATCTTGATGATTGAAGGTTAGGTTTTTTTATTTGTTCTTCAAAGGGCTCAAAGGTCAAGATTTCTTCCATGAATCTTCTTTTATAAGGTATGTTATCCTTTCCTCGTTGTTAGTTTCTACTAAAGGAATATGTATTATGTTTTAAACATTGATTTACGGATCGTGAATGGTGGTTTTTGAAATATATTTTGAGGGTCTTGATGCATATGGTTTGGTATTGGTTTAAAATATTTTTTTGGTAATGGTTTAAATATGTGGTTATTGGTTGGTTATGGTTTAACAAATGGGTCTTGAATAACCCTAATTATGGTGGTTTATGCATTGGTTTTTGTCCTAGTAAAGGTATGCCCTCTACTTTTTTGATAAAATGTCTCAAAGAAACTTTTCACTCTATTGTTGAACTTTCAATGGAACTCTTGCGTGCTTTAGTTTGGTAATGGAACCTTAAATGGATTTTGATGGTTTTGCATAGCTTAAATGGTTTGAGTAATATAAATTCTTTAAATGTTTGGCATGGTCTAAAATGGTTTGGAAATAGTTTTAAATGTTATAAATGGTGTTCGTGCTTTAGAATAATTAAATGGTTGAGATTTAGTGGATATGAAATTGGTTAGGCTTGTAGGGAACATGGAATCCCCTAATTGGTTTAATATGTCAAATGAAAGGGCACTTGGAAGTCCCCATAAACCTATATATGGTTGGCTATGGATAGTACTTTCAAGTATGGTGGTATGACGATACCACCACTAAATGGCCTTGGTTAATAAATGGTAAATTGATTGGTTGGTTGTTTGGAAATAGTTTTAATTGGGAAATAATGGTGGGATGTGTAGCAAAGTCATAGAAGGTGTACTTCCTGGGGGGGACCAACACTAAAATTCATATTTGCCTATGTGAGGTTGGTCTTGGTGACCATGTGCATGATGTCACACTATATTTTAGGGGATGTACTATTCATCCCAGTCTTTTTCCCTGGTCATACGGCTACATGCATTGTTTCCCTTTCATTAGGGGGAGCTGAACTCGTATAGCCTGTGGGTAGTTTAGGACAACAAAGCTACACAACCCAGGTAAAGGTTATAATGTCATGCTAAACTCAGTTCCCTTTCCCAACATGGTTATATAAATTTCTGGTTGTATGTATTACAGATGGTTTTACTTGTCTTAGTAAACAATTTTATTTTATCCTTATCCTAATTAGATGCTCTTGTTCAACCACTAAGTTATCTTTGAACGACTATATACCCATGCTATGTAGGGATCGACCATTTTACTTTCCCTGCCTAGTGAGCAAATTTGGGGACAACCAATGTTGGATTGAATTTGTGATCTTCTATAGTTTGGAAGGTATCTATTTCATGTCATGGGTTACTTTACATATTTCCTGTCTTTCATAGACTTTGGTTTTTGTCTATGGTCGGAGGCATGTCCCGATTAAGTACTCATGTGTTAGTCTAGAGGTTTTGTATGGACAACTATGTACTTAGATATTGTATGGATTATTTTCTTATACGTACATACATATATTGGCTTATTATCATGGTATTGGTTTATGTTTTCCTCATTGGTTTGGGTCTGTTATTGGTGGTTGGAATTTGTTTGGTTGGTCTCGGATATAGACTTATCCCAGAGGCACCACATTAGTGAAAATGCTATCTTGTTATATGTTCAGATTTCAGCCAACTCGAGGTATGCACTTAGTGGTTGGGTTGGGAAATGGGGGCGGTTCCCAATCCTAATTGGACTACGGATTTCCACTACGTAAGGCCCTGGTTTGGGTTATGTCAATTTGGTGGTATTGGTTGTGCGACAACCTTGTGCATTACATTATAATCATTGTCATCATAATTCTGATTGTATTTACTTTATAATATTTGTGATGTGATTGTATATTTTGTTTGAATTTTTACCCATGCATTGTTCTATCTTCCTTTATTGTATTAGATGCACTTGTATATGTTGTTCTCTTCTTTTCTTTCCATATACGTGGTATACATGTATACTTGTATTCCTTTCTTGTGTTTTTGTGTGTGTTTTTTGTGGATATTATAGACCTATTAGTGCAAGCAGTGTGGGCTATCATTGAGGGATAATTTTTATTGCAGGTGGCATGCCCTTAGTGTGTATTTTTGTATGCCTTATTATTAAAACACCCAAGATCTTGGCCTTGCAAATATTTTTTGACTTAGGACACACTGTCCTTGATACGACTTGGGATGTCACCCGTACCCTTACATATGAGTCGTATGCACCTTACCCTCCCATTCGAGTACCTTGAATATAATAAGAGGTCAGTAGACTATCCCTATATGACATGGTCCACCCTTGGTCATAACCAATGCATATGATTTGTATACTACTCAACCGTATGGAGTGAGGACCTAGTTTGGAGTGGACTATTTTCTATACGATTGGTCCATACGAGCTAGGGGTGAGTCCTACCCTTTGGATATTACTTAAAGGTGCCTAATCATACCCTTAATAGTGTGATTGACCTACTCGAAGCCTAGGGTATGAATCAGGGTACCATTCATACCTTATGGTACGATTCCCTAGTGAATCGTATGGGGGAGTCGTACCCCTAGATGGGGTCATAGCCATATTTTTTCCAAGGGCCATGTGGTCATTTCCTATGAAAAAACCCTAAGTCCCCTCCCTATATAATTAATGTTAGCTTCTCATAACATTGGTGTGGTTATCAAACATTTCAAACACTCTCAAAGAGTCTTGAAACAAGATTGGAGGCTAGGGTTTGAAGAGGATTCATCTAGAGGAAAGAAAGGTGTTAAGTTCTTCATTGCATCAACTTTCTTGAGGCATGTACATCTTCCCCTTTCGAAATAACTCAAAATCTATGTATTTTACGCTTGAATTAGTAAGTGTGCATGGAGATTTTGAAATCCAAACGTTAAGGGTTGATGCCTAGTGCTGAGTTATGTGTGTTCTTTCTTAGACTCATTTTTATACTTGATATTGTTGATGTTTTGTACATGTGGATGCTTTTTTGTTGTAGCTTCGCAAAAGAGTCTTGAGAAACCCTAATATTTATGATTGTTTCTTTGAATATAGCCTCGGTAAAGGTATGTACACAAGGTGTTTGTGAAAATTACTAAGTGAAATGACTAGTTACATGTTGATGATGCTTTGAACTAGGGAAATGGCCCAATAAGCATGAATGGATGATGAATGGTATTGTGAATGTACTATGAACCTTGTAAGTTATAATTGATGACATTGTCGAGTTGATGATAAATAAGGGGTTAAGGTCCCCAATTATAAAATTGAACTAAAATTGTGTTTTTAACTAATGGGTGGTATAGAATGTGTTACAAAATTTCTATTAAAGGGTGAATGGTGTGTAAGGATCTTAATGACCATAAACTTAAATTTAATAAATAATTAAATTAAGACATGTGCCTATTAAATTGTTTGATAGATGAATGGTTCCACGAGAACTATGGCCATATTTGCTGTTGAATTGGTTGAATAAGTTAGAGTCCTTAAGTGTTGACACGAATTGTATGAGAGTAGATGCATGAATAAAAGAGTTAGGAACCAAGGGTCCACTAGTAGGGGTAATGAGATGGATTATGGTTAAATTCCCTTGTTTAGTAACACAAGGGAAAATTGAGGTTAGAGTCCCAAGAATGCATGTGGCTGAAATCCCATGCCTAGTAAAAGCATAAGGTTGAAGTCCCATGCCAAGTGAATGGATGTGGTTGGAGACCCTTTCCAAGTGAATACATGTAGTTGGAGTCCCGTGCCAAATTAATGCATTTGGTTGGAGTCCCATTCCCAATGAATGCATGTGGTTGGAGTCCCATGCCTGATAAATTTATGATGTTAGAGTCCCATGCCTAAGGAACAGACTTTTGGTTAAAATCCCTTGCGTAAGAAACTAGATGTTAGAGACCCTTTCCTAAGAAACTAGAGGTTAGTGTCTCTTGCCTAAGAAACTAGAGGTTAGAGTCCTTTTCCTAAGATTGGTGGTTAAGGTCTTTTAGCTTGAATAAATAAGTACGTGGTTAAAGACCCTTGTCTAACATAAATGAGAGCAGTTAAAGTCTTTGGCCTAATAAGAATTGTTTGTCTAGTGTGGGATATCAAAGTCCTTCACCTTATGTCTTTTATTGAGTACTCCATGAGTGGTGTTGAGACTTGTTTTCCCTTGTTTGGCATGTGTTATACCTATATGCAATGCTAATGTGTTGATTGTGAAAGAATATGATATATTGACTTGTTGACAAAATAATGATGATATTTTTTCCTTATGCTTAAGTTATATGCTAGCGTTCCAACTGCTAACTGTCTACGGATGCTATGTCACCATAAGATATAGGGGCCGAAGCTTCTTCTTCTTTTTGTACATAGTGATTGTGCAATAGAGTGGATCAAGTATTGACATTAGTATGGTGAACTTCCATACATCTGAAAGTCTTACATTTCAAGTCTTTGTTTATGTTAATAGACTTATTTAGACTTAGAATTTTTGCAATTGTCAAGCATATATCCTGACATATCTAAGACATTGAATTGGTAGAGGTTTTTTTCATGAATATGGGCATGGGTATATATATATTTTGAGTTTGATGAATCAAATAAAATGTTTAGACATGTTTATGTTACGACTAGTGCTATGTGTTTTAATATCCTACTTTATGCTTGGAATCCATCCGACTCTTTTGTTTGATATGATAATAGGGTTGGGTTATTGGGGAGACCTCTCGTTAATGTGAACTTGAGGTGCCCATACGATATGGCCTAATTTCTAGTCGTGTGAAGTTTGTATGATAGCCTAAGTTCATTATGAGTTGGGCGGCCATAAAGTCGTGTCAAGTAGGGTATCTTTTGTGGGTGTGACGCACACCATACTTATAAGAGAGGGGCTATAAAACACTTAGGAATGTTTCATTTTCTTGTGTTTCTATCCAACGCTATAGAGTCTAAGGTCTTGGATTCTTTTTGATTTCTGTTTGCTTATTCTTCAGATCATGCCTCCAAGGAGATCTGATATTCGGGCAAACCCTTTTGTCCCAATTAAGGGAAACATAGGCAGAGTTCGTCTAACTATAGGGATACAGACCCGTCCAAGGGTTGTAGTTTCTGGTTTTTCTCATGGAGCCTTACTGATCTCCCCTAACCTTACTCCACAAGGCCAAACTCGTGCTCAGTTACCTTAGGAAGAGGTTAATAATGCCGAGTTCCGATATTCTATTTATCTATTAGACCAGATAGTGGAAACTCTATCACACCACTCCAATCCTATTGTTATGAGGAGGAATGAGGCAAGACCAAAAAAGAATTCGGGTAAGAGTTCTTAGTTTTCTAGGCAAAAGGGAGGCACCAGTGTAGCGGTAAGTAGTCCAGGAGGAAGAATTGGGTAGGTCCTAACTCTTGTTATATGACTAGTGCCCCTACCCAAATCCATTGGGAAATAGACATCTCAAAGTTAGTAATGCTTCAAGGGAACAAGGTGCCCAACATTAGGCCATTAGGGCCCAAATTACACCCTCTTATCCTCCTTGTCAGTGTTGTGGTCGGTCGCACCATGGTTGTTACAATGAATAAAGAAATTAGTGTTTTAGCTGTAGGCAATAGGGTCATATACAATGGGAGTGTCCCATAACGATTTCTGCCTGGGAAAATAGGCTACCATTCGCAACTTCTCTACCACTTAAACTAAGGGGTGCTACTTCTAAATCTAACATTGGTCAAGATTGTCTAAATGCTCCTATAACCTTTCAAGAGTTTGAAGCATCTCGATACGAAGACACGAGTATATTATAACTCTTCTTATATGATATGTATTATTTATTTGACGCAGGGTCCACTTCTTCTTATGAGACCGCATTTGTGATTGTGTATCTTAGATTTGTCCTAAAGTTATTTTAGACTCTTCTTTGTTTCTGGCACAATAGATGACTCCATGGTTGTTAAATGAGTCTACAAGGGTTGTGTAGTGTCTGTTAGCGGTAGAAATATTAGGGTAAACTTGATGGGGTTAGACCTGGTTGACTTGATGATACCTCGGGCATAGGTCGATTACACTCGTGGTATGCTTCTTTAGATTATTACATCTGTAGGGTCATGTCTAAGCTTCCTTAATAAGTCAATCATTGTATAGAAAGAAGAGGATTGTCTCTAATATGGAGCCTAAAAAGTTGACCCCTGGAAAGTGTTTGCGTCTTTTGGTCTGAGTTAACGATTCCAACTTGACAGGCTTTTCTCTAAAATCCATCCCCGTGAAGTATGAGTGTCTTGAGGTTCTCCTTGATGACCTTCCTAGTACCCTAGAATAAGAGAGGGAATGAGTTATGAATTGGCCTTATTTCAGATATTGGTTCAATTTCTATACTTTTGCTATAGAATGATTTTTTTATAGAAGTGTTTGTGCATTCATGTATAAGAGTGGTGGTTTCCCCAAAAGGGAATATTCGTCGATTATGGATAAAGAGTTCAAAGAGTCCACCTTGTGTGGTAGGCTATGTTTGTGCATTCCTTATATGGGATACTTTGTTAGTAGTACATTATGGTTGATTAACTCAAAATATAAATTTTAGATGTTGATGTTGATGGATAGAGTATGCCAGATCAAGGGTACTCATGCAAAAATTATGCAGGTAAATTAATAGGTTGGACGATATTGATGACTTGGTAGATACAGCAGTGGGATGGCTAGGCCATATAAGCTAGGAGTTAGGTTTAACTAGTCAATTGTAGGTCTAGTCATTGAATGTGTTAGAGCATGGAGCTTTTATGGCTATACCAAGCTATAGATAGTATTTAGATCAATAACATTTTGGGTATGGGAGAACCAAGTGGTCATAGTATATATCCTTAGTGACACCCATTAAGGCGGAGTGTTGTGCTTGTAGGGGTAATGGGATGAAAGTTGTTGGTCAATAATAAATTTTTTTATAGAAGTGGACTTCAAGGAAAGGTCGGGTTTAATATTCTAGTGATTCCCTTCTATCTCGGCTAAGAAATTTCCCTACTAGTGTTGCATGCATTCCTTTAGGGCATACACCCAAAGTTTGCATTGTTGTATTCACCTTATTCTTGGGATATGAGTCTTGATCTCATTTTACACTAGTCATGGTATATATGGTTGTTTTTCTTTCGGCGTCTAATTTGAAGGACCCCTCTTACAGTATGGCTTGTTTGGGATGACTCTCTATCTTGGTCTAGGTAGTTGTTATAAGGTGCCTCATGCCTATGGTGTCATGTTTTATTTTGAGGGTCTTTGTCTGGCCTTGGATGGCATAGATAATCTTTGTACTTTGGATCCTTAAATAGCTCCCCTTAAAATTTGGTAGTAGTGTCTTGGAAAACATGGTGATGGTGGTAATGGAGAGTGTAGAAGTCCTTAAGTGGGGGAGAGTCTAGAGCAACTACTAGGGTTAAGGTCTTAAAAGGTGAGGTACAGTTGTCCCACGAGCAATGGATCTGAAAAGAGTATGTGGTCAAAACCCTTGAGGAAGTAGTAGAGAGTGTTAAACCTTTTAATGGATAGATTATACCTCGAGTATACAAACAATAGGCGTGAATGTCACGATTTGGTAGGTATACTTGTAGTTTTGTTGAAGACATAAAAGATGTAATTAGACATGGCTGTATGAATTGTTTAATGGTATAGTTGTTTTATAGTTTTGGGATTCAAATATAGGTTGGGGATTTTGGTTATAGTGGTTGGATATGGTTGTCCCCATCACTTACTCATGGTATCTATATTATAAGAGAAATAGAAGAGGAGGGGTCTTGCGGGTTAAATGAGAGGAGTAGAGCTTGGTGGCTTAAGTTAACTCCTTATTTCTTTGAATAGGCTTGAATATGGGAGTGTTAGTTCATAGATAAACTAAAGCTCTTGTAGTGACTTGACTTGATAAACTCTAAGTTAGGTGGGTCTTGCTCTCTAGCACTAGTCCATCCATCTAGAGTTTTATGTGTTGAGTAGAGGCGGTTGGTATTGGTATCTCAAATCCTTTGTTCTTTAAGTAGGTCTCAATGAGATCTTAGAGTGGCAAGTTCATCGGATGCGAACAAAAGAGGTGGCTTCAGTGAGGGTTCCATGAAGGAACAAAAAGTCCGAGGAAGCTACTTGAAAGGTGGATGAGGACATAAAGTCTGAGTAACCACATTTGTTTCCTATTTGGAATACTCGTTATTGAGGTATGTGTTAATATTCCTACCTTGGGTTATGTATTGTTTATAAACTGAGTTAAAGTCCTTAAGTTGTGAATCGAGTGAGTTTGTTTATAAGAAGTGAGTTTGAGTCCTAAGGTCACTGAAATGAAATGGTTGGTTTAAGATTATTATGAGGCGAGTTATGTTATATACTTGTTTTATGCTTTGTTCTAACTTGATAAGAGGTTGGTTTGATGTGTGTTGGTGCGTTAACTAGTGTGTATGCTTGCCTTACCCCCTCTCCATTTGAGGATGAATGATCCTATATAGGGGAGAATGAAATACCCTATGATCTTGGC
>JAPEIP010000009.1:88278579-88291628 GCA_026120095.1 Capsicum chinense
ATCATACAAGGTTTTAGTCATGAGATTTCGTAAATGTTTATCTATACTAATCAACCCACATGGAATTTATCATCAAATCATGGAATAGAAATCAATTCCTCATTTATCAACATGAAAGAGAACATACAAAGCATGAAAACATAAAGAAAATCCATAACTTGCAGTGAAAAAGGATTCTTGGACTTCATGAAAGAAATGAGTCCATGAAAGAACACTATACATACCTTAGATCCTGATTTCATAAAGATTGATGGTGAAACCTTCTTGAAATTGGACCTTCTATGAAAACCCTAGCTTGAGTTCTTGAGAGTATTTGAGAAAAACATCAATATTTTAGATGAATAAGGGCTAAATCCCGTGTTTGGAAGCTTATATAGGAGGGGGGAATTGACCCTTTTAACCCTGGACACGTAATTTTTTTTTTCAGTAAAATTTCCCAAATAGGGCCCTTGGCATGACACGATGTTATCGTGCCATGTAAATGGAAATTGACAAAGGGAAAACTACACGGTGGCGCGACACGGAGCTACTGCATTGCCACCTTGTCTATGAACTAGAAGTTTGGAGCGATGCGCCAGTATCGTGGAGCAACATTGGAATTTGACAATTTCCATTTAAGTTGTCTCTGCGACGCGCTGAAGGCTTAGGTCAAACAATGTCTCACTAACAATGCTCTAACTCTTCGCCCTGGTGTCGGATTTGGGCTAATTATATATTGAAGATGGAAAGCTTATTAAATTTACCACGTGATAGGAAGTGGAATTTATGGAAATATCACTTGTATAATAATGAATTATTATTTCAAAGCAAGTTCTAACATCCTTGAGATGATTTTCAAGCTAAGAAAAGGGACGAGTATTACACATGAACAACCAAATATGATAATAAATATATAAAAAAAATCAAATATAATCTTACGTATTCATGTTCTTGCTCATGGAATACCATTATCTTGGAGGTTTTTTGTCATCTAGAACACCTTCCTTTTGCCTTTGCATTCCTCACTTCTTGATTGTCTTTCCTGTTCAAAAATAGCTTGTTTAGCTTCCCACATTGATTTTAAATTCATCCATGTATCCTATAACATCAAAAAATATAAGTTAGTCCACACAACATAATAGAATTCAATGAGATACACTAGAACAACACATAGTTCAAGTTAGTTACACTAGTTTTCTTGTCTATAATCTAAGTGATCATTTTAGTTACAATATTATTTTGAGAACACCTTAAATATTATAATCAAGTATTTTACCATAGATATGCTCAAGTAGCGCTCAGAAAGGCACCGCTTCAGGTATAGGCAGTAGTCAGAACTGCTTCTACACCTTGTCTTCTCTTTAGGATTAGGAGAGCTCCCTAGATATTGTTATTGGTATGTTAAATTTTTTTTATCTTGACGTATATGCTTTGTTATACCCTAGAACCACTTTTTCTTTTGTAACCCCTTATTTTTATATGAATTCTAGATTCAGACTCAACTAATTCCTAGTCACCTTTTAAATTTTACTCTAGTTAAAGAACCTAATATAGCCTGAAAATCTATAAAAGTTGATTTATATTTATCTATCATAAGAATACCACAATTGATCTAGTATAGTTAGATATGACAAGATTCAATGTCATTCTAGTCATGGATTAGTTATATTCTTGTTGTGCCTTAGTTAATGGTAGAAATAGAGCTATAAAGTTTCAACTCCTGAATGAGCACGCCTTATATTGTAAGGTAGTTTGGTCATGCATAAGATTTACCTTATCTCATATTTAAGTCCAAAAGGATGATCTCAAAGAGGTATATTAACTATCTAGTTTAGATTAAGTAGTCTAACTCTATGACCCATATTTTTAGTTATTTCTTATAGTCAATGAGTTTCCAAAGGTCCTGATGATATTTAAAGAGTTTCTTTAACATGGATATAGACTTTGTGAAAAACATTCATCCTAATATGCATCCTATCTATATTTCTTCATATAGAATGGTTTCAACTGAGTTAAAAAAAATTGAAATGATTATTTAAAGACCATATAGAGACGGGATCCTTTAGACTTAGTATTTCCCCATAGGGTGACCTAATTCACTTTTTCTGGAAGAAAGATGGTTCCCCAAGAATGTTAATTGATTACAACAATGGTTCCCGAGAATGTGAATTGATGACAACTATGGCTCCCCGAGAATGTGAATTGATTACAACTATGGTTCCCTAAGAATGTAAATTGATTATGACTAGTTAAATAAGCTCATAATTAAAAGTAAGTATTTTATTCTTTCAAATGATGACTTGTTTGACAAACTTTAGGGTGCCACTTGTTTCTCTGTGATTGATCTCAGATCTAGGGACCATCGATTTAAGGTTAGGGAGTATGACATCCCTAAGACAAATTTCTAAATTCAATATGGTCACTATGAGTTTCTTGTTATGTCTTTTGGACTCAAAAAATACTCCTACAACTTTTATGGACCTTATGAATAGAGTGTTCAATCCATATATTTATATGTTTGTTATTATTTCATAGATGCTATCTTTATTTACTCTCATAGTGAGGTAAAACTTATTGATAAAATTAGAATTATTCTTAAGGGCCTCAAGGATAGATGGTTATTTTTAATGTTCTGTAAGTGTGAGTTTTTGTTAAGGTCAAATTCTTTTTTGGACATATTATATCTAGTGAGGGATTCAAGTCGACTCCCAAAATATCAAAGCAATAAGAAGTTGGCATAATCCATCCACCCCATTAGACATTTGGAGTTTCTTTGTATCTAGTTACAACAAGAGATTTATTGGGGGACTTTTGTATATTGCAACCTCATTGACAAGGTTGACCCAAAAAAGGTATGATTTTAGTAGTTCGAGGCTTGTGAAAATAGTTTCCAAGAGTTGAAAGCTCGGTTGACCTGTACTAAGGTCTTGACCTTTCCAGAGGGTACAAACAGTTTGGTTTATTGTGATGATTCTAGTGTTAGCGATGATCATGTTTTTATTAATAATAGTAATGTAATTCCCTATGCTTCTAGATAGCGTAAATTCCCTATGCTTCTAGATAGCATAAGACTCAAGATATGGACTACTCCACATATGAGAATTTTGGAGTTCACTTTGTTTGCAAAGGTACTAAGACATATTAGCCTAAGATCATTAAAATTTGTGACAACCTTAATCTTACAAAAAAGGAATAGGTTTGTGTGAATGATGCATCTTGGAAGTTCCTTGCCATAAAATGAAATCTTTACCATATTTGGTATGTATTCCCTAATAATATCCCAGAAACTTTGAAAGAAGTGGCTTATGAAACCATATAATCAACTGGCATTGCCACTATTAAGAAAATAAACCACTTCTTTGACATCTTCATTTGTAAGTAGTCTAGTGAACTGGTCATTCTCCTTTGTAGTAATCAAGGTTTGGAGATTTTGTAACATAGTAAAATCAGTTATGAAATTGGTCTCCTTAAATTTCTCTTTAAACACATTCACTACCTCCTATCATTTATTTTGAGTGGTAGAAATATTGTATCCTTGAGAGATCTGGATTTTAGATATTTTCAACTTCCTTCTTGTTCCTTTCACATAACAGTAAAAGTAGAATTTTGTGTTTTTATCCCTATCTTGGAATCACCTCATGATGTTAGGCCAAAATTATATATTCTTACTCATTCTTTACGTCATAGTTAGTATTTTTCTTTGTCTTTTTTGGGCTTTAATTTTATGAATTATGTATAATACTATGATGTTTAGAAATAGAATAATGTGAAGATGAAGAGATTTGGGGCTAAAACGAACTAAGTACAAAAGAGTATAGAAGAAAATCAAGCAGATAACCTAATGGAATAAATTGAATAAAATAATAAGAAGTGATATTTTCAATTTAAGGAAAATTCGCCTGCCATTCCATTAATTACGAAGAATTATTTTGTAAGTCCATTTTAGACTTAGCTATTTTTTTTTTCATACACCTATAGATACTTCATAAAATGAGTTTACACAGAACTTTTAACCTATAGGGAGCCAGAAGCAGTCATAGAGGCTGGAGCATATTGTTTCTATCTTTTATTCTCTTTATTTATTTATTTTTATGTTTTTCATTGGATGATTTGATTTAATTGCTCCATGACTATGTGGAATTAAACTTCTCTTTCTAGGATTATGGTAGATATTTAAATGATTGCTTTTCTACTCTAGATGTTTTTATTTGATTATCATTATAATTGTTATTATATTCTTGCTTTTACTATTTTAAAGATTTGTGACTTTTAAAATAAATTTTTGAGACCGAAGTAAATTGGCGAAGGGAAAGAAGCGTTAGACGAAGAATATAGAAAGTAATATCCCTTCATTAGTAGAATAAAAAATTGATTTGTCACTAGGATAGTAATACACCTAGATCACCTTACTTGGTTACAAAACAAGAAGTTAAATAAAAGCGTTTGAATTAACTTCTCATATCCAATTTCAATAATGTAGTTGTGAGACTAGTTTGAGTAGACAATTAGAAGATGGCCATTCCTGAATCATATGCTCAATCCCATAAATCAACAACTATATAATCATATAAGTTGATGAAATTGATACTCGACATGATTGTTAGTGAATAAATAATCCTAGATAGATTCATGCATTGATTGCATTAAAATCTATTCTATATCTTGGTTAATTATACATTAGTTTATTTCTTTTTATTATTATTATTTTTTTTTAGTTAACTCATAAGCACATATTTTGGAATATACTTCATGAATGAATAATAAAGATTAGTTTAATTTAGAAAAATATATAATCGACAAGTCCCCATGGTACAATTCTAGACTCTCAATTCTATATTATATTCATGACCGTATAGACTTACATGCATAGTTGGGCGCAACAAGTTTTGGCGCCGTTGTAGAGACTTTTAAATTAATTGTATATTTAGGTTAGACTTTGTCACGACCAATTTTTGAGTCCTAATGGCACCTACCATACCCATCGGTAGGTCATCCAACACCATCACCCTGAGCTAATGCAATGGGTTACCTTTGTAGGAACATCCAACATAGACCTAATATGGGAACAGAATGCAACAACGACATTCCACAAGGAAACAACTAGCATTTTAATATTAATCCCATGACCTGATAGTATTACTATAAGAACATATCCACATTCGACAATAGAAGTTACAGCTCAATGCCTTAGGGTCTTAAATAGTCATATACATTTGTCTCGAATACAAAATACAAAATAAGGATAGAAAAGAAAAAAGGAAACTGGAACTCCAAGGGCTCACCCTATCTCATAATGATCAACACCGTATGACCTCAACTCAATGATGACAACTAGAACTCGGGTTGGAACCAAGAATATTGTAATAACCTATATTATAATTAGCTTAGTTCAGCTCCTAGTTGCATGCATAAGTGGTTTGAAGCCTGAAAATTTCACAAAGTGTTGGGGATAGCCAAATTTTTTGCTGTTTAAATTGGTCTTTCCGCCCTCGAAACGTAGGTTTTTGAGTTAATTCATGTTCAAGCAAATAAGGGGCACGTCTCTGGGAATTTTTGAAATTTTTGGAGGAGGATTGGGTCATGTTTAGATTTCGATTCCAATATCTAACCGCAATAGTGGCGCATCACGGTGGTTATAGAGATGGAGGCCTCATTGCATCACGGTAACCTCCTAAACAGCATTCTAGTTGTGAATTTAACTCTCTGAGGGGCTATTGAGTCTTTTCAACTCAATCTAGTTTTTAAAAACACAAATTAAAGCACCAGTTAGTGCATTATATGCCCAATTTCCTCAATTCTCCACTCAAAGAAACCCTAACTATCTCCTAAGAACATCAAAGTCAATTACCTCCTCTCCATAAAAACCAAGAGTTTAAGTTTTCCAATCTAAGATCTTTCAAGAAAAGTATCAAGATTGTGTTTCTCTTTCAAGTTTAAGGGTTTATGGTATGTGTGATGTTTATCCATGGGACCTTTCCACCCATGGAGTCCAAGAATCCATTTTTATATTTTAAATTATGAATTATACATATTTATGATGAATTATCTTCATGAATGTCTTATGAATTTTAATTAAAAATTATATTTACAAGTGTTTTTTGATGGACTAAGACCTTACTTGTTTGAATGATAAAATTTTCATGTTGAATCTCAAATTCATGGTATTGGTATTAGTATTATGTTATTTTTTTCATGCTTTATCATTCCCATGTTTAAGATTATGAATTTCATGTGTTTGATAAAATGTCTAAGTCATTGGATTTTGAAAGATGATCCCCTATTATGGTTTCAAAGCTTTTATATGTCCTTATTGCTATTTCCATTCAGCGATGGAGGGTTATGAACACTTGATACTTAAATCTTTACATAATTTTAGTATATTTAGAATGGGTTTAGATAAATCATGAGCATTTTCATTTAGTTAGATATCATGATCAGTTGTTTGCTTAGTTAAACTTTGTTCGGTCCAGTAATCAATGACAGTTTCATTAGAAATAGGATTTATCACAAAGAGAATGCAAGGATGGTGGCTTTCCCATTAGTTAGGAAGAGTTGTTAATAGTGGTTCCTGTATTCCACTATTATCTAGACAGTGTAGGATACGAGGAATCACCCGTTAGTTTAGGCTTGCCTTCCACTGAGGAGTCACCCATCTGTTTGGGCTTGACGTTCTCTCAGGGGTCACCCATCTGTTTAGGATTGACACCTTTCTCCTTTGGGACATAATATTAGTGGATACACATAACCACTATTAGTACCCATGGAATAGTACTGACAGCCTTCAGAAAGGGGTTACAGTTTAGACCCCGATTAGGTTATATTTGGGCATGCCAGTTAGAAGATCCCTCCCACAGCCTCAATTCAATATTCAGTACAGAATTTAGTTCAGGTTTGCTTGACCAAAGCATACATATTACCAGTGATTCAGTTATCAGATTTTAGAAATTCAGCTTACAAATAATCTCAAAAATAATACATGCTTGGTCATGCATTCTCTAATTTTACAGCTCTTATGCATTTTGCTCAGCTATTTAATGTATCCATACTTAATTATTTCATGCTATTTAGTTAGTAATTATCTCATGCATAGTTAACCCAGATATTTCAACCTAACCTCATCTCATATACCAGCACATTAAATGTACTGAACATATACTTTTCTTCACGCTATGATGACTAATATTATATGTTTGGATATATAGTTTCTTGATTACACATAGAAAGTTTAGCTTATCAATAACAGCTGTGTTGGTGAGTCCTTATCTATTGAGGACATGATTGCTTCAATTTAATTTATCTCAGTAGTTCAGTATTTTCATTTAGTCAAAGTTACTTGGGGGTTTGTCTCATCAACTCCACAGTCAGTCAGTTAGAGGCTTTTCAGACATTCAGACAGTCAGTGAGCTTATCATACTTATCAGATAGATTTCAGTATTTTTTACAGATATTTTAATCTTGTGAGCTAGTTGTATTTTTTGTATTTAAACCCTTACAGAATTATTAGTTGTTTCCAGATATGTCTTTATTATTAGCTTACTTAGTGCTCACAGTAGGTACCAGCTCATAGGTTAGCTTGTGGTCACTTGTAACCATAAGAACTGTTGTCACGACTAGGGGGTAGCCTCAGGTAATCATAAAACTAGGTATCAGAGTGTAAGGTTTTATAGTGTCCTAGAGAGACTGAAAAATTGTGTTGAGTTGAGTCTTGTGCATGGGTGTGAAGCGCATCACACTTATGGACAGGAGGCTACAAGATATTTTAGGAACAATTTCCTTTTCCAGTATTCATGTCGTGAGAATGAGAATGAGCTATATTTAAAACACTCTTTCAGACTCATTCTTCCATCTATTAGTAGACAATTCCTCCCAAAAGAAACAACAGAAGAAGAAATTGGAATCAATCTACACCTCCGCCTATTTAGAAAAATCCCATGAATGACTATATCTCTCATGCTGAGTTTAAAGATGCATTCACTACCTTAGCTCACTCAGTAGATTTTCAAAACAACCGTCAAGATATTTCCTAAGCAAATCAAGTGGCAAATATAGTTGCATCTAGGATTTGGGATTTCACCCAAATAAATCCCTCATTATTTTTGGGATCCAAGTCTGAGGAGGATCCATAAGAGTATCTTGATATGGTTCAAAAGGTAACTGATATCATGAGTGTCACTTTGAGTGAGAGTGTAGATTTGGTTTTATATCAGTTGCAGGATGTATCTCTTACATAGTATAAGCAGCAAAAGGGGGATATGGGCACAAATGTGGGGCCTGTAGTGTGGGAGGAGTTTGCCATGACCTTTTTAGATAGATTCATCCCTTTGGAGTTGAGGAAAGCTAAGGTGTTGGAGTTTATTAATTTGAATCATGGTAATATGAGTCTGAAGGAGTATTCACTTAAGTTTACTCAGTTGGTAAGGTATGCTTCTTCGGTAGTGGCTGATAATAGGTCTAGAATGAGTAAGTTCATATCTGGTATATCTGATATTATGGTCAAGGAATATAGAACTTCCATGTTCATTAAGTATATGAATATATCTAGGCTTATGGTCCATGCTCAATAGATTGAGGATCAGAATATTAAGGAGAAAGAGAAAGAATAAGTGTGCTAGACCAGGTAGCTTTAATTTTCCTCACATAAAGTCAGGGGGTAGTAACCGTTTTTAGTTCCATCAAAAGTTTTGTCTCCCTGCTCTATCTTCAGTTAGTATACCAATACCAATGTTCGAGAATGACAGTTAGGATAGTGCGCCAGGATCTAAGCCCTAGGGTAGTGTGAATAGTAGTCATTCTAATTTGCTCTGTGGGAAATTTGAGAGGAATCATTAGGGTTAGTGTAAAGGCTACAGTGATTTATGTTTTTGGTGTGATAAGCCTGGACACAAGATCAGGGAATATCGAGTAGTGTCTTAGAGGGGAAGAGATTTATGCTGACAGGGTCAGTCCAATCTGTCATTAGCTCCAGTAAGTTACCCAACTTAGCATGGCACCACTTCCAGTGCCACCAGTGGTTAGCACCAGAACAGATTGTATGCACTCCAGTTCTTTCATGATTAGGAAAGCTCTCCTGATGTGGTTATGGCTATGTTATAGGTATTTAACCATCATATTTATGCTTTATTAGATCCTGGAGCTTTTTTCTCCTTTGTACCCCCTTATATAGTAGTCGATTTTGGTATCAGTCCCAAATCTTTAGCAAAACCATTCTCACTATCTACTCCAGTAGGTGTCTCTATTGTAGCCAGGCAGGTATACAGGAACTGTACGGTCATAATATCCTAAAAAGTCACCTTATTTGACCTTGTAAAGTTAGAGATAGCTGAGTTTCATGTCATTCTCAGTATGGATTGGCTCCACTCATATTATGCCTTAGTTGATTACAGAAATAGATTCATTTAGTTTTAGTTTCCTAATAAACCTATTATTGAATGGAGGGGTATTTCTTCAGTGCTTAGGGGGGAAATTATGTCATATCTTAAGGTAAGAAAAATAATATTTAAGGCGTGCATGTACTGTCTTGTTTGAGTTAAAGACTCTAGTTCTGATACAGCAAGACTCGAGTTAGTTTCAGTAGTAAGAGAATTTCCAGATGTGTTCCCTGAAGATCTTCTAGGAGTTCCTCCTGAAAGGGAAATTGACTTCGGAATAGATCTTATTCCAGATACCCAACCTATCTCTATTTGGCCCTATAGAATGTCTCAAGCTGAGCTTAGGGAATTGAAAGAACAGTTGAAAGATCTCTTAGATAATGGATTCATTAGCCCTAGTGCTTCTCCATGGGGTGATCCAGTCCTATTCATCTGTAAGAAAGACGATTCTCTTAGAACGTGCATAAATTACCATCTATTGAACAAAGTTACAATCAAGAATAAGTTCTCTCTCCCTAGGATTGATGACTTGTTCGACCAACTTCAGGGTGACAGTTATTTCTCTAAGATAGACCTCAGATCCGGCTACTATCAACTCTGAGTTAGAGAATGTGACATTTCTAAGACAACCTTTAAAACATGGTATGTTCACTTCAAATTCCTAGTTATGTCTTTTGGACTAACGAATGCCTCATTATCTTTCATGTACTTGATGAACTAACTGTTCAAGTCGTACTTGGACATGTTCATCATAGTCTTCATTGATGATATTTTTTTCTACTCCCGTAGTATAAATGATTATGTAGACAACCTTAGAATTGTATTGCAGACTCTTAGATCTCATCAGTTGTTTGCCTAATTTAGTAAGGTCT
Organism: Capsicum chinense; assembly: GCA_026120095.1. NCBI lineage: Eukaryota > Viridiplantae > Streptophyta > Magnoliopsida > Solanales > Solanaceae > Capsicum > Capsicum chinense. The sequence goes on from JAPEIP010000009.1 coordinate 88,288,799, forward strand.
AGTTTTGGCTAAGATTAGTAGCTTTTCTTTGCCATATTATTTTTGGTGATGGCATTAGGGTTGAGGCATAAAAGACTGAAGTAGTGAGAAACTGGCCCATATACAGTTTGGCTAGCTATTACCGATGGTTTTTCATATATTGCATCCCTCTTGTCTCAAGTGACTCTAAATAAAGAGAAGTTTTAGTGGTCAGATTCTTGCAAAAAGAGTTTTTAGGAGTTGAAGACTAGACTCACCTCATCCTCAATCTTGACTTTTACAAATGGTTCAGATGGCTTTGTTTGAGGCTCTTTATGATATGATATGTAGATATCCTATTATTTTATTTGAGGAAGGTGAGGCTTCTTTGCTAGGACCTAATTTGGTGTTTGATGCAATGGAGAATATTTAGTCGATTAGGGAGAGGCTTAAGATAGCCAAAAGCCATCAAAAATCCTATCCAGATATGAGGAGAAGAGACCTTGAGTTTGAGTTTAGGGATTTGGGGTATTTAAAAATCTTGCCCATGAAGAGAGTGAAGAGATTTTGCAAGAAGGGGAAACTCTGTCCTCAATATGCTGCTCCTTATAGAATTTTATGTCATTTTGGAAAGGTAGCTTATGAGCTTGAGTTGCCTGTAGATTTGGCATTGGTCCATCCACTGTTCTTTGTTTTCTTATTAAAGAAATGTATTGGTGATCCAGCGGTTGTAGTTCCTTTAGATAGCACAGATGTTCAAGATAGCCTTTTTACAATGAAATCCCAGTGGAGATCCTTGATCGTCAGATTCATAGACCAAGGAATAAAATAGTTCCCTTGGTCAAAGTTCTTTGGAGGAATTAGGCTATGGAGGGATCCACTTGAGAAGAAGAAGTAGATATGTGTACCAAGTAACCTCATATGTTCTCGACAATCTCAGACTCAACTTTAGGTAATAGTTTTTATTAAATTGACTCTTTTCCATTGTCAGTTCTAGCTATTTAATTATTATCATGTCTTTGCATGCATTCACGAATTAAGTTCATTCATATATCATGTTTCAGGTTCAGTTATGTAATCATGTTTTCAGTTATGCATGTTTAGTATATCATTTTAGTTTCCCCAGTATTCTAAGCTTAGTCATTCTCATTCAAGGACGAATATTACCTAGGAGGAGATATTTTAATACCCAGTATAATACTTAGTTAGTTCAGCTCCTAGTTGCATGCATAAGAGGCTTAAAGCCAGAAAATTTCATACAGTGTTGGGGACTTAGTCATATATTTGGCCTCTTAACTTCGAGGATTTTTAAATTGGTCTTCTCTATCCCAAGACATAGGTTTTTAAGTTAGTTTATGTTCATGGGTGTAAGGAGCATATCTCAAGGATCTTTCAGTTTTCTTAAATAAGGATTGGGTTATGTTTGGATTTTGATTCTAGCCGCTCAGCACGATAGTTACACGTCGTGGTGGTTTTAGCGGTGAAGGCGTTATTGCATCATAATGGCCTTTTAAATCGTGTTCTAGTTGCGAATTTAATTCTCTGAGGGGAAATTGAGTTTTTTTCCCTTAATCCAATTCGTAAAAACATGAATTAAAGCGTCGGTTAGTGCATTATATGCTCATTTTCCCCAATTCTCCTCTCAAAGAAACCCTTATCATCTCCCAAGAACATCAAATTCAACTACTTCCTCTTCAAGAAAACCAACAATTTAAGTTTTCCAATCCAAGAACTTTATAGAACAGTACCAAGATTGTGTTTCTCTTTCAAGCTTAAGGGTTTAAGGTATGTGTGACGTTCATCCATTGGCCCTTTCAACCCATGGAGTCCAAGAATCTATTTTTATGTTTTAAATTATAAATTATACATGTGTATGATGAATTATCTCCATGAAGCTCTTACGAATTTTAATTATATATTTTTCGATAAATGATCCCTTACATATTTGAATGAAGAAATTTTCATGTTGAATCACTAATTCATGGTTTTGGTATTGTAACTATGATCTTTTTAGCATTCTTTACCATTCCCATGCTTAAGATTACGAATTTCAAGTGTTTGATGAAATGTCTAAATGATTGGATTTTGAACAATGATCCCCTATTATGGTTTCAAAGCTTTTACATTTCCTTATTGTTATTTCCATTCAGTGTTGGAGGCTTATGAACACCCAATACTTAACTATATACATAATTTCACTATCTTTAGTATGGTTTCAGATAAACCATGAGTATTGTCATTTAGTTAGCAATCATGATCAGTTGTTTGCTTAGTTAAACTTAGTTCAGTTCAGTAATCAGTGTCAGTTCAATTGGGGATAGGATTTAGCACCGAACGAATGCAGGGATGGTGGATTCCCCGTATGTTAGGTTGAGTCATTAATAGTGGTACCTATATTCCAGAATTACATAGACAGTGTAGGATATGAGGAGTCACCTGTCAGTTTAGGCTTGACTTCCTTTGAGAAGTCACCCGTAAGTTTAGGCTTGACTTCCTGTCAGGGGTCACTTGTCAGTTTAGGCTTGACATCCTGGTCCTTCGGAACATCAGATTAGTGGATACACACAGCCAATGCTAGTACCCATGGCACAGTACTGACACCCTTCTAACTGGTGTCATGGGTTAGACCCCGATTAGCTCAGATTGGGGAATATCGGTTAGATGATACTCCCCACAGTCTCAATTCAGTATTTAGTAAAGAATTTAGGTCAGGTTTTCTTGTCCAAAGCATACAGATTTCAAGTTATTCAGTTATCTGATTTCATTATTTCAGCTTACAGATTATCACAGAAAAAATATATGCTTGGTCATGCATTATCTAATTTTTACAGTTCTTATGCGTTTTCCTCAGCTAGTTCATACATACATACTC
>JAPEIP010000009.1:88291728-88306647 GCA_026120095.1 Capsicum chinense
CCCTTAATCCAATTCGTAAAAACATGAATTAAAGCGTCGGTTAGTGCATTATATGCTCATTTTCCCCAATTCTCCTCTCAAAGAAACCCTTATCATCTCCCAAGAACATCAAATTCAACTACTTCCTCTTCAAGAAAACCAACAATTTAAGTTTTCCAATCCAAGAACTTTATAGAACAGTACCAAGATTGTGTTTCTCTTTCAAGCTTAAGGGTTTAAGGTATGTGTGACGTTCATCCATTGGCCCTTTCAACCCATGGAGTCCAAGAATCTATTTTTATGTTTTAAATTATAAATTATACATGTGTATGATGAATTATCTCCATGAAGCTCTTACGAATTTTAATTATATATTTTTCGATAAATGATCCCTTACATATTTGAATGAAGAAATTTTCATGTTGAATCACTAATTCATGGTTTTGGTATTGTAACTATGATCTTTTTAGCATTCTTTACCATTCCCATGCTTAAGATTACGAATTTCAAGTGTTTGATGAAATGTCTAAATGATTGGATTTTGAACAATGATCCCCTATTATGGTTTCAAAGCTTTTACATTTCCTTATTGTTATTTCCATTCAGTGTTGGAGGCTTATGAACACCCAATACTTAACTATATACATAATTTCACTATCTTTAGTATGGTTTCAGATAAACCATGAGTATTGTCATTTAGTTAGCAATCATGATCAGTTGTTTGCTTAGTTAAACTTAGTTCAGTTCAGTAATCAGTGTCAGTTCAATTGGGGATAGGATTTAGCACCGAACGAATGCAGGGATGGTGGATTCCCCGTATGTTAGGTTGAGTCATTAATAGTGGTACCTATATTCCAGAATTACATAGACAGTGTAGGATATGAGGAGTCACCTGTCAGTTTAGGCTTGACTTCCTTTGAGAAGTCACCCGTAAGTTTAGGCTTGACTTCCTGTCAGGGGTCACTTGTCAGTTTAGGCTTGACATCCTGGTCCTTCGGAACATCAGATTAGTGGATACACACAGCCAATGCTAGTACCCATGGCACAGTACTGACACCCTTCTAACTGGTGTCATGGGTTAGACCCCGATTAGCTCAGATTGGGGAATATCGGTTAGATGATACTCCCCACAGTCTCAATTCAGTATTTAGTAAAGAATTTAGGTCAGGTTTTCTTGTCCAAAGCATACAGATTTCAAGTTATTCAGTTATCTGATTTCATTATTTCAGCTTACAGATTATCACAGAAAAAATATATGCTTGGTCATGCATTATCTAATTTTTACAGTTCTTATGCGTTTTCCTCAGCTAGTTCATACATACATACTCAGTTACTTCATGCTATTTAGTCAGTCATTATCTCATGCACAGTTAACCCATGCATTTAGCCTAACCACATCTCATATACAAGTACATTAAAAGTACTGAACGCATACTTTTCTTCTCTCTATGATGTCTTATATCATAGGTTCGGATGCACAGTTTCCTAAAATCGCTTAGATAGTTCAACTTATTTGCACTAGCAGTCGTGGTGAGTCCTCATCTATCAAGGACACGATGTTTTATTTTAGTTTATCTCAGTAGTTCAGTATTTCCATTTAGTCCGAGTTAGTTAGGGGGTTTTCCCATCAACTCCACAGTTATTCAGTCAGACATTCAGACAGTTAGTTTATCAGACTTATTAGATAGATTTCAGTATTTTCCCAGGTGTTTCAATCTAGAAAACTCAGTTGTATTTTAAGTATTTAAAACCTTATGGCATTATTAGTTATTTCTGCATATATCTTTATTTATCTATTTACTCAGTGCTCATTGCAGATACCAGCTCATGGGTTTGCTTGTGCTCACTTGTGACCATAAGCATCATTGTCCCGACTAATGGGTAGCCTCGGTCATGAAAAAGGTACAAAAGTGTAGTATAAGTACAAAAACACGAGTACTCAGTAGGCATCATCGGCCGACTGAGCTAAATTATGATATTAGGATTATAAAGAGTAAGTCAATAACTTAAAGTCAAGGTAAAGAATCGAACCTGAATCTTCTTCGCTATCACTGTATAAGATAACTAATCAACTAGAACAATAGTACGACATTCCATATCCACATATACTCTAACTTTCATGCAACATGAGTAATCATTTTGGAAGCTTAAAACCACATATATACAATACTAATCGTGTAATTACCATAATCAACACAACAACCTTCATTAGAGTATAAAGCAAAAGAACTTACCACGACGTCCCATATCACTGGGAAGAACACTCAGGAAAAATAAAAAAAGAACTCATCACGGTGTCCCATACCACCGGAGAGTACACCAAAAGAACAATCCATCAACATATCAAGGCACAATTACACAAAAACCTCCCCAAAGCCACGGGATCTATAATCCCACCATGGTCTCTTACAGATCTCTACAATGATCATCCATACCACAATTTGACACAACGAAGCCGATATCACCATAACTTGTTATATAGTTATTTAATCTCTAACTCACTAATAAACTTCATGTATAGCATATACTAGCTAGTCTCCATTTCCATGAGACACTAGCTTTGAAGTCTAATAGTTTACTAGTCATCAAATATGGAGAAGCTACATGTTACCAACACTATTATTTATTCACCCATCACAAAGACATCTTCTAATTAGCCTCCGAATTTTATAAGTCATCAATTAAGCCACCATGACATCACATACTTGATGTCAACTTAACCACTCATCATACAATACAAGATCAATTATCATTGAGCATGTCACAACCTGAAGGACTAGTTTCCATATTCTAGCTAAATAAGGTCCACCAACTAGTTAACTGAGCTTCTAGCCTACAATTCATATTCATTTATAAGAGACAACTAGTAATCACATAATCCACTTTACTAGGCGAAATTCTATAATGTAACCATTTATCCAAGTTATGTAGACTTACTAGGTGAGCCCTTGGTTGTACACAAGATTACACATATCAATTAGCCTTAACCCAATACTCGGCTTAATCTTCTTCTAGTTACTAATTAAAGTTAACAAAGGTCAAACCTCTTATGTAGTGATTAATGACAATGAATGGATAACAATTTACCAAGGAAGACCTCATGTCCCAAGTGCACAAACAAGTTTAGCCAGACATGGCATAACCTCACATACATCCATATATTTTTATATCTGTAATTACCATAACATCATTATATCCTTTGGATTCACCAGGCATTATCATAACATCATTATATCCTCTGAATTCATCGGGCATCAACATTACATCATTATATCCTCCGGATTCACCGGGAAGCATCATAACATCATTATATCCTTTGGATTCACCGAGCATCATCACAACATAAATATATCCTCTGGATTCATTGGGCATCATCATACATACTCCAAGACAACAATATACACATATATATTTAGTCATATCATTAAGAATATAAACCCACAATAATATAGTATAAGTGATGTAAGGTAACACATACCATCATACTTTACTATTAATCATCAATACATAATATAGGTAGATGCATGAGCATGACTATCTAAATGATATACGCATTCACCACTTTTCCAAGTTAACATTCTTATAAGCAAGTCAATTATCAGTCAAGTGCATACTCTGTCAATTATCAGTCAAGTGCATACTCTCTAGATGCCTCTTTTACTCCTACTTTTCACCAAACTAGCCCCAAAGGAAAATCTTTCAAATAAACATTAGCTTAATCATTAGGCTTAGTTCATAGAAAGAGTGGTAACATAATTAAGGTTTATTGGTGGACTCATTAATAAGTCAAGCGATAGCATAACATAGGTTCAATTTATAATACTTTCAAAGGCTATCAATACCATGACAACAAGATAATTAATAAAGTATATACATTATCCAACCCTCGACCACATGCATATCCAACAACCGAGTTAACCATTATAACGTCAATAACGTAACTTAGAAGTTTATCAAGTATCGAGGTCACTATGGAATTTCATAGTTCAAACTTAACATGGGTTAAGTCCCACTCCTATCTCCCAATAATGCCAAAGTTCACTTCTACAAGACTAATTTCTACTCAGAATTAGGCTAGGTTATCTAATCACACCATAAGGGCTTATCAATCCTTACTAAGCCTATAAGGGAAAATCTTCTTCAAGTATCCTTTCTAAGTTACCCCAAAACGCTGTGGACATTTCATAACTAGCCATATCTAGGTCAACATACTCTTAAGGTTAGTCAACTGCATTATTCTTCTCTACTAGAGTAACTAAAGTATTCTTATACTATTTATGAGACTACAAGTAGAAATATCCAAGGTTCTAGGCTATACTCAAGCATCATATTTTACAAGTTCAATAGCCTACGAGGATCAACAAATCCCAAGTATCATCATTCACCTATTTATCATCTAAGACCCCACCCAATCTCACATGATATCATAATTATACTACAATTAAGATCAATCTAAATACAAGTAAGCCTAACCTACCTTGAGTTCAATTGCTCACGAACCAATGAGCTTTGATTTTCTTGAAGCTTCTTCCACGAGCCAAAGCTATCACAATACAATCTAAGCATTAATACAAGAATGACAATACCCATTATGGCACCATTGAGTCATAGGTCCAAAATGACACAAATCCCTCAAGTGGGTCCCACCTTCAAAAAATGAGTTTTTAAGACTAACCCATAGCTCAACTATCTTTTGGGAGGTATAAAACTTAAGAAATTTGATTAAATCGTTCACATTTGTGGATACAATTGAGCCTGAAAGACTTAGGGGTTTTTGGTCAAGAAATGAAGAAATTAACACCAAACTAGATGGAATCTTACATTTTACTTATAGCAAAAATGGTTTACACTAGTTATTCAAGCTCCTAATCAACCCACAAGACTCACTTTCGAGATTTTTCAATCTACTAAGGTTTTAGAGCTCAAGAGGGAGGCACAAATGGCTAAAATTTTGAGCAAGACAACCGTTAAATAGTCTTTGTGTAGTCCTCGGGTAGCGCAGTCATGGAGCCCGCCTAGCCACGATAGCGACACTGCATGCACACCTCACCCATCGCAGTTGGGGTATCTCTTTCTCTGCCAAACAACGGCTGAGGCTTTGAAATTCATTTTGGGCTTTGGAAAATGCCTTGACATGCATTAGGAATCCATTTTGAGCAAATGTGATATGTAACCACATAGATTTTCATGTTTCAGATGCTTTGGCAAATTCAGATTTTGCATTTAAGATCATTTTACTAAAGTTTTTGCTCGGTGATTAATTAGAACCAATGAAGACTTTAAATTGGAAAAATGTTCTAAGAACCAAATGAACTGCTAGGTAACTGAACTATCGGTTCCAACAAGTCACTAATGACTTGGGAAGGCTATGGAGAATCTCTATCAGTGAAGATAATCAAGAACACGGACAATAACCTGAAGGGCCATTACAACATCCACTACTAAGTAATTTTTATCCCCATAAGTTAAAGATAAAGAAGTTACCTGAAGTCTCGAACAAATGAGGATACTAGGCCTACATCTCACTCTCGATCTCCTAAGTAGCCTTTTCTTCTGGGTAATGCCTCCAGTGAGCCTTGACTATCAGAATATCTCCAGAATGTAGTCACCTCACATCAACAGCCAAAATAAGGATGGGTTTCTCCACAAAGGTCAATTACCTATCTAACTAGACTAAGTCCTTTCTAAGCACATGAGATGGATCAGGATTATATATTCGCAACATAGAGACATGAAAAATTGGATGAATTGTTGCAAAGTTTTAAGGTAAAGATAAATATTGGCCATCTCGCCAACTACATAGAGAATATAAAGAGGACCAATATAGCAACGTCTAAGATTACCCATCCTCCCAAATCTCATCATACCTCACATACGGGAAACATAAAGGAACACACGATCACCAACTCTGAATCTCAAGGCACGAAGTCTACAATCGGCGTAGGCCTTCTGCCTATTATTGGTTGCTCTCAACCTATCCTAAATCACCCTAACTCTATCCAATGAGTCCTAAAGCAAATCTGTACCACAGAGTATAACCTTAGAAGTCTCAAACTATCCTATAGAAGAACCACATCTCCTACTATACAAAGCCCCATAAGGCACCATCTCAATACTCGAATGGTAATTGTTGTTTTATGCAAACTCTGCCAGTGCTAAGTGCTGATCTTACTATCCTCCAAAGTCCATAACATAGGCTCGGAGCATATCCTCAAGCACCTGAATAGTTTACTTGGAATGACTATACATCTATGGTTGAAAGCTTGTACTCCTATCCACTCCAGTAGCCAACTCCTCCTGAAATTCTCTCTAATATTGGAAAGTAAACATAGAACCATGGTCTTATATAATAGACATAGGGACCCATGAAAATGAACTATATATCGAATATAATCAGCACTGACTATCATATAAATAGGAATGAAATATCCTAACTTGGTCAAATGATCCACAATAACCCAAATACTATCATAACAATAGGAAGTATGAGGCAAGCCACTAATGAAGTCCATGGTACCCCTTTTCCATTTTCACTCGAGAATGGGTAACCTCTGAGTCAAACCGCCTAGACTTTGATACTCGGCCTTAACCTCCGGACAACATAGACAACAAGCTACAATGTCTGCCATATCTCTCTTCATACCATTACATAAATAAAGTTGCCTTAAATATCTATACATCTTAGTTGTACTAGGATTAATAGAATATATAGAGCTGTAAGCCTCATGTTGAATAGACTAAATCAAGTCATCAAGTTAGGAAACAAAAATATGACCCTGAAATCTTAAGATGCCCTCAAAATATATGGTGTGTCTTCCAGACTCACCACTTATCACCCGATCACAGAGAAGACACAATATACTATCCTCAAACAGACAATCACTAATCTACTCAACTAGGAAGTACCTTGACTTTACACAAGGCAAAATCATTATGGGATCTAAAATATCAAGGTGAACTATCAAATTGGCTAAGGACTAGATGTCCCATGCCAAAGGCCTCTGAGAAACTGATATACATGCAAAACTACCTATACTTACTGCCTTGCATCTCAAGGCATTATCTACCACATTTTCCTTACCCGAGTGATAAAAGATGAAATATCATAATCCTTTAGAAACTCCATGTATTTGTGTTGGTGAGCATTAAGCTCTAGATGGATCATAAGATGTGGAAGACTATGATTATCAGTGACAATCTCACAATGCAAACCATACATGTAATGCCTCCAAATCATGAGCGCAAAAACTACCATCGCCAATTCCAAATCATGAGTAGGGTAGTTGCGGTCATGCACCTTAAGCTGTCCAGAAGCATAGGCAATGACACGACCCTTCAACATAAAAAAAATATCCAAGAAAACCCCCAAATGTATCATAATACACTATAAATCCCTCCCCCTTAACTAGAAGAGCTAACGCTTGGGCTGAAGTGAGACAATCCTTGAGCTTTCTAAAGCTCAACTCACACTCCTTGGACTATCAGAAAAGAGCTTCCTTCCAAGTCAATCTATTCATATGGGTTGATATGGTAGCAAAGCTCTACAAGAAGTTCCTATAATAACCATCCAAACCAATAAAACTGTTAACCTCAGTCGAGGATGTAGGCCTAGCCTAATTAAGAATCACTGAAATCTTACCCAGGTCTACCATAATACCCTCCCTAGGCACCACGTGTCCAAGAAATGACACTGACTTAAGCCAAAACTCACACTTGGAAAACTTGGCAAATAGCACATGCTCTCGCAAGACCTGGAGCACATTCTTCAAATATTTCACATGCTCCTTACTACTCTTCAAATAAACAAGAATATCATCATTGAACACAAAAATAAAAGAGTCTATATAGGGTCTAAACACACAGTTCATAAAATCCTTAAATGTGGTTGGGACATTAGTTTGGACAAAAGACATCACCAAGAACTCATAGGGACCATAAGTCATCCTAAAGGTTATCTTAGGGATATCCTCATCCCGAATCCTCAACTGATGATAATGGGACCTCAAATCTATCTTAGAAAATTCAGTTGTGCCCTGAAGCTGGTTGAATAAATTATCAATATGAGTCATAGGATAATGTTTCTTCACCGTCACTTTGTTAAGCTATCTATAATCAACACATATTTGCATCGACCCATATTTCTTCTTTACAAACAAAATTGGAGCTCCCGATAGGGATATACTTGGTTTAATATAACCCTAACTAAGAAGATCCTGATCTGGGAGCTCATCTTTTTAAGCTCAATAGGAGGCATACGGTAAGGGGCAATAGAGATAGGCCGGGTACTAGGCTCAACATCAATAGAAAACTCAATTTCATGGTCAGGGGGAATACTAGGAACATCAAAAGGAAACAAATTAGAAGACTTAAACATAATAGGAACAGATTCAGGCGTCAAACTCTCTACATGGGTATTATATACATAGGCGAGATAGGACTCGCAACCCCTCGATATAAGACATCTGGCATAAATATAAGAAATAATCCTTGTTGTTTTGTGTGGAAGGGATTGATTAGCCACAAACACCATGGTAACCACCCCTACGACCTCACAAACTACCTCTACCTAAAAGATGAATTTCCCTAATGGGAGTAGCTCCCTCCGCTGAACAACCATCACCCCCCGACTAGGGCACTCTCTAGAGAAGTAACTGGGAAGTTCACAAGTGAAACAAAAATCATGAGCTGAACTAGAACTCACAGATTTGGCTAATCTGACATAGCTTCCATGCCTAACATAGCCTATAGATGAACCTCCCAAGGACTAATCACCACCTTGACTAGGGCGACCATTTGTAATGAACTGACCCCTATCAGCAATCTGAAGAGCTGCCTGGACTGGTCGACTTGTTTGACTCTGAAGCTGAAAAGATGGACGTAGAGAATGTCTAGCATAAGAAATACAAACCTTAAATCAGGAACTACTATGGCTCCCACCGAATCTACCCTGAAACTTGGGCCTCTTATGAATGCCCTCATGTTGCATGTCCTTCATCACTCTAGTATGATCAGAAACCTCAGCAAAAGTCTTACCCACGGTAACCAAACTCTAGGTATCCATCTGAATAAGAAATATTAATCCTCTCACAAATCAATGAACTCTCCCATGCTCTATGTCAAAGATAGAAGTTGCATGCCTCGCTAACTCATGAAATAAGCCTCTTACTCAACGATTGTCATAGAACCCTACTCTAATCTAGAGAATTAATCACTCACGGGATCTCTAAGTCTGTGTGGTATATACTTCTCCAAGAATATCTCGGAGAATTGATCCCAAGAGAGAGGGAAAGATTCAATTGGCCTAGAACTCACAAAGTGTTTCCACTAGTGCTAAGAAGACAAGTCGAACTGATATATGGTGTAATCAACACCACAGGTCTCAACAAGGCCTAACCCACAAAGCCTATCCTCACAAGCAATTAGAAACTCTAATGCATCCTTTCTAGGACCACCAGAAAACCCAGGTGGAGCCAACCTCAAGATTCTACCCAGTATGTTTTGCTCTTCAAAGACATAGAAGGATGGTTCACAACTGCCTGAGTGACTGTCAGTTAAGAAACTACTGGAATAAGAGGAACCTCAACTTCAGGAGCTTCAGCAGTAGGTAACACTCCTGTCCCATTAGTCTGCAAACTAATAAAAATATCCAACAGCTGAACTAAAGCATCTCTAATCACAAAAAAGGGGATAAATCCTAGTGGAGCCTAGGTTATCCGTAGCCCACCACTGGCTGAGGTGAAGGAGTCTCTAGCTTGAGTACAGGAATATGGTTCAGGGAAGGTCGACCCTGATCCCTGACTAGGGATATATCATGAGTCTAGGCCTTAAGACCTTCCTCATGTATAACTATAGCACGAGTCCTAGGAATATGCAAAATAGTTAAGTTAAGAGAATATCGAACAAACTAACTAAGAATCATAGCACGATATAAGTGAAAGAAGTGAAGGACTCCTAAGAGTGTCTTATATCCTCCTAAAGATAGGAAACAAACGTCAACATTCTAATCCATTGGACTCTATTAGATACTTGCTCTTGTACTAATAACATTGGTAAAACCTACTCTTTGATACCAATTTGTCATGACTCAATTTTGGAGTCATGAAGGAACCTACCATACCCACAAGTAGGTTAACCGACACCGTAACCCAGAGCTAATGGAATGGGTAACCTTGGTAGGAATGTCCAACATGGACCATATATGGGAACATAATGGAAAAATTACATTCCACAAAGAAACAACTAGTATTTGAATACCAATCCAATGATCTTATAGTATTAGTACAAGAGCATCTCTACACACGACAAGAAAAATTACAACTTAATGCCTAATAGTCTTAAATAGTCTTATACTTTCATCTCGAATACAAAAGACATAATAAGGGAAAAAAAGAAAAAGAGAGACTCAAACTCCAAGAGCTCACCCTATCTCCTGATGATTAACACCGCATGAACTTGACTCTGCGGTGGAAACTAGAACTTGGGTCTATACTAAAAACATAAAAAAGTGTAGTATGAGTACCAAAACACGGGTACTCAGTAGGCATCATTAACCGATTGAGCTAAATTATAATGTAACAGTGAAATAGAGTAAGACAATAACTTAAAGTAAAGGTATAGAATCAAACCTGAATTTTCTTCAAAATCACTGTATAAGATACCTAATCAACTAGAATAATAGTATGACATTCCACATCCATATATACCACAACTTGCATACAACATGAGTAGTTATTTTTGAAATGTAAAGCCACATATATACAATAACAATCATGTAATTACCATAATCAACACAACCACCGTCATTAGAGTATAAAGCAAAAGAACTTACCATGATGTCCCATATTGGTGGGAAGTACACCCAAGAAAAACAAATAAAAACTTATCATGGTATCTCATACCACCAAAGAGTACACCAAAAGATCAATCCATCAATGTATTAAGGCACAACTACACAAGAAACTCACCATAGCTATGGGTTGAACATTCCTTCAATAGCCTCTTAACGAGGTCTTCAATCATCATCAATACTGCAATTTAACACAACGAAGCAAATATCACCATAACATGGTTATATAGTTATTTAATCTCTAACTCACTAATAAACTTATGTCTAGCCTATACTAGCTAGCCTTCATTTTTATGATCCACTAGTTTGCAAGTCTAATAGTTTACTAGTCATCAAATAAGGAAAAGCTACAAGTTACCAACACTATTATTTATTCACCCATCACAAAGCCATTTTCTAGTTAGCCTTCTAATCATATAAGTCATCAATTAATCCACCACAACATCACATACTAGATCTAAACTTAACCACTTATCATACAATGCTAGGTTTATTATCATTGAGTATGTCACAACCTTAAGGATTAGTGTACATATTCTAGCTAAGTAAGGTCCACCAGATTATTCACTAGGCTTCTACCGTACAAGTCATAGTCATTTATAAGAGATAACTAGTTATCACATAAGCCACTTTACTAGGAAAAATTCCATAATGTAACCATTTATCAAAGTCAAGTAGATTAATGTGATGAGCCCTTGGTTCTACACAAGATTACACATATCAATTAACCTTAACCTAATACTCGACATTATCTACTTCTAGTTACGAATTAGATTTAACAAGGGTGACACCTCTTATATTGTGATTAATGATAATAATGGATAACAATTTACAAAGGAAGACATCATGTCCCAAGCACACAAATGGGTTTTTCCACACACGGCATAACATTACATATATACATGTATTCATATATATACTTGCCACACATAACATTATCATATCATAATTACCTCTTCCGACTTCACCGGGAATCATCATAACATCATTATATCATTTGGATTCACCACACACCATAATAACATCATTATATCCTCCAAATTTACCAGGCATCATCATAGTATTATTATATGCTCAGGATTCACTGGGCATCATGATAATATCATTATATCTTCACAATTAATCAGGAATTATCATCACATTATTATATCTTTTGGATTCACCGGGTATGATTATAACTTAACACATCCTCCAAGACAACAATATACACATACATATATAGTCAAATCAATAAGCATATACAACCCACAGCGATAGAGTATAAGTGATGTAAGGTAACATATACCATCTTACTTTACTATTAATCTTCACTATATAATATAAGTTGATGCATGAGCATGAGTATCTAAATGATATACGAACCAAACACTTTTCCAAGTTAAGATATTTATAATCAAGTCAATTATAAGTCAAGTGCATGCTCTCTCGATGCATCTTTTACTCTAAATTTTCATAAGACTACCCTAAAGAAAAATCTTTCACATAAAAATTAGCTTAATCATTAGGCTTGGGTTACAACAAGAGTGGTAACATAATTAGACATTCACTTGGTGAACTCATCAATAAGTCGAGCGATATTATAACCATAGGTTAAATTTATAAGACTTTCCAAGGCTATACATATCATGACAATAACATAATCTATCAAGTATACAAAATATCTAACCATCGACCGCATGCATATCTGACAACCGCGTTTAACCATTATAACCCCAATAACACAACTTAGACATTCATCAAGTATCTAGGTCACAAAGGAATTTCATAGTTCAAGCTTAAGTTGGGTCAAGTCCCACTCTTAAATCTTAATAATATCAAAGTTCACTTCTACAAGACTAACTTCTACCAAAAATTAGGCTAGGTTATTTAATCACACGTTAAGGGCTTATCAATCCTTATGAATCCTATAAGGCAAAATCTTCTTCAAGTATCCTTTCTAAGTTATCACCAAACACTAAGGCCAATTCATAACTAGTCATATCTACGTAAACATACTCTTAAGGTTAGTCGAAAACATCATTATCCTCTATGAATCCAACTAAATTATTCTTATACTATTCATGAGACTATTAGTTGAACTATCCAAGGTTATAGGCTATAGTAAGGCATCACATTTTATAAGTTTAATAGCCTAAGAGGATGAACTAATCCCAAGTATCATCATTCACCCATTTATCTTCTAAGACACCACCCAATATCATAAGATATAAGAATTATACTATAATTAAGCTTAATCTAACTACAAGTAAACCTAACCTACCTTGAGTCTAAATTGCTCACGAACCAACGAGCTTTGCCTTTCCATTTCTTGATGTTTCTTCCATGAGACATGCTATCATATTACAATCTAAGCATTAATATAATAATGATAGTACCCATTATGGAACCATTCTATCATGGATCCAAGATGACACCAAACCCCTAAGTAGGTCCCACCTTCAAAAAATGAGTTTTCAAAACCAACCCATTGCTCAACTATCATTAAGGAGATATAACCCTCAAGAAATTTAAGTAAATCAATCTTATTTATGCAAACAATTAAGCCTCAAAGAATTAAGGGTTTTGGTTCTAGAAATCAAGAAATTAACACCAAACTAGAAGGAATCTTACCTTAGACTTATAGAAAAAATTGTTTGTGCAGGTTATTCAAGCTCCTAATCAACCCATAAGACTTACTTTGGATATTTTTCACTCTTTTATGGTTTTATAACTCAAGAGGGAGGCACAAATGACAAAAATTTTGAGCAAAAAATCCTTTAAATAGCCTTTGCCCAGGACTCAAGTAGCGCTATCGCAAAATCTACTTGTCCGCAGTCGCGATGCTGCATTTGCACCTTACCCACCATGGTCATAGTATCTCTTTCTATGCTAGGCAATAGCTGATGCTTGGAACTTAGTTTTGGGCTTTGGACAATGCCTCAAGATGGATCTGGAGTCTATTTCAAGCACATGAGATATGTAACCACATAGATTTTGACATTTTTAGATGCGTTGCTTAAGTCATATTTTGCATTTTAGGTCATTTTAGTGATGTTTTTGCTCATGGTCAATTAAAACCAATGACGACTTCAAATTGGGAGAGTGGTTCTAAAAATCAAATTGACCACTAGGTAACCGAACTATCAATTCCAATAAGTCACTTATGACTTGAGGCGCCTATAGAAAAGCTCTATCAGTAAAAATAAGCAAGAATATGAACAATGACCTGAAGGGTTATTACAAACTTTTTTTGGTTATATATTTAATTTTTTGTATATATTTATTTTTCTTTATTTTTGCATAAATATGTTTTTGGTGTTGTTATTTCTATTCTTGAGATGACTTTTAACAATGTTTATAGTGATAGTTACTCATCATTTAATCATCCTTCTCTTATTTGTGGAGGACCCCACCTATGGAAACATTGTTCAAATCTTTTGATCTTACAGAATAGATTATCTGACCCTTCTAAATCTTACTATTGGTATTTTAAAATGGTGTGGTGGTCAATGAAAAGATTGTTCTAAGTGTTAGTCCACTCCCTGGAGCCCTGATTATGATAATTCTAATAGCACTTATATTTTTAATAGTATGGATCCTTGTAGGAAATTATTAGAGAAATAAGAGGGTTATGTTAAGATAATTGTAAATGTAATGACACACACCATGAAAGAATGATTTGAGCTTATACAAGAGGTTGAAAAACTTGGCTTGTACATTCATAATTTTAAAGTTGAGTTACTATAGAAGTTGATGCATTTAACACATAACAAATTAGTGATGAGTTGTGTGAGGAAGTGAAGATACTTGACCATATTTTTATTGATGTTGTCACTATTAAGAAGAGTACATATGATGATGTTATGATAATTCAATTCTTGAGTTAGGTCATCTTGGACCTCATTCCCATCAATTTTCATATTGTTCTTAGACAGTGAGATACTAATCGAGCCATCTGAGCTTATAGACGAGTGTAATAAGGAAGAACAATATGTCTATGTTTTTAAATTTATTGTGCCAAAATAATAAAATAACATACCTCACTTTAGGGTCCAGCGGTTTAACATACACCATCTATTACTTGGTTTTGTCATCTTTGTACCACCAGCCTATCA
>JAPEIP010000009.1:88309066-88343060 GCA_026120095.1 Capsicum chinense
TACTCATCCCCTAGCCAACATTACAACCCGTTAAAGTCTTATTTGATTTTATTCGAGCATGCTTAATTAGTGGAGATGTACATAATGGTCAAGCATATGGTTCTTTGTGCATACATGTGAATTTTGTTTGAGTGTGAGAGTTGTTCTTTGATGCTAAGTCCTTAAATTAAATTTAATCTTTTGAATTGAGTGTGCGGAATATTTTTCTTCTTGTGAGGGCACCTGTTTATGGTAGATAGGTTAAGTTATTAGCTTTCTTTTATATAAGTAGCCGAACAAGCTAAAATTTGATGAGTAAGAGTCAATAATATAGGTTAGGAGGTTAGTAATTTGTTGTTTCTTGTGTTTCTTGCATAATAATTAGAAAGTGTACTTGAGTTTAGAATTATTATATTGTCTGATTGTTTCTATCAACCAAAGTGGAGGCATTCCTAGATGGATTTGTTGTGACGGGCTTTATTGTTGTTCAGGGATGAACAAGATTCTAAGTGTGGGGTGGTGATGTTTGGCCAAACTTATATGTTTTTAGCCATTTTTTACATCATACTTACTATTTTTATTGGTCCTTTTGAGCATTAATTTTATGAATTGTGCATAATAGTATATTTGATGTGTATGATTAAAATGTTGTGAAGAAGAAGAGATTCGGAGCTAAACAAATTTAATGATGAAATATTATAGAAGAAAATTAAGCAGATAACTTAATGGAATAAATTTAATAAATTAATAAAAAAGTGAATTTTTCAATTTAGAGGAAATCCACCTGCTATTCAAGTGATTGCCAACGATTGGAGCGTGGCACAAAAAAGAATTGTTCAATAATTATTTCTTTCTACTAAATTTGGACTTAGTTATTTTATTTGGGACTTTTTTCTACACCTATAAATATTCCATAAAATCAGTTTACACCGAACTTTTGACCTAAAGAGAGTTAGAAGCCACTGTGGAGGCTAGAGAATATTGGTTCCATCTTTTGTTCTGCTTATTTATTTATTTTTATAATTTTATTTAGATGAATTTTTTTAATTTCTCCATGTCTATGTGGAGTTAAATTTCACTTTATAGGATTGTGGTAGCTAATTAAATGATTGCTTGGTAACTCTTGATTTTTTTTTAATTTGATGATCATTATAGTTGTTCTTATATTCTTGCTTTTACTATTTTAAAGATTTGTGTACTTTAAAATAAATCTTTGATCCTGAAGTGAACCGACCAAGGAAATAAAGGGTTAGAACAAAGAATATAGGGAGTAATATGTCTTCTACTAGAATAAGAAATTGATTTTTGGCTAGGATAGAAATATACCTAGATCACTTTACATTATAAAATGTAAAGATAAATAAATGCATTTGAAATTAGTTTCTCATATTACCGCTCAACGATGTAGTTTTGAGACTAGTTTCAATAGATGATTAGAGGATGACCATTCCCAAATAATTAAATCAATCCTGTAAACAAACAACTAGATAATCATATAAGTTGATGAAATTTATACTCAACATGATTTGGTTAAGTGTTCATTAGCTATTTTCTTTTATTATTATTGTTATTGTTATTATTATTTTAGTTAATTCATAAATTCATCTTTTGGAATTTACTACTTGAATAAATAATAAGGATTAGTTTAATGTCGAAAAATAGTTAATCGACAAGTCCCTGTAGGTACGATATCTAGACTCTCAATCCTATATTACTTGTACCATCGTGCTCACTTGCGTGTGCTTTTGGGTGAAACACCTCATACCTCCCTTATATTTACAATACTCCTTCTTTATATGTAAGAACCTCTTTAGATTAATATCTTTTTTGTTAGGTGTTGCCTCTTTAGATCAATATCTACTTTGTTCAGTGTTGCCGAGTGATATTTGTATGATATAACTCCATCTGGGCCTCCTTAACCTCTATAATATCTTCTAAAGTTGATATGCCAGAAAATATTCCCAAAGGTATTTCTACTCGAATAACCTATAGCACTATTTATTCATTTTATCTTTAATTAAAACTAGTGAATGACGAACCTTCATCTACCCCCTATCAGTTACCTTCCACCAGTTTTAAGATTTGTAGGTGTTTTATCTATAAATTCAAAATCTTAAATGGTTCGATCACCACTTTCTGTGATGAAGTGCAAATTACATGTACTTGAACTTGTTCAGACTTTTGTCTGATAAGGTGATGTGCCTCACTATCTAGCAAAATTCTCATATATTCATTGTTTTCTTGCTCTCCATCAAGACACTTAAAAATACAAGATTTCTCAATACTACAATTTCACAAAGTGTAATTGTTGATTGTATTTTTTGGTTTTAGTAAGAATTGTATTGACCCTCTAGGTCATTTTCTATGTTTTGGTATTTTTTCTATGGTTAGAGCCTTCCAATAATTTCTGCCAAGTTATTTATTGGCTTTTTGGAACTCACAACTTGTTTATCGAGTAGTTCATATAGTTCTTAGAGCTATTTATCTTATTTAGTGACTTTGGATGTAAGAATATGGTATCATACAAAAACATTAGTTAAACAGCCGTATATTGTAATTCAGACAATTTTGTTAGCTCTAGAAATTCAATTTTATATTTGGGGCCATTGATCCAATCTCAAGGCTTTTGTATTTATTTTAGGTTATTGAGTGGATTTTTATTGAAAATTGAAACCTCAGGTTTGGGACCCATAATTTAAAAAAACAACCTTAGATGGAACTTAAGACGATTTCATTGAGTACATAACTCTAAATTTGGTCGGATAGCATAGTTAAAATAAACCTCCAAATTAATTTTGGCATTTGTAGTTATTTTTGCCATTCAGAGCTTTCCCATAGCTTTCCCAAGTAATTTATAACTTGTTGAAGCTGAAAGTTTAGATATCGAGTAGTTTGTTTGGATTTTAAAGATAATTTTTAATTTTCATGGCCACATTGCTTAAAATTGGCTATCGAGCAAAACCTTTAGTCAAACGACCTCATATGCCAATTCTGACAGTTCCAATAGCTCTTGAACATTGATTTTGAGCAAGGTAGACCCTTGGTTGGGGTACCAAGGCTTCTAGAATCATTTTGGGCTATCGACCAAAAGTTTAAAAAGAGGGTACGTTGGTGTGGGGCACACTTTTCATTTGAAATACTTTGGATGAAAAATTTTTTTTGGCCATTGAGTCAAAAATGTCAAATTTGATAGGGTAGCATAGTTTGTTTGCATATACGAGATTCTAGATGAATCCCGAGGGGTAGACTTATAATTAAACTAATTCTAAATCTCCAGCCGGTACATTGCAGATGGTGTAACCACTAAAGCGACCCTTTGGGTGCTTTAATGGAGGGCGTTTCAGGTGCTATAGTGGACCTTCCAGCGTAGCTAGTATCACTTTACTGGAAAGTTAGATACTAAAGTGCATGCTGTTAGCGCCAGCTTATCCGTATTAGAGACCTGACAACAGTGGACAGGTACCTCTTAAGCAGACACCTAGGGGCATTAGTGTTGACCACTAAAGCGGCCCAGGGACCACTTTCACGGTGCTTGGTACACACGCACACACTAACACACATACATATATATTCTCTAGTTAGCCCATTCTCATCCATTTTGCACCCATTTTTAAGAGACTGGAGCCCTAAAAAGTGTGAAAACCTAGCAGAATATTGGTGGGTGATTTTGGAGCATTTGTGAACTTAAATTATGCATTTCTTTGCCAAATTCATGGTAAGTTTTCATCAATTCCATGGATTAGATTCACATAATTTTCCCAAAATCCCTAGAATATTGGTGGTAGATTGTAGCACTATTTGAGATCAAAATTTACCCATTTTTGAAGATAAATGTTCCTTGAGCATAGAGGGATGTATTATCAGTTTTGAAAGTGGAATGTCCCCACGTGATATTTTTCCATAATTTTTAACTCGAAGCACAAAATTTAAATATTGGAATCATTATTTTTGTATTGATTTGTAGATTATGATTTTGATAGTGTGACATATTTTGGAATCTTCTAGAAAAGGGAAATCATTGGATTAGCAAATTCTTTGGGCTTTCCTTTGGCACCCAGATAGGCTAGATTTACCTTTCTTAAGAAATTGAGCTAATTTTTAGTATATTTATGATATTATGCTAGATAGAGGATGCGAATTAAGTTTTGGAGGTATGATTGGTATAATTAGAAGTATTTGGAATGTTTAGCCTATTAAGGAACTATAATTTAGGTATAATTCACTTAATTGTTCGTGGTTTAGGTAGAATTGCTATCTTAGGTATAATTGGGGCTTATTTAACATCTATATATGAACTTAGATATCTTAGTCTAGTTTGATGTATAATTTTCCATAAAACGGATTTCCAGTATTAAAAGTGGACCTCTTTGGCCCACCTTAGGCCAAGATTCATTCTAGCTCTTGTAAACTTCTATACACATATTATACCCTTTGAAATACATTTTTTTGGATTTTAAGGAGATTGGATATATAATATTGATTCTAGATTGGTAGTTGGGAGTTGGTGCTAATTCTAAGCAAGGCCCAATAGTTTATAGATATAGAGTTTTGGTTCAAGTTCAACAATTAATGATGATATTTCTGACACAAGTTTCGATTAAAGTCTTGCAAACGATAATAATGATTATGATTCTAATGAGTTTTGATTCGAGTCCAGCATTGAGATTTTATTTATGATACGGTATGGTAAGGATAGTTTCATGGTTATGCCGATATTTGGTAAATTTATGGAACTTTGGTTATTTAGTTTTCTTTGATTGCACCCTCTGGGCTTATAGAGGGGTCAACATTAGGTTATTTACTTTTTTGAACTAACTGGCTTATAGGGGCCAGTCTTGTAGTATTATTTATGCTTTCTTCCATATTACATCAATTTTGGTTATTTATTACTGTATTGGAAAGATGTTCAATTTTTTTGCTTTTACTTTAAATTAGATTATTTATTTTGCATATTATCATACTTATATCATTATTTGGCTTAGTCAACTAATGATGCCTACTGAGTACCTGTAGTTTAAGCACTCATACTATATTTTTGTACCTTTTTTATGTAGATCCAAATACTAGTGACCTTCATTGATTCAGAGATGGTGCTGAGTTGAGTTTAGAAAAGAAAAGCTCTAGGAGTTAGAGTTGCCCTTTATCCTTCCATTATTTATGTCTAGTCTTTTACTATTCGAGATAGATTTGTATTTGACTATTTCAGTACTTATGTTCCTTTTGTTACAAGCTCTTGTATGGACACTACTAGGTCGTGGGATAGTTATTGATGTCTTATCTATATTTTATACTATTATTATTATGTAAGGTGTTACTTCTAAATTTTCAGCTTTTCACCTTTTTCTAACAAATTAGCCAATTCTTATAGCTTTGGGCTGTGGTTTGGATTGTCTACTGAAGGTTTATAGTAGGTTCCATCATGAATTATAAATTGTATCAGGACAAATTGGCATCAAAGCCATGTTCACCAGTATCGATGGTATAAGAGCAAGTGTCCAGTATAGTCTGCAGAATTGGAACACTGACATTCATTTCTTATCTTTCGGAGGCTATAGGAAATTCTTAGGAGATCTTCTCTTGTTTCACTCTTTTTGTGCTAAGGGATTGAGTTGTTTTCAAAAGATTCTTTTGGTTTTACTCTTATGTAGATGGCTAGGATACAAGCTCCCACTATACGAGACGTTGTTCCCAAGTTTTATTCTAGGGATCCAACTATTTTTCGTGGGTAACCTAGAGGTCAAGGAAAATCTAAGGATGCATCCCCATCTAGGGAACAGGATGGGGGCCCAGTCCCTATTCCTGCTCTCAAGGAAGAGATTTTTTTCCCCAACAAGTGATGGACCAAGGACCAGCCAGTGATGGACTAGGTACCAGCCAAGGCTCCTCTGGGGTTTATTCCTTCTTTAGTGCCTAGGGATGCATTTTTTCTTCTTTGGGAATTGGTAGATGGTGCACCATCTGATTGTGCAAAGTCTATGGATCTAAGTGGTAGTCATGCAGATGCGCAACCTATAGATGTGACTCCCAAAGTTGAGGCCCTTCCTATACTAGTAGTTTCTCAGCCAATAATTTTTCACCTGGTAGTTATCCATCCTGTTATGTCTGTTGAGGAGTAGAAGATATTAGGTAGATTCTTGATATTGGCTCTGTCTAGTTTTTCTAGTACATTTGGTATGGATTCATATGAGTTATTGATTTCTTATATTCAAATTCGTGGTGCGGATTATACTACTTTTCAATTGGACTTGGTAGTTGTACATTAGTGGAGAGTTTAACTTGATTCTATGCCAGTTGGATCTTTCTCATTGACCTGGTCTCAATTCTATGAGGTCTTCTTGGATAAGTATAATCCCCACACTCTTAGGGATCATATAAGAGATCAGTTCTCAAGGTTAGAGTAGGGCTTCATGACTGTCGTGTATTATTAGGTTAGATTTTATGAGTTTTCTAAGTTTGATAGGTATGCTACCTCTATTATGACTACTGAGTATGAGAAGGCTTACTACTTTGTTTAGGAATTAAGATTCCCCCTTCACATGTCTACACAAATCTTGATTACTGTGGATATGTCTTTTATTGAGGTTTCTAATTATTCTTGGGTCATAAAGGATATGAATCACAAGGACCAAACAGAAAGCCATAAGAGGCCATAGTGGCTCACAGATCAAAGGTACTAGTTTTTAGGGTGGGTACCCTCTACATTAACCTTATCAGCATCAGGGTCTGTCCAGTGCCTAGATGTTCTTCAGTAAAGAGAGGTTAGACTATATCTATGTTTGTGAGATTGTCCATTTTAATGGTATGGCTATTTCTATCATTTCTGATTGGGGTTCCATATTCACTTTTGGAATTTTAGAGCATTTTAGGAGGAGTTGAGTTCTCTGGTGGATCATAGTACAACCTTCAATCCTCAGACCAATAGCCAGTCAGAGCAAACTATTTTGGTTCTGGAGGATATTCTTCAAGCCCGTGTTATAGATTTTGGAGGTGGAAATAACACTTAGCTTTGCTAGAGTTCACATTTAATATTAGTGACCATATAGGTATTAAGATGGTGCCATTTGAGACTTTATATGGTATATGATGTCATTCTCTGATTGGCTGGTTTGAGACCTCCGATGTTAGACCTCATGGTACTGACTGGCTTCAGGATTTATTGGATAGAGTTAGGCTGATTCAAGATAGGTTTAGGGTGGCGCAGAGTAGGTAGAAAACTTATGCTAACTATAGACTGCATGCGTTGAGATTCAGAGGTCACGATCATGTATTCCTTCGAGTATAACCTATGAAGGGTGTTATGAGGTTCAGTAGGAAAGACAAGCTAAACACTACATATATTGGACTTTTTTAGATCCTTAGCACAGTTACTGAGGTGGCTTATGAGTTAGCTTTACCCAAGATTTTACTGTTGACCATCTGGATTCCCATGTTTCTTTGTTGCAATAGTATATCCCTCATGCGTCTCATGTGCTTAGATACGACTTAGTTTAGTTGGATGAGTGGTTGACCTTTCTAGAGGTGCCGACATTCGTATTAGCTAGGAATGTCGGACGGTTGTGCACTAGAGAGATTCCAGTAGTTATGGTTCAGTATAGACAATACCCAATATATGTGGATATTTGGGACATCGATAGAGAGATGCGACCCAATATCCTCACTTGTTTGAGGCTTTAGGTACATCCTAATCATTTACTTTTGCGAAGGAAAGTTCTTTTAGTAGTAGATATTGTAAGAACTCTTCATGTAATTTTTGGCATTTCTACTCATTTTCATTGTTTACTGCTTTCCCGTAGTTTCCCTAAGAACATTTGATTTTTAGAGCCAATTCCCTATTTAAAAGTTCATGCAAGTCGAAATTGTCTATTGAGCAAAAACATTAGTCAAACGACCTTATATGCCAATTCTGACAATTTCAACAGCTCCAGAAAATTGATTATAGGTTAGGTGGACCCTTGGTTTGGGTCCCGAGGCTTATAGACTAATTTTGGTCTTTTGGTCAGAAGTTGAGAAAAATGGCATGTAGGAGTGGGACCCACTTTTTATTGAAACAACCTATGATGGAAATTTCAACTGTGCCATTCTGTCCAAAACATACTATTTGATAGGGTAGCATAGTTCATATATGGGATTCTTAATGAATCTTGTGGGGTAGGTAGAGACTCGAAATAATATCAAGTCTCTTGCTGGTGTATTACAGCTGGTGTGATCACTAAAGTAGCCCTTGGGGCGATTTAGCGGAGGGATTTTTGAGTCACTCTCATGTAACACCCCGTACTTTTACCTAGCTTAAATTCATCCCAAAAATATCAAAGATTTTCTTTAAAGATGTATAGACTTTTATACATGTGTAATTTTCAAAATTTTGACTTTTCATTGTGTGGGAAATTGAATAAGCTTTCCATCGATATAAAATTCATCAAAATCCGACACCCGAGCGAAGAGTTATGACTGTTTTAGTAAGATAATGTACCACCTAAGCCATCAGTGCATCGCAGAGCCAGCCAAAATGGTAATTGTCAAAAGCCAGTGAGCCCCTGAGATATTGGCGCTTCGCACCAAGGCTCAATTTCATAATTGTCCTTTATTCAGTGTTTTAACGTGATACCACCACATCGCGGTGAACTTTCAGGTTGCGTCCAAGGTGGCAACGCGATTGTACCGCATTGCGCCACCATACAATTTCCCAGTGGCCTAGCATAATAGTGGCGCATCGTGCCAGGGGTCCATATCGGGAAATTTCAAAAAAAAATTAAGGTTGCGCCCAGGGTTAAAGCAGTCCTTTCCCATCATTTTATTCCACCCAGATGTGGGACTTAAGCCCTAAAATGTTGAATCCCTTCATTATTCACTTTTCCCTCAAAATCAAAAGGTATTTCTCTCACAAGAAAACAAACCCTAGCACTCAATAATCAAGATCAATCCCAATAATTTCTCCAAGAACTCCAAGAAACTCTCTAATTGAGGTATGTTAGATGTTCATTCATGGATACTTACCTTCCATGGAGCCCAAGAATCCTTTTTCAAAATACAAGATTTACGATTTATGATTTCCATATTTAAATAAGATTGAATTCATGTTCATGATGTTGTTTGAGTTTTAATCCATGATTTAGATTACAAGTTCCCAGAATTGATCCTAGTATGTGTTGAATTACATGATATTAATGATAAACTCATCAATTTTCGTGGTGATTGTTGTAATCATGTTAACCCTAAGTGTTTATTATTTAATGAACCAAGTATGCTTCTTATGTGTTTGATAAATTGTCTATGAGAATGAAATAATTCCATTATAGCATGGTAACATGTATTCCCCATTCATGTACAAGTTAATGCATTATAAGTGTTTGATGGAATGTCTCTATGAATGAATAATGACCAAGTAAACATTGTTATGTTATTCAAGATTATGATTTTCATTACTTTTCACACTATCGAGTCCTGGGGGTATTTAATACCTTACAATTTAGTTGTTTAGCTAGAGCTAGTGTCAGCTATAGAATAGTATTGGTCATGTCACGATCAGTAGTACTCTCAGTCCATTATAGAAATTAGTAGAACTCAATTAGTTACTGAACTTAGGAAAACTCAATAATCTCAGTATCAGTCCAGTCCAGTTTAGTATACTCAATTCAGTGTCTTTCAGTTGGGAGTAGGATTCAGCTTCGAGCGAGCCTAGGGATAGGGGCACACCCGTTAGTTAGGACTGGTTTCCTAGAAGCAATCCCTAAGTTCCATAACTACATAGCCTGCATAATTTATGAGACGTCACCCATCAGATAGTACTAACATACTCAGGGATCACCCGCTAGTTTAGGACTGATCTCAGGGGTCACCCGTTAGTTAGGACTGACTCCACAGTAATTGTCTTTACCCGTTTCATGGTACTGGTACCCTTCCAATTTGGGTTACAGATTGGACCCCTATTAGTTCAGATTGGGGTATGTCGGTTAGATGATTACCTCTCATAGTTTCAGTTTCAGTCTCAATCTTCAGAATAGAACTCAGTTTAGTTCTACAGAATCAGGACTGTTCGATACAGTCACTTAGTTATCAGGAATTTAGATTATTAGTGATCTCACATTATTAGTATATTTAGTTATCAGTTATCAAATCCAGTTTTAGTATACTTAGTTACAGTATGTTCAGTAGTTACAGATCCACTATGTATTCTAATCCAACTCTTACATATCATTTAGTTAGTTATTGTTCATGCATATTAACCCATACATTCAGCCTTACCTCATTTAGCATACTAGTATATTCCTACGTACTGACCGCATACCCGTGTCTTGTACTATGACGTTTCATATCGTAGCTTCGAACACTCAGGTTCCTGACCGCGCTTCGCTTGATTAGCCAGCAGTAGCAGATTTAGTAATGTGTTCTTATCTATCAAAGATATGCTTTTTACTTTAGTATTTCAGTTTAGCAATAGCTCAGTAGTCGTAGTTAGTTAGGGGCTTGTCCCGTCAACTCCACTTTTTAGATAGATTCAGTTAGACGATTTTCAGACTAGATTTTTAGACAGTATTTTGCATTACAGATGTTATATTTTATCAGTATTTCAAATGTTTTGAACCTTATGGCATTTCAACCTATTATTCCGCATTTATTTCAGTACTATTGTTTAGTGCTCATAGTAGATATCATTCATGGGTTAGCTTGTGGTCCTTCAGAGTCGTGAGTACCGTGTGACGACTAGGGGGTAGTCTTGGGTCATTACACCTTAGGAGTTTTAGCAACCTTGCCAATGTAGTAAGTGCCACTTTAGTGGCAAGTTGGCTGCTAAAGCACAAGCCTCTTAAGCACTAGCTTGTCTGCTTTAGCGGCCTAGAAATAGGGAACAAGTACCGCTTAAGTGGTCACGTGGGTGCTTTAGAATTGATCTCTAAAGTCGCTCGGGGCTCGCTTTAGTGATACCTGGTACATATATATTCCCCACTTAGCCCAGCTATCTCCCTTTTTTCACCATTTGTAAGAGCTTAGGACCCTAAAAAGTGTGAAAACTTGGGAAAATCATTAGTAGGTGAATTTGGAGAATTTGTGAACTTAAATTATACATTTCTTCTCTGAATTCTAGGTACTTTTTCATTAATTCTATTGATTAATTTCTCAAAATTTCCCCAAAATTCTTTGAATATTTGTGGGTTAATTGTAGCATCATTTGAGCTCGGAATTCTCATATTCTTGAGTTTTAATGTTTCTTGTGCATGGAGGGACGTATTTCCAGTTTTAAAAGTATGATTTTGCAAATGGGTATAATATGGGTATCATTGTTCTCATATTGATGAGTAGATTATGATTTTAATAGCAGGGCATCTTGCGGAAGATTCTAAAAAACAAATGATCATGATGGATCTAGTCACAGAAGGCCTTGAAAAGTTAGCCTATCGCCCAAACTGATATGAAAGGAGACACAAATAACAAAACCTATGGAAAGGTTTCTAGAATGAAGTCGAACCACACAAATATAACAATAATGGAGGTACATAACAAAAAATGGCATACAAATCCTAAAATCTGGTGTCACAGTGTAAGAACTACTAAATATATCTCAAATGTCAAAAGATACAATGATAGTCAGAAAGGATAAAAGTTTTTCTGTGAATGCAAAATAAGACATGAACTAGATAAGAAGATGTAGTAGGTTAACACAGAAAGAACAGATCGACTGCTACCTCAGATATACCCTAGTTACCGCCTGAATCAACGACTATGCGACACACTCTTACCTGGATCTAAGCTGAAAAAGTGCAGGAGGGCTAACTACGATCCAATTATACTCAGTACGTATCATAGGTCGACTGCTCTAAGTTAAAAACAAATTATATAAAATGCACTCTATGGGCACATCACGTGCAATTATAAAATGTCCCCAATGAAAGCCCACACTATCTCCACTAACATTTCTACAATATAAACATATACCGTACACAAATATGCAAGTATACCAAATAAAAGTATAAGAAAAAAAGTACAAAGAGATAGATATCATAGCAAGGACAATAATACAACACGAACTGAGTACAACATATTAGATGTAAGAAAGATGATGCTGATGATTTAGGTTGTTATACAACTTTCATATACATCTACCAAGATATGCTCCTGAAGTGGGACCATAGGACTCTCATGATTTCATGTAGCACATACTATCTCAAAACCACCAAATAACACAACATGGCCCCCACACGAGCACAAAATGATAGTAATTAAATTTCCATGATTGGTTCCCTCACACTTAACATGATTTTATTCCAATATTAACTACCTAACTCATTATGAAAAATGTTAAGCCATAACCTACCTCAAATGCCATTAACTAAGACAAACAAACATTTAAGATAGAGCTTTAACCTCATGAACGAACTTGAACTAACTAAAATACACAAATGTAGAAAATCTATGCTTTATAAGAAAGCCAACGATACTGACATGAATCGAATAAGGGCCTAGCCGTGATGGGTATATAAAATCCATCGTGGACTAGAGACCAACCCCTAAACCTAAGCAATACGCCACATATTTCATGAGAAGGGATGAATCCCGAACATATAACACGATTGTATTAGATGAGCTGAAAGAATGAAATATATGTCTATAACCCCACAATCGACAAATGAACCAAGAAACCCAACAAACGCCACCCGAGTCCACAATAATCAAACAAAGCCTCCATGCAAAGAAAAGCAAAAACAGTCTTAGTGGGGACATGTCCCCGACTCTGACAATGTAAATAATAATGTTAATTATAATTTAAGATATCAATGCTAGTCTATGAAAGGAACTAATAAAATATCTACGTCTTTTGGAGAATAAAAGCTCACCACTTCAAAAAAATGAACCGACGAACTGAGCTGATCCACCTAGCTCTTTGCAGGGAAAGTAGCAGTATCTCCAGTGCCTGTATCGCATGGGATACAACGTCCAGAGATGGTTAGTGTGGTGAACACTAGCATGTAACTCAAGGATAGAGGTCAAAATAATGTCAAGTCAAACCATTTTAAATACCATATAAACCACATTATAATACATATATAAATAATATGTCAGGATAGGGAAAGAGTTTTATCATGAAGTAAAACATTATCTTGGACTATGTAGCTCAATTTTCATAATATACACCCATAGGCTGTATGGGTTCAGCTTCCCCTACTGAAAGGGTCCCAGTTCTTGTTAGGCGCATAAATCCGAGAAAAATCAAGGGAAAGCTAAAACAATCAAGGCAACTAGTCATCCAAAAATATATATATCAAGAGTGAATTATGAACGATGGTCATCAAGACCAAACCTCATGTTAGAAAACATGAGATTCTAGTATAAGTCATCCAAGACCCACACCTCCACAACTTTGCTACATAACTATCATTTAGCACAATTTAAAGAAAGATTAAAATAACCCATTTATCAATAAATGAACCAACTGTTATGGCACACCATCGGTATCCTCATACCCAAATACTTGCAATCTTATTTCTATGCCATAGCAATCATATTACACTTGGGGGAAGACCTCGCCTCATTTGTTCATTAATATCAAAATCTTGGGGGAACGCCTCGCCACTATTGTTTATTATTAGGGTAGCCTACAAGGATTTTAAAAATTTTTGTTCATTGGTTTACCAATTATGCAATGGAATAACATTGTTGAGTAAGTCAAACCATGTGACAATTTCACAATTCAAAGTTATTTACACAAGTAGGTTGAGGATACACCATTCTTCAAAATCAATTTCAATTTTCAAAACATCAATTTAGGGAAACCATGACCCCTTAATTTATCACCAATCCCATCCTCCCTAAAGTTCCAAACCATTAATAAAGCATAAGTAATGTATAATAAATCATGGGAAAATAGTTCAAGGAGAAACCATGTCAAATCCCTCAACCATGTTTGAAACCCAAATTCAAAACCATCCAATAAAACAAATTGAAAGCATATTTTTTATAAATAAAAATTAGGGAAGAATAACATTCCTGAAATGCCAAGTTTTTATGGAAGGAATTAAACCCTTGAGTCTTTGGATGATCTACTTCTTGGAAACATCAAGTATATTGCTTGAGAGAACTTGAGAGAATTTTGAGAGTGTTTAATTACATTATAGATGACAAATAACCCCATTGAGTGCTTTATGAAAGTGGGGTTTAATTAGGTAAGAGGGGAATTTTCTAAAGTTCCCTTAAATTAACAGCTAAAATTTAGTTGTCAGTGACTACGGGTCATTATAGGACTCATACGAATTTTTTGTGACTCATCACAACTAGTCATAACCAATATAGTTTCTAGGACACACCCACAGTGTTGACCCTTTGACTCACCTTATACGACTTGTCATGTGACCCTGGTGGGTCCAGTTGTAGTCGCCACAAAAACTATTTGGGTATTCACTAAACATTCTATGGCTAGCATAGAATGACCCATAATGAGTCGTCATAACTCATACTGAGTCACTCGTACTTAGATCAGAAGACTTTTAGCCACACATACTAGTTATTCTATAATTTAGGTCCTAGCTACTCATCAAATCCCCCTACGACTCATAGAGTAAGTCGTAGTCATGACACTAAGGATAAAATTTAAAAAAAAATTAAGGACTAAAATTCTAGGGTGTTACATTCTCCCCCCAGGATCATTCGTGCTCGAATGACAAGATAAGTAATTTATTAGCATGATTTGATTCCCAATACATCCGTACTTACCTTTACCAAAGACAGAAAACAAACATATTAAGGAATACACATACCTCAAGCATGAATATCTGAAGCAGGAAACAGGAATGGGTATTTGGATTTCATGTCCCTTTTGTCTTCCTAAGTAGCTTATTCAACCTTTTGGTTCCTCCGCAAAACCTTTATCAAAGCCACATTCTTAGTCCGAATCCAATGGACTTGCTAATCAAAAATCCAAACTAGGACTTCTTTGTATGATAAGGAATTCAAAACACCAACACTCTCAAAAGGAACGACCAAGGAAGGATCAGCCAAACACTTCTTTAACATTGATACATGAAAGATTGAATGAATTGAATTCAAACTAGAAGGCAACTCTAACTCATAAAAAACCTTCCCAACTATTTTCAAAACACGATATGGGCCAACATAATGGGAACTAAGCTTCCTCATTCTTCCAAACCGCATCACTCTCTTCATGGGAGATTTTTTCAAAAACACCAAATAATCCACATCAAACTTTAAATCTATTTGCCTTATATTCGCATAGGAATTTGGGATACTTTGGGTAGTCTTTAGCCTATCTCAAACCACTTTTACCTTCTCAAAGGCTTTCTGAACCAAGTACAGTCAAAAAAACCTATATTCGCTAACCTCAAACTACCCAATAAGAGACCTATACCTCCTACCATACAATACTTCAAAATAATCCATCTTAATAGTCGAATGATAGCTATTATTATATGTAAACTCTATAAGAGGATAATGGTTAACCCAACTACGATCAAAATTGATCACACAAGTCCCTAGAGATAACTCTCACCTATACCATATAAAATGACAGAGGATAAACATTGTCAATATCCCAACTTGCGTTAAGGTCGAATCCATAAGGAGTGAAAAAGAGAGTTATAGTATTGTGGTTAATTAAGTCCTACTAAGATAATACCTAAAGTGTTAGTAAAGTAAATAACATCATTGAAATTTGGGAGTGGGGAGTTTCTTAGGTAAGGGAGAGTGCATATCGCTAGTAATTTGATTTAACAAAATAAGCAATATTCTTTAATTTAACTTTGATATTTGAAGAATCTTGGAATCAAGTCTACCTAAGGGCAATGTAGGTGTGGGTGTGTGAGATTTGATGCATATGCTAGTAAACTTCTAATATGGTAGGCTAGGTATTGGGCACTTGAGGCTAACTTATCAATAAAACCACAAAGATTTCAATTTTTGACCCTTTTGAGTACCTAATAAGTGTGAAAATCATATTCACCCACTACCTCAATTAGGGAATCCCTATTTCTAGGATGATACCCAAGGAAAAATCAACCATAAAATCACCCTTATGTCTAAGATAGTGAAAATGAGTAGATTAAACCCAAAAATTATATACTATTTCCTTGGTTCCCACAACCCTCTTTTATGGACGATGAGGGTTCCTAAAGTTCACCCAAAGCCCACTTTCCAAGATTGTTTGAGCTTTGAAGAGCATAGATTTTTCACTCACAACCCATGTGGGTATTTGGCGAATCCACCCACAAATCCCAACCCATTTAATTAAGCAATAGTATAACCCATTATCATCTAACTAGCATGTACACAAATACATTATAACCTACAACTAATTTGCACCTTGGTTTAACATAATCCCAAGACTAAAAGATTTAGCTGATCATGAAGAATAGAGAGAAACATATACCAAATGGGTTGTTCAATGCATCCATTCTTTAGAAATATAAAAATCAAAATTCTCCAAAGTAACTTTACAATTCTTGCCCATTTTTGGGTTTCAATTTAAAATTCAAAGTACTGCTATTCTCTATAATGCCAAAAATAGGAAAGGGTTTTAAGATTGTAAAAGATTTGGAGTTGACTGCTTTAAATTATGAAACTTCCCCTGAGCTAAATCCCGTGTGACCGCGATCGCAGCTTCCACGACCACATGTAGCTTAATGCGATCGCGGTTGTTGATCATCTTGACTGACCCCAATCATGGACTAAGGTCCACGATCATGGTAACTAAGTATTTTTCTGCTCCATGTCTTCCAGCTACACTTCCTTTCTTTTCCTTTAATCATTTTTAGATCATGTCTATATTTTTCCATCTCATAACTTGTATACCTGCAAAATATGGATATTAGTGCATTTAATCATACATTGGTCTCTTTTATTCATTAGAAACATGGTAATGTGCATGAATATCGAGCGTAAATGAGTGATAAATTCACCGCACATCAATACCCCAAATTAAAGCTTTGCTTTTCCTCAAGCGACACTACCCCTTACCTTGAAACTACACACATTTATGCCCACATTGAATGACCCAAATGATTAAAATGACTTTAAGGTTAGTTATAACAAAATTTAGCTCTTCAAAAATGGCAAACTATTTGCACAATACCCCTCAACATAAATTTTAATTTTTCAAGGATGCAAGAGACTTTTAAGAGAAACTATTCAAAAAATACTAATACTCTAAAATTAACTCCTTTTTGACCCCAACTGCATTGTACTCCCTTTGCCTTATTTTTCAAAAGATGACATAATTACCCGCCTTGACTTATTTACATTCCTCTTTACAAAATAGAAAATTTCACACACTAAGTCATCGATTATGAAACAAGGAATTTAAGTGTAGAACACTCTCTCTCTCTCCCACGACCTCTCATTACTAAAATGTTCCATGCCATAGGGTTGCCCCTATTTTCAATCACCACTATAGTTAAAATACTAGGTTGGGAATAATGAAGGGCTTTTTGTTCTTGTAACATAGGTTCGGGGTAGGGTAGAATATCTTTTAGGAACAACATGGAAAAACCCTCCTTGAGCATCTACATTATATTATTTCATCCAACTTTTTTTCATGGTGCATTTCTTTTGTTTTCACTCTTTACACTTGCCTACTTTTTATTTTCATGGTTCATCGATTTCCCTTTTCACTCCTTTTTCTTGCACCCTTAGTGCTTCTTTTTCCTTTGTTGTGTACTTTCCCCTTTTATTTTACTCATTTTTTCTCACTACTTAAACTCATAGTCACTTACTTACAACTTTATGGCCCAGAGTTACTTCTTTTAATCATCAATACCCCCAACTTAGGCTTTTAGCCTAAAATTATAATTTTAAGTTCAAGGAGGGTAGGGTTTAAAAGAAGGAGAAAGATTGAAAGTCTCACTGCTTGTAATGTGTTTTCCAAAGAAAGGTCTAAAGGATAAAAGTGGCTGACTAGGGATAACAACTAATCATGGATAGGCAATTTAGGCCAAAGTGAACTTCCAATGTCGCAAAGATGACCTAAGATCATCTCCCCAACCAAGTAGAAGAAAAATTAGCCTTGAAAGACTATTAGGGTAAGTTCTAGCTAGTAAAATTATACATGAGATCTGGATGAATAAGAACACCACACACGACATGTAAAATTCACCAAGGCATTTCAATTGCCCCTTCCGCTAGAGACAAAAAATGTAGTATCTCCTAATTTTCATAAGTCAAAATTTCAGAGTCATAAAAAGAGCAAAAACTTTGTTACATGGTTGCTCACGTCCATGCCCTCAATTTTTTGAAAAATTTTGGACAAAGGGGGTTGTTCACTTTTCATGGGCACCACACATGATTTGCTAATTATGGAACCAATCTAAGCCTTAATCTCACACTGTGGTTTTCGTATTGGCTAACCAACCATTTGGCTATTCGATATTCTTTATAGGTATAAATGCAATCCCAAATTCAAAAATGCAACAGGTACTTAGACTTTCCTTGAATTTGTGACTTTGATGCCATGTGTAATCAGACCTTCCCTACATCCATGGCTTCAAAACCAAATACGATGCTTTTCCTTTAAGAATATTGTTACTCTATCATAGGGAAAAGCTCTTCCAATTAAAATATGAATAAAGTAATTAATCCATGCAAATGTGGGCACCATCAGAATGGCCAAATATTACAACCCCCCAAAAAATTTTAAGTTGTTAAAAAGAAACAGCAAAATATCCAGAAATATCAATAATACATGACCAGATTAAACAAATACGAAGATAGGAACCCCAACTAAAGAGGTGGCAATGTCCTCACTGCATAAATAATCAAGCATCAAGACAGATAAGGGTTCTCTCTAAGATTGTATCAAGAGCTACTGTCACTCTCAACCTCTTCATCATCATCAACCTCTTTAGGACAGGACCACTCGACTGAGGCCTCATCATTAATATTCACTCGAGATGAAGGAAGTCTATCATGGGGTTTTAAGACATTTCAAAGGCCCTTCACTCCCTTCCACATCTTCTTAAATAACCTATCTTTCTTCTTCTCCCTTATGACAATCTTTTCAAGTTCAACCCAGAGATCATCATGGGATACCTCTAAGGATGAGTAGTATTTCTCAAGACCAGTGATGATAGCTCTCTTTTTATTATATTTCTCTTGATATGCAACATAATCAGCTTGTGACATATATAAATGTTGAGCGGTGGAGGGCTCTCTCGGTCCATAGGGTAAACTTGACACGAGTTTCTTGATAGCTGCAATATCAACTTCAATGTCCTCAAGAGGTCCAGTGGTTGTTGGCCTACAATACTCAGGCTCCTCGCATGTGACCTTCCCATGTCAATCTTCCTCTTCTTAATTTTACATGGTGTGCCCTCGGCTTGGATTCTCAAAGGATAGATAGGGTACCAGGACTTACCCAAGTGTCTTTGGAGTATTCTTCAACCCCATCTCTCCTATAAATCTCAGTAATCAAAAATGGGAAGAAGATATGCGTACCACCTTAGTTATTGAAGAACTTCATATTATAAACCACCAGCTAACCAACATTAAAAGAAATTTCATCTCTAATGCAAGAGGCTATCTAGGATCGCAAGTCGGGGTCTGATGTTATGTGGGTGTAAAGGGAGACTCGACTATATATTATGATCAACCAAATCCGTGCCTCAGAAGTGAAGTCATTCATGTGGATGTTAATCTTGGTTTTCTCCTATGAGACCTCATTTCCAAGACATAATCTTTTTACCATCTAGCTTTCTGGCTCACACCTTTTTTTTCAAACTCACATGTGTTTGCATTAGGGAGCTCATAGATATCATTAATTTGCTCCATCCTAAAGTTCACTATTTTCAGCCGGATCTTGATAGTCATGTTGGATGAATTTGAGTAAGATACTATCCTAAGGTTGGCGTAGAATTCATGGACCCATTTCTCATTTTCCTTACAAGGATTCGAGGCAAAACATTGCCACCTTGTATCCTCAACCTTGTCATGAAATGCTAAAAGCTTTTCCAACATATTATCCAAACATATTCCTCTCTTCAGGAGCATTTTTGTCCTTAGAAGATCACCATAGTAGTAATGTGGCACTCGGATGCCATAAATCAAATATGGCCATATTTGTAGATGAGATTATCCTGAAAAGAAGCATACAACACACACAACCATCATTATCATTTTTATTAAAAAGTATGCTATGTTGCTCACTAAAGCCCACAAGATAGTTCCTTGGTGGTGTTTATGCAAAAATATAAAGTGCAGGATTTTTGTGTAGGGCAATAAATTATACTCGATTACAGCGATCGCAAGCCATTGAGACGTGATTGTGTTGCCACAATCGCAATACCACTGGACACAATTACAGTAACTGAAACTAGTTTCAGACCCATTTTATATGTTCCAAATTTCCAAATTTAAGGCCACAAGCATAGTCTACAAGAAGATTCCACATTAACAGTAGCGAACAGGCCTACTAGGTACTCGATTATGCAGTTAAAATGCAAAACCATTAGTGAAAATTCATTAGGCGTTACATCAAGAACTTGATGTGCACTCTTTATTTGTCTCTATTTCCATACATATTTTTGGTACTCAAGACTTCCCAGCTTATGTGCACACTGTAATCCAGCTGCTAAAATCCACACAAGCACAATTTGTGAGACAATGAAGCATGAAAATAAAAAATTCAAGACCTCTCTACAACATGTATTCTATGACCTATTTTCAATAATTATAGAATGGATTAATGAGACCTACCAGGTATCTGATGTAACAGAGATGAAAGGATGTCATTGGAGCTAACAATTTTGGCCAGTAATGGGTCCAATCAGAGATTAAAGTTGAAAAGAGTGTGTGAAGGAATGGGGTAATCAAATAGCTATATAGCTAAGACGATCATTATTGCAGTTAATATCTCATGATTACGGACATGTGGGTGACCGCAATCGTGGCCTAGACCTACAATTACAGTAATTGAGGGAATTTTTGTACCCTTATTTTCCCCAGTTCAACTTATTCACATTTTGACAAATTTTCCCTTTTTCAGTACATAGTGAAATTTTTTTACACTTTCCACTTTTTAAGCTCATCCAACACATTCAATAATGCCACAAATGCATTGGTTTTTCAATTTTCAAAATTAAAATCTACACTATAAGTGTAAAACAAAAGGATACAAGCCACTTTTATGAAATTTGTGGGTTGTCTCCCACATAGCGCCTTAGTTATCGTCGTGGTACAATGTCTTCCATATTTATTTCTCAAGGTGGGTCCTCAAATCCCCATTCATTCATCTTTTCAAATTCAACATCAATCGAGGATATCATTTGAAGTTCTGTGGGTTTTTTCCTTATCTTGCTAACCTTAATGGAAACCTCATCCTTATGCACACTGAACTACATCTCCCCAATTTCTACGTTAATAATGGTTGTTACGGTGGCTAAGAAAGGTCACCCAAGGATAATGTGGACCTCTTGGTTCATTTCAGAATCTAGAACCACAAAGTCCCATCGAACGTATAAATTTGTCCACCTTGACTAGAACATCAAACAAAACTTTGATTGGTCTCTTGATTGACCGATCCACCATTAAAAGTCTTATATAAGTCGAGGTTGGGGCATCTAATCCAATATTCTTATAGATTCCAAAAGGCATGAGGTTGGTACTTGCACCAAGTTTGCATAGAGCTTTCGCAAACACATGTATTCTGATAGTACAAGGGATGGTAAAAGCTTTGGGTATTCCTTCTTTTATATAACCTTGCTACTTATGATAGCGCTAAAACAATGGATGATTTCAATTGGGTTACCTTCAATGAGCTTCTTCTTTGACATAAACTTTTTCATGAGCTTAGCATATCCCAAAATCTCTTGGATCGCTTTAAGTAATGGGATATTTATGGGAAGATTGCTAAGCTTGGTAATAAATTTATTTAGCTTGTCACCCTCCTCTTTTCTATGCAACCTTTTCGGAAATGGGGGAGGGAATTGGAATATGGTCCTCGCATCATTTTGTGGCTTCATATTCTCAACCACCTTATCATCAACTTCCACCAATTCTTTTTTATTGTCTTCTTCTTCATGAGATTGTGGTGGTACATATTTTTGCTTAACCTTGGGAACTATTTCACCCATATATTCTAATAAGTGATCACCAAGGGCCCTTCTACTTCTCGTGACTATTGCTAAAACTTGATCTTCATTCTCCGAGTTTATAATAGTGTCACTAGAAATGTTGCCTCTTGGCCTAACATTTATTTGAGTGGAAATTTGCCCAATTTGGGTTACCAATTGTTATAAGGAGGCAGAGTGCAATACAAAGGTTTGGGAGATTTGTAAGAAATCTCCTTTAGTTTCATAGATCATCTTGTCCGCTCCTTCCACCTTCACCAATTTTTTTCCAAAATATCTTTGGATTAGTACTTATCGAGGTTAATAGAAATTGGCTCTTTGTTATTTGCCAGATCATAGGGAGGAACCTAATGCTCATAGTCACAGTTTCTATCTCTTAAATCACTATCACGTTCATAGTCTATCCAACCTTGATGACCTCTTTGCCTTTGATAGGTGGGGCGGGAACCCCCCGGATAGTTTACCAAGTACCGAATCTCCCCATCAAGTTTTTCAGCCTCTGTATTATCTTCATAGGCTTTTCATGCCACACCATTCTCTGGTTTTGCAGGTGCGGCCATCACATATATTTACAAAATCTCGAGTTGCATCATTATCTTAGTCATGTTCTCCTCTCTCTTTCTTCATCTTGTTTTCTTTTTTCCTTGTCAACCAAATATGTAGTGGGAGAACTCTTAGGAACGTCACATCTTGGGTATGCCATCCTCATTTTTCTTGGTAACCTTCTCTCGCAAATTCATTGTGGCATGCTAATTCAAATTTACAAGAGAGTCCCCAGCTAAATTCTCCACCACAGTATTATTGAGTGGGTCAAGAGAACAGAAAAATATATGGAGAAGTATATTCTCTGGGACCTTATGATTTGGACATTGCGTTAGTTTTCTATTTAATATTTCCCATAATTCATACAAAGGCTCTACACTAAATTACCTAAAGTTGATGATTCCATCCCTCAATAGAAGCATTTTGGATGGTGGAAAGTACCGGTCAAGAAGGTCCATGGTGAGTTCATCCCATGGAGTTATAAATTCAGCTAGAAGAGATCGGAGACAAAATATCACCTCTCCCATTAGAGAAAATAGTAAAGGAAGAGATGGATGGACTCTTGGGTTTTGTGTGCAATATCAAAAGGTGCACACACCTCTACAAAATTTTTCAAATAAAGTTTGGGGTGCTATAAGCTTGCCCGCCAGAAAGTCCCTTCATTTGAAACATGTAAAACATGACGCTTGTGATATGAAAGATGATAACATTCCCATGAGTTGGTGTGATTTGGATGACACTTAAATGACCAAAGTAATTGAGTTTCCCCTCATCATAAAAAGGGATGTCAAAATACCAGACTTTACTAGCATTGTCATTCATGGTTTCGTCTATCCTACGTAAATCACCTAAAATAAATAGAGAAAACAACAACAAAAATAAATACACACTATTACAGGTATACCATTAGTAAGAAAAAACATCGTACAAATGAAAACTAATTTTCATTCCCCAACAATGGTGCCAGTTTGATAACGTTCACCTATACCCTATAAAGTGGTAGAGGATAGTTCTTGTCAATATCCCAACTCGCGTTGAGGTCGAATCCATAAAGAGTGAAAAATATAGTTCTAGTATTATGAGTAATTAAGTCCTATTAAGATAATACCTGAAGTATTAGTAAAGTAAATGACATAATTTAAAATTAGTGGGCTTTCTTAATTAAGGGAGACTATATATCGCTAGTAACTTGATTTCACAAACTAAGCAACAAACTTTCATTTAAATTCAATATTTGAAATATCTTGAGTCATGTCTACCTAAGGCATCTTAGGTATGGGTGTGTGAGATTTGATGCATATTCTAGTAAACTTCTAATGTAGTATGCTAGTCTAGGGCCCTTTAGGGTAATTTCTAAATACAACCTCATCTATTTCAATTGTCTACCCTTTCGAGTACCTAACAAGTGTGACAATCATATTCACCAACCACCTTAATTAGGGCATCCATATATCTAGGATGATACCCAAGGAAAAATCAACCACAAAAACACCCTTATGTCTAAGATAGTGAAAATGAGTAGATTAAACACAAAAATTATATACTATTGCCTTAGTTCCTGCATCCGTCTTTTAAGGATGATGTGAGTTCCTAAAGTTCACCCAAATCTCTCTTTCAAGAATGGTTTTGCATTTCAAGAGCATGGAGTTTTCACTCACAAACCCATATGGGTATTTGGAGTTTTCACCCACAAATCCCAACCCATCTAATCAAGCAATAGTGTAATCCTTTATTATCTAACTAGCATTTATACAAATACGTCACAACCCACAAATAACTTACACCTTAGTTCAACATAATTCCAAGACTAAAAGATTTAGCTACTTAGAAAGAAAAGAGAGAAACATATACGAAATGGGTTGTTCAAAGCATCCATTTTTAACAAAAATCAAAATCGAAGGCTCCAAATCAACTTCAGAATTAATGCACAATTATGTTTCAATTTAAAATTCAAAGTATTGCTAATCTCTAAAATGGCGAAAATGAGAAAGGGTTTTATTATTGTAAAGGATTTGGGGTTGGCTGCTTTAAATTGCGAAACTTCCCCTGAGCTAAATCCCATACGACTGTGATCGGACCAGATTTACCTCAATTGTAGCTTCCACAACTGCGTGTAGATCAATACGATCGTGGTTGTAGACCATCTATACTAGCTGCGATCGTGGACTAAGTGTTTCGATCATGGACTAAGCGCTATGATTATGAACTAAGCACTGCAATCGCGGTAACTGAGGCCTATTTCTACTCCATGTGTTCCAACTACACTTTCTTTCTCTTTTGTTGATCCTTTTTAGCTCAAGTCCACACCATTTATCTCATAACTTGTATGACTGCAAAATATGGATATTAGTACATTAAATCATAGATAGGTCTCTTTTATTCATTCAAATTATGGTAATGTGAATGAATACCAAGCATAAATGAGTGATAATTTCACCTTTCATCACTTAGTATATCCTCAAAAGTCTTAATGGTCTTCTCCACTTGTCCATCGGTCTGAGGGTGGAAAGCGGTCCTAAGGTTTACATCAATGCCCAAACCTCATTGAAATAAATGGTAAAAATGTGATGAGAACTGAGTACCTCAATCAAAAGTGATGGAAATGGAGCACCATGTATTTTATCTCCTTATTGAATAACTTAGCATAACCCTCTGAAGAGAAATTAGTCCTTACTGATAAAAAGTGGGCTGACTTAGTCATCCTTTCTATGATAACCAAAATGAAATCCAACGTGCCATACAGTGAAGCTCCACAATTTTACTATGTCATGCCAAGCTCCCAGCTCCCAATTGTTAATTTCCAGTGACACGCCGCGATAGCGCCGCGTCACGCCAGAGCCCAAAAGTGGGTTTTTAGTGATGAATTTTTAAATCTTCCAAGGGGTAATTTGGTTTTTTTACATGGCACTATTCAGTATAAGCAAGCAATTAAACCCCTAAATAACCTATTATCTTATTATTTACTCATTTTTCTCAAGATTAAAAGCATTCTCTCTCAATTAGTAAACCCTAGTTTTCAAGAAAGCAAGAAAAATGCTCAAGAATTCCTCCAAGAAACTTCAAGAATTAATATACCTAGGTATGTTAGGTGTTTATTCATTGGTTTCTTTCACCCATGATGTCAAAGAACCCTTTTACAAGATCTCATATTTATGAACTTCTTGCTTAAAATTGATTGTGTTCATGTCCATGGGAGTAGTTGGGTTTCACATCATGATTAATTATAAGTTTCCATGAAATTAAAATAGTTATGTGATGAATTATATGAATTGCATGGTAAACCCTTGAATTTGTAATTGAGTATTTTATTCTTGATATTCATTTGTTGGCTATTACCATGTGAAATAATCCATGTTCCCCAAGTGTTTGCTAAAATGACTCTGTGAATTAAATAGTGGAATCATGACATGTCATTGTGTAGTCCCAATCATGTATAGTATTATGCCCCACAAGTTTTTCATAAAACATCTCTAAGAATGAATTATGAACAAGTGCACATTGTTATGCTTTACAAGATCATGCCATGCTTTACTTTTATGCTATCGAGTCAAGGGGGTATCTAATGCCCAATAATCTAGCTATTTATCTAGAGCTATAGTAGTAATAGAATAGTCTAATTCATGTCCCAAAACAATAAGAACTCAGTCAGTTACAAAATTAGTGAAACTTAGTATCAGTGTACTTTAGCTCAGCATAGTAATCAGTGTCTATTCAGTTAGGAGACGGATTCAGCACCGAGTAAACCCAAGGATGGTGACTCACCTTCTAGTAGAGGGTGTGATCCTAAGAAGTAGACCTTGTATTCCAAAACTACATATCCAGTGTAGGCTGAGACATCAACCTTCCAGTTGAGGGTTGATGAGGTGTTTCTACCCGCAAGTTGAGGGTACCACCATTCTCATTAGATTACCTACCAGATAAGGGTAACTCTTTAGCTTATCTTTACCCATGGCACGGTACTGATACCCTTCCAACTGAGGTTACAGGTTGGACCCCAATTATCTTATTTGGGGAATGTCGGTTAGATAATTACTTCCTACAGTCTCAGATTCAGTCTCAGTATAGAACTTAGTTTAGTTCTACAGAATCAGGACTGTCAAATATAGGCAATCAGTTTCAACAACTCAGTTACCAGTAATCTCAGATACCAGTTACTCATTTATAAAAACTCATAACTCAGCTTCAATAAAAGCTTAGTTACAATATACACGTATGTGCAAAGTATTGCATACTCAGTATTTATAGTAGTTTCAGTTATCCGTGTACTCTCATGTTTATTTACTCCATATCATTCAGTCAGTTATTATTCATACATATAAACCCTTGCATTTAGCCTTACCTCATCTAGCATAGTGGTACATTTCATGTATTGATGCGTACTCTTCCGTTACGCTATGATGTCTCATATCATAGGTATGGATGCCCAGGTTCCTTACCGCATATGGATAGATTCATTTTGTA
This sequence comes from Capsicum chinense, assembly GCA_026120095.1. NCBI lineage: Eukaryota > Viridiplantae > Streptophyta > Magnoliopsida > Solanales > Solanaceae > Capsicum > Capsicum chinense. The sequence goes on from JAPEIP010000009.1 coordinate 88,336,111, forward strand.
GAAGCAGATTTAGTAGTGAGTCCTCATCTACTGAGGATATACTTTTATTTCTGTATTTTAGTATCTTTAGTATTTCAGTAGTCAGAGTTAGTTGAGGGCTTGTCCCATCAATTCCACTTTCAGACAGATCAGTTAGAGGCTTTTTAGACTAGACTAGTTAGGATAGTATTTCAGTTTTACAGATGTTTTTATCAGATATTATATTCTATCAGTATTTAAGATTTTGAAACTTATGGTATTTTAGCCTTTTTTCTATATTTCTTTCGATGCTATTATCCAATGCTCATAGGAAGTACCAGTCATGGGTTAGCTTGTGGTCCTTTGGGGTCATAAGCACCGTGTAGTGTCTAAGATACAGACTCGGGGTGTTACAAACTTTGTATCAGATCCTAAGGTTCAACAGAGTCCTAGGGAGTCTGAAAGACACATATAGTATAGTCTTGTAGATGTGTGTGTAGTGCACTACACTTATAGGCAAGAGGCTATGAGATATTTTTTGGAAAAGTTTCCCTTCATTCAGTATTCATGTCGTGAGAGTGAGCATGAGATCAAGTTAAACTCTTAGTCTAATCCTTTCTCTTTTCTGTTTACAAAAAATTTCTCCTAGGAAAGCTCATGAAAGAAAGAATGAAAACCAGTCAGTCTATCAGCCCTTTCAGCCAGATCCCCTAGATGGGTATATCTCCCATGAAAAATTCAGACCAACATTCACCACTCTAGCCAATTCAGTAGTAGCTTAGAATGAGTGGCCAACTGCTTTTTAGTTCAACCCAGTGGCTAATACTGCTGCAACTAAGATTTGGGACTTCACCTGAATAAATCCTCCCCTATTATCAAGAGCTAAGTCAGAAGAAGATCCATAGGAGTTTCTCGACTAAGTTTAGAAAGTCACAGATATAATGGGAGTGACTTCCAGTTTTAGTATTGAATTTGCTAGCTATTAGCTATAAGATGTGGATCATACGTGCCTTAACAAGTGGAAGGTAGACAGGGGCATAGATGTAGAGCCCATAGAGTGGGAAGAGTTTGCTACTGCTTTTCTAGATAGAATCTTTCCCTTAAAGCTTGGAGAAGCCAATGTGTTAGAGTTCATCAATCTCAGGCAAGGCAATATGAGTGTGAAAAATTATTCCCTCAAGTTTACTCAGTTAGCCAAATATGTTCCCCATGTAGTAGCAAATAGTCAGTACAGAATGAGCAAGTTTGTATCTGGGTATTAGAGAGTGTGGTTTAGGAGTGTAGAACCATAATGTTAATTAAGGAGATGGACATATCCAGGCTCATGGTCTATACTCAGTAGATAGAAGAGGTTAAGAATAAGGAGAGAGAGAGAGAGAAATAGGGAGAACAAGTAGCTTTTATTTCACCCAAACCTAAGTCAGAAGGTGGTAACCATTTATAGTTTCATCCAAAGTCTTCAATTCTAGCTTTGTCCTCAGCTAGTGCTCCAGTCCCTAAGTTTATAAATGGTAACAAGGATAGAGTGACAGGCTCTAAATATCAAGTAGTGTCAGTAGTGCTCGAATAAATCCTCTTTGCCAGAAATACAACAGAAACTATCAGGGTGTCTAAAGAGTTGTCTATGATGTTTGTTTTTGGTGTTGAAAGCCAGGCCACAAAATCAAAGATTGTCCTCTATCAGGTTCTTAAGGTCATTATAATGGTCCCTCAGCTCTGTCCGATCGCCCAAATCAGTAAGGTGCTGCTTTCAGTACCCCCATTGGGCAATGACCAAATAGGCTTTATGCACTTCAGTCCAGACATGATCAGGAAAATTCTGTTGATATGGTCACTAGTACACTACAGATCTCCCATTTATATGTTTATTCCTTGCTAGATCAATGAGCTTCTTTATCTTTCGTAACTCCTTATATAGTAGTTAACTTTGGAGTCAGTCCAGAAATCCTAGAAGAGCCTTTCTTAGTTTCTACCCCAGTAGGTAAATCTATTATAGCCCGATGGGTATACAGGAACTATTCGGCTATTATATCTCAGAAAGTTACTTCAGCAAACCTTGTAGAGCTAAAGATTTCAGATTTCAATGTCATTCTCAGCATGGATTGACTTTATTTGTGCAATGCCTCAGTTGATTGTAGAAATAGAATTGTTCATTTTTAGTTTCCAAATGAACCAGTCCTTGTATGAATGGATGTACTATAGTGCTTAAGGGTTAGTTAATTTCAACCTTAGAGCAAAAAAAATAATATCCAAGGGATGTGTTTATCATCTTGTGTAACTTAAAGACTCTGGTTTAGAGATTCCTAGTCTTGAGTCAGTTCCAATTAGTGAATGAATTCTCAGATGTATTTCCCGAAGATCTTCCCAAAGTTCCTTCTATAAGGGGAAGTTGACTTTAGAATAAACCTTCTTCCAGACACTCAAACTATATCTATTCTACCATATAGAATGACACCAGCAAAACTCAGGGAATTGAAGAACAGTTAAAGGACCTTTTAGATAAGGGGTTCATCAGACCCATTATTTTCCCGTGGGGTGCACCAATCTTACTCGTGTGTAAGAAAAATGGTTCTCTTAGAATGTGTACAGATTACTGTAAGTGGAACAAAGTCATAGTCAATAATAAATACTCACTTCTTAGAATCGATGACTTATTTGGCCAACTTTGGGGCACCGGTTACTTTTATAAGATAGACCTCATATCTGGCTATCATCATCTCAGAGTCATAGAATATAGCATTCCTAAAATAGCTTTCCAAACCCAGTATGGTCAATTTGTATTTCTAATCATGTCCTTTGTTCTCACTAATGCCCCAACAACCTCCATGTACTTAATGAATCACATGTTCAAGCAGTACTTGCAAATATTCATTATATTCTTCATCGATGAGATTCTTGTCTACTCTCGTTAGCGAGAATGATCATGTATATCACCTCATAATCGTACTTCAAACTTTCAGAGCCTATTAGGTTTTTGCTAAATTTAGTAAGTGTGAATTTTGGCTAAGGTCAATAGCATTCCTTGGTCATATTATTTCCGGTAATGGCATTAGGGTTTATTCTTAAAAGACCAAAGTGGTGACAAACTAGCTCAGAACCATCTCTCCATCAGATATCATAAGTTTCTTAGGTTTAGATGGTTATTTCCATCGGTTTGTTGAGGGATTTTAATCTATTGCATCCCCCATGTCCAGATTGACTCAAAAAGAGTCAAGTTTTAGTGGCCAAATTCCTACGAGAAGAGTTTTTATGATTTAAAGACTCGACTCACATCAAAACCAGTTTTAACTCTACTAAATGGTTTAGATGGGTTTTTTGTGTACTGTGATGAATCTTGAGTAGGTTTGGGTTATGCCCTAATGTAGAGAGATAATGTCATAGCCTATTCCTCTAGACAGCTTAAGCCCCATGAGAAGAATTACCCTACCCATGATCTTGAGTTAGCAGCTGTAGTATTTGCCTTAAATATTTGGAGGGATTACTTGTATAGGGTATATATTGATATGTTCACAGAATATAAAATCCTACAGTATGTGTTTTCTCTGAAAGACCTAAACCTATATCAGAGAAGGTGGTTGGAGTTGTTAAAAAACTATAACATCAGTGTTCTATATTATTCGGGCAAAGCCAATGTAGTGGTTGATGCTCTCAGTAAGATGTCTATGGGTAGTGTTGCTCACATAGAGAATGATAAGAAGAAGTTAGTTTAGGAATTTCAACAGCTTGCCTTACTAGGTGTCCGCTTAGTCGATTCAGCAGAGGGCAACGTATGGGTGCAGTGTAGTTCAGAATCATCTATAGTTTCCAAAGTGAAGTAAAAGTAGAAAGGGATCCCAGTCTAGTTAAGTTAAAAAAGTCATTCAGAGATCAGAAAGTAGAGGTTTTCTCCCAAGGGAGAGATAATGTGATGTGTTTCTAGGGTTGGTTATGTGTGCCAGGTGTAGACGACTTGAGGTAGTGAATTCTTGTAGAAGCACATATAGAACGTTACTCTATTCATCTAGGGGGCACTAAGATGTACCATGATTTTTGGGAGATGTTTTGGTGGAGTGGGATGAAGAATGATATTCCAAAGTTTGTAACTAAGTGCTCTAGGTGTTAGTAGGTTTAAATTGATCACCAGAAGCCTAATGGGTCGATACAGGAGTTCAGTATTCCCTCATGGAAATAGGAAAAAGTGAACATGGACTTTGTGATGGGTTTGCCTCATACTCGTTATCAGCATGATTCGATTTGGGTTATCATAGATATGATTACCAAGTCCTCTTCTTTCCTTCTAGTTCATACTTCCTATTTAGCCGAGGACTACACCAAACTCTATATCAGGGATTTGGTCAGGTTACACAGAGTCCCAGTGTCCATCATCTCAGATAGAGGTACCCAGTTTACCTCTCACTTTGGGAAATCATCCCAAAAGAGTCTTGGTACCCAAGTTCACTCAGTACAACCTTCCACCCTCAGAAAGATGTTTAAGAAGAAATGACCATTCAGACTGTAGAAAATATGTTATGACCTGCGTTGTTTATTTTAAAGTTAGTTGGGATGAACACTTTTCTTTGATCGAATTTGCATATATTAACATTTATGATTCCAATATTCATATGGCTCCATTTGAGGCTCTTTATGGTAGGAGATGTAGATCTCCAATTGGTTGGTTCGAGATAGGTAAGGCCACAGTAGTAGGTCCTGATTTAGTGTTTAATGCATCAGAGAAGGTTCAGTTTATCAGAGAAAGGCTTAGGGCTTCCCAGAGCTGGCAGAAATCGTATTCAAATGTGAGGAGAAAGGATCTCAAGTTTCAGATCGATGATTTTATATTCTTGAAAATCTCTCCCATGAAAGGGGCGAAGAGATTCTGCAAGAAGGGAAAGCTCATTCCCCAATATGTTGGTCCTTATTGAATTCTCATTCATTTGGGGAAGGTAGCTTACAAGCTTGAGTTGCCTTTAGATCTAGCTTCAATACACCCAGTATTCCACGTCTCCTTGATAAATAAATGCATTGGTAACCCAGTAGACACAGTTCCCTTAGAGGGAGTAGATATTTAGAATGATCTCTCTTTCGAATAGGTTCCAGTCCAGATCCTCGATCGTCAGATTCACAAACTTGGGAACAAAGAAGTTCCATTGGTCAAAGTTCTTTAGCGGAATCAGTCTATTGAGCGAGCTACTTGGAAAGCAGAAGCAGATGTGCCGACCAAGTATCCTCACGTATTCTCCATAAATTCTGATTCAAATTAAGGTAACAGTCTTTCTTCGATTATCTCAGTTCCATATTCAGTTATAGTTATAAACTTTGTATTCTTTACCATTGCATATTCAGTCATGAATTCATGAATCAGTTCAGTCATGTACTCATGCATCAGATATGCATGTTCAATATAAAAATCAGCTTATCTGTAGCTTCAGTCATGTATTGCATGCATTATATAGGAATGTTTAGTGTATAAGATCAGTCCATCAGTATTTTTCAGCTTAACTAGTTTCATTCGAGGACAAATGTTCCCAAGGGGCAGATTTTGTAATACATTGTAATCCCTAGCTTAATTTAACTCTCAATACATAAGGTATCTTATATAATTTTTTCTAAATACTCAGTATTTTTCAGTTTGGAGCTTACCATTGCATAGGAAATTCAATCATCTTTCAAACGATATAAAGTTTTCCCAAATCCGATACCCGGGCGAAGAGTTATAGCATATATTGTAACACAGTGTGCCAATTGGGAAATCAGCGTGTCACGGAGGCATGCCAAATGGAAAATGTGGAAAACCAATGAGCCAACATGATAAGCCCGTCTCACGGTGAACCTCCAGGTCCCATTAGTCAGTTTCCAGGGGCATGGCATGATTTCACCGTGTCATGCCAAAGGCAAAAATGGCATTCGTTATTTTCCAGTATGGCAACGCGATTATGGCGCATCACGCCAAGGGGTAAATTCGCATATAGTGAAGCTCGACGATTGTACTATATTGCGCCAAGCTTCCAGTTCCAAATTGTCAATTTCTAGTAACACAATGCGATAGCGCCGCATCGCGCCAGAGCCCAACATCTGGTTTTCAGTGACAAATTTTTAAATCTTCCCTGGGGTAATTAGGTCTTTTTCCACAGTCCTAATCACACTAAACACGAAGTTAAAACCCTAAATAACCCATCATCTCATTATTTACTCACTTTTCTCAAGATTAAAAGCATTATCTCTCAATTAGCAAACCCTAGTTTTCAAGAAAACCAGAACAAAGCTCAAGAATTCATCCAAGAACCTTCAAGAATTAATTTACCTAGGTATGTTAGGCGTTCATTCATGGGTTTCTTTCACCCATGAAGTCTAAGAACCCTTTATAAACTTACAGGATCTCAGATTTATGAACTTTATGCTTGAAATTGATTGCGTTCATGTACAAGATAGTATTTGGCTTTCAATTCATGATTAATTATAAGTTTACATTAAATTAATATAGTTATGTGATGAATTTTATGAATTGCATGCTAAATCCTTGAATTTACAATGGAGCATTTTATTTATGATGTTCATGTGTTTACCATTACAATGTAAAATAATCCATGTTCCCCAAGTGTTTGCTAAAATACCTATGTGAATTAAACAGTGGAATCATGACATATCATTGTGTGGTCCCAATCATGTATAAGCTTATTCCCTACAAGTGTTTGATAAAATGTCTATATGATGAATTATGAACAAATGGACATAGTTATGCTTTTCAAGATCAAGCCATGTTTTACTTTCATGCTATCGAGTCCTAGGGGTATTTAATTGTCATGACCCGAATTAGGGCCTGTCCGTGATGAGCATTTTGAACCATGAAGGCCCGAAACACCCCAATCTGTATGGTAATCATGCACCTAATTCATATGATCAAAGTAATGCGGAAGAAACACAATAATTCAGAAACATGGTCATAAATATGAAAAGAAACAATAACGGGGAAATAAGGTTCCCCCAACATCAATCAACCTCTAAACAACTGTCTG
>JAPEIP010000009.1:88344547-88393922 GCA_026120095.1 Capsicum chinense
CTAAGGGCCAAATCAATATCATAAAACGTTTAAAACATAATCATATTCATAATTTCAAAACCCCCATTTGAAAACATGAATTTTTAAAGCCCATGAGATTTTTGAGATAACCCCACGTACCTCGATTACTATGAATATTAGATGCTTTTTGAAGCCTACGCTGGGAGGATTCCAAATATGCAATTAGTTCCTAAAACCCCCGATTGAATCTTGAGTTGCTTGGGTTTTTATTTTGAAACCCTAAGGAGAATCCTTGAGCACTTTTGATGAATGAAGGTGTATTTTGGGCTCCTTGGAACTGAATTTCCTATTTTAGGGCTATGTAATGGTGGAAAAGGACTATTTTTCCCCAAAAATGGAGTGTTTAAGTCACTTGATTTCTTTACATAGGCGCCGCCTATCCCATCGCCTATGTTCACATAGGCGCCGCCTAGGCTATCGCCTGTATTTACATAAGCACCGCCTAGGCTATCGTTTGTATTTACATAGCTTTCCAGTGGCCATGGGCGATTGGTTAGGTGATGCATATCACTTTGAAAGGCCATAACTTCTTACTCGGGTGTCGAATTTTAACAAACTTGGTATCGTTGGAAAGCTAACTCGAAGACCTATTATTTGACATATAGTAGGATCCCTAATTCGACATATACAGAGAGTTATGGTCGATGGAATATGACACAATTTTCAACGTTCACCAAAACTTAGTCGATCGAAATTGTTTCAATTCGTCCTTGATTTGAAGGACCTCTATGGTCTAAATTCAAGCTTGAATGGGTTCATATGCCACACAAATAATTAACATTCTGTAGTGGCATAGGATTTTATGGATTCGGGGTTTATCAACACATCAGAATCATGGTCTATATTGTAGCCCAAAATGTGGGGCGTTACATTATCCCCCCTTAGGATCATTCGTCCCCGAATGATGATGCGGGACATAAACAGACACGATTTCAAGAATAATAAAGGACTAGGAAAGATAAGATAGGAATAGTACCTTCTGTCTCATCCTCCATCGAAGCAAACAAATTGGGATATCTAATTCTCATGTCATCTTCTGACTCCCAAGTTGCTTCTTCGACTTTTTGATTCCTCCACAGTAAGTGTACTGAGGCTATCTCTTTGCTTCTTAGCTTCGAACTTGGCAATCTAAAATTTCAATGGGATCTTCTTTGTAAGACAAGAAGTCTGTCACTTTGATACCCTCTACTGGCAATATGTGAGAATGATCTCCAATGCATTTCTTCAACATGGATACATGGAATAACGGATAAACGGAACCAAAACTTGCAGGAAATTCTAGCACATAAGCAACTGTACCAATCTTTTTAGAATCTGATATGTCCCTATGTAGCGAGGGATCAATTTACCTTTTTTTCCAAACTGCATAACTCCTTTCATAGGAGAAACCTTGAGAAACACCCAATCACCAACTTCAAACTCTAGTTCTCTTCTCCGAACATCGGCATAGGACTTCTGACTACTCTGAGTAGTCTTGAGTCGTTCTCTAATGATCTTTACTTTCTCCATCGCCTGATGAAAAAGATCAGACCCATGCAACTGAGTTTCATCTACTTCATACCATCCTATCAGAGACCTACATCTCCTCCCATATAAAGCCTCAAAAGGAGCCATCTTAATGCTGGCATGGTAACTATTATTGCAAGAAAATTCAACCAGTGGAAGGTGATCTACCCAAATACCTTTGAAATCAATGACGCTTGCCCTTAATATATCTTCGAGGGTCTGAATGGTACGCTCAGCTTGCCCATCCATCTGAGGGTGGAAAGCTGTGCTCAAATTCACTTGTGTACCTAAACCCTTCTGAAAAAATCTCCAGAACTGAGATGAAAACTGTGTACCTCTATCGGATATAATATACACAGGTTCCCTATGCAACCAAACTATCTCGTCAATGTAAATCTTAGCATAACCCTTTCCCGAATAATTAATCCTCACAGACAAAAAGTGGGCTGACTTTGTCAACCAATCTACAATCACCCATATAGAATCATACTAGTTTTGGGATCTCAAAATTCCTATAATGAAGTCCATGTTTATCATTTCCCACTTCCTTAAAGGCAGGGATATCTCTTGGGAAGTACCACCTAGCCTCATGTGTTCTACCTTCACTTATTGACAGTTCAAATACTGTGACACAAAATCATCTATATCATATTTCATGTTATTCAACCAATATAAGGTTTTCAATTCATGGTACACCTTAGTAGAGCCTAGGTGAACGAAATACCTCGATGTGTGCACCTCATCAAGGATTCTTTCCCACAGTCCATCAACATTCGGAATGGACAACCTACCCTAAAATCTTAGAATACCATCACCACTAATTTCAAACGACATAACCTTTTGCTGACCCACATCTTTCTTGATTTGCATCAAGATGGGATCTTCAACCTTCTTCTCCTTAACTTCAGCATAATAGGATGACTTAGCTAGCCCATGAACAATCACTCCTCCATCTTTGGAATCTAAGAGTCGCACTCCCAGATTTAAAAGGCGATAAATATCCTTCACCGTCTCTTTCTTTTTTTATTCTACATGAGAAAGGCTGCCCATAGACAACCTACTGAGGGTATCAGCTACAACATTTGCCCTACCCGAATGGTAATACAGACTCATATCATAGTCTTTAAAAAGCTCCATCCAACGCCTTTGCCTAATGTTTAATTCTTTCTGTGAGAAAACATACTACAAACTCTTATGGTTAGTATAAATATCCACATGCACTCCATAGAGATAGTTCATCTAGATTCTAAGTGCAAACCCCACGGCTGCTAACTCCAAGTCATGAGTGGGGTAATTGCGCTCATGCACCTTTAACTTCCTAGATGCATAAGCTATCACCTTACCACGCTACATCAGTACACAACCAAGTCCCACACGGGATGTATCACAATAAACCACAAAATTATTTACACCTTAGGGAAGGGTCAAAACAGGCGCACTAGTCGGCTTGTGCTTTAATTTCTCAAAACTATTTTCACACAAGTCAGACCACACAAACTTTATCTTTTTCTAAGTCAGTTTAGTAAGAGGAGCAGCTATGGAAGAAAAACTCTCTATGAACCATTTGTAATACCCCACCAAACCCAAGAAGCTCTAAATATCGGTTGGAGTGGTGGGTCTGGGCTATTTTCTCACTATTTTAACTTTTTGGGGATCCACTCTTATCTCGTCACTGGAAATAATATACCCCAGGAAGGCAATAACATCTAACCAAAATTCACACTTAGAAAATTTGGCATACAGCTGATGATCCTTAAGGGTCTGAAGAATAATTCAGAGGTGATTTTCGTGATCCTCTTTACACTTAGAATAGATCAGAATATCATCAATAAATACAATGATGAACAAGTCAAGAAATTGATGGAAAACTCTATTCATAAAATCCATGAAGGCTGCAGGGGCATTAGTCAACCCGAAGGACATAACTAGAAATTCGTAGTGACCATATCGAGTTCGGAAGGCTATCTTGGGTATGTCTGACTCCCTAACTTTCAACTGATGATAACCCGAATGAAGGTCTATTTTTGAAAAACACTTGGCTCTCTGAAGCTGATAAAAAAGGTCGTCAATCCTAGGAAGAGGATATTTATTTTTAATCGTGACCTTATTTAACTGGCGGTAGTTTATGCACATACGAAAGGACTCATCCTTCTTTCGCATGAATGGGTGCACCCCATTAGGAAACACTAGGACGAATAAAACCTTTTTGTAGGAGGTCTGCAAGTTGTTTCTTTAACTCCTTCAGTTCCGCGGGAGCCATTCTATATGGCGGAATAGAAATAGGATGAGTGTCTGACAATATATCAATGCCAAAATCTATCTCCCTATCAGGGGGTATCCCTAGGAGATCTTTGGGAAAGACTTCTGGGAATTCATTCACTACAAGGAGTGACTGTAGAGGAAAATTTTCAGCTTTTGTATCTTTGACTCAGATTATATGGTACATATAGCCTTTGGAGATAAGCTTTTGGGCTCTAAAATAAGAGATAAAGTGACCTCTAGATTCCACAGAACTCCCTGCCTATACAATTGGTGTCTCATTTGGGAAAGAAAAAGTGACCTTTTGGGTCCTGCAATCGAGTGTGGCATTGCACGAATGGAGCCAGTCTATCCCAAGGATGGCATCAAAATCTGTAATGTCGAGTTCTATAAGGTCTGCTTCAGTTTCCGTACTATGAATAGACATGACACAATTTCTATACACCCTTCTAACAATAATAGAATCACCTGCAGGAGAAAAAACAGAGAAGGGTTCTACAATAACTTTGGGCTTAAACCCGAAACCAACAGCCACATAAGGGGTCACATAGGATAAAGTAGACCCGGGATCAAACAATACATAAACAACACGAGAAAATATTCATAACATATCGGTGACAACATCTGGTGAAGCTTTCATCTCCTCTCGGTTAGTCAAAGAATATAACTTGTTGCGACCGCTCCTGACAGCTGAAGGGGCACCCTTAGGAAGAGGAGCTGTGGAGGCGTCTTGGGACTTAGCCCCCCTGCAATTCCTCAAATAGAAGGACAATCTCTCTAAAGGTGACCCACTTTTTCACAAGTATAGCAGTTTCTCCCCTCAAACCAGCACTTCCCTAGATGGTTCCTACCGCAAAACTCGCACCGCGGATAAGTACGATACTGTTGGGCCACACTGCCCTGAGACTGTGTACCTAGAGCTTTGGATCTACGAGGAGTCTGAAAAATCTGAGTTTGTCTGTCTGTCGGTGGTCTGAGTGCAGGGACGTTGGTGGCTGACTGTGCATTATACCAAAACTTCTTCTTCTTCGACCACTTATTACCCCAGTTACCACTCTGCAGCTGACTCTGGTGCTGGTCCAGAGATCTAGCTCTCTTAGCCTGTCTGTCTTTCTCTCTAGATTCAACAATCTTTTTCTTCTACTCTTCCACCTGCTGCATATGAACGGTCAGTCAAGCAAAGTTTAACTCCTTATTCAACATAGTCCCCGGCACTCAAGTACCAGGTTATCAGCAAGGCCAAATGCAAATTTCCTCATCTGGGCTCTCATATTACTAGTCAACTCTGGTGCATAGTGAGCTAGTTTATTAAACTTCAAAGTGTACTCCTGGACACTCATACCGCCCAGCTTCAGATTCATAAACTTTTTTGCTTTGGTCTCCCTCAACTCCAGAGAAAAGAACCAATCAAGGAAAGCTTCCACAAATTCGTCCCAAACTGTGGGCTCAGCACTCTCACATTTTGTATCTTCCAAGTCGGCATACCACTAATTCGCAACGTCCTTGAGCTGATAGGTTGCTAGTTCCACCCCTTCAACCTCATCCGTATGCATCACCTTAAAGATCTTTTCCATCTCATTCACGAACACCTGTGGATCTTCCTCCACCTTGGTTCCAGTGAACCTAAGTAGGTTCATCTTCATGAAATGTCCAACTCTAGTAGCCTCAAACGTAACAAATGTAGACCTAATATCTTCCGATCGTTGAGCCTGGTCAGCTACCAATTATGCCAACATATGAATAGAATATCTGAATTCTGCATTTGAAATATCTCCATGAGCAGTTGGGGGACGGTTGACATTAGTCTGCGGAGCTCGAGGCAGAATGATCGGGACTAGAGGGACTCCCAAAGTAGGGACAAATTCTGGAGTGTGAGCCCTGTTATGGGTCCACATCCCATAGATGGGACGGACCTCGTCTGCCTGAGCATTCTGATCTATGATACGATGTGGAGGGATAAATGTGTTTCTGAAACACAAGTGATCATTGATTAGGGGATAGTTCAGACTTTGAAGCATGAACTAAATCACAAAAAAGGGAAACATTTCCTAAACACCTAGCAGCCTCCTGCTTATAAGTGTGGTGCGCTACACACCCATAAACAGGACTCTACCTGATGCAATTTTGTAGATACCCTGGGACCATGAATCGTGCTTTGATACCAAGTTTGTCACAACCCAAACCAGGGCCTGGCCGTGACAAGCATTTCAAACTATGAAGGCCCGAAATACCCCTATCTGTCTGGTAATCATCCACCTGATTCATATGATCAAAGTAATACGGAAGAAACACAATAATTCGGAAACATAGTCATAAATATGAAAATAAACAATAACGGGGAAATAAGGTTACCCCAACATCAATCAATCTCTAAACAACTGTCTATGTTGAGTAACTGTATATAAATTGGGACAAGGCCCCCAGTAGACCCCAAAACTAAATATAAGATAAAAGGACTACAGGACATAAGACCTCCCGAAATATACAGGGCTCACTACTTGTCTCTGCAACTCTGTTTGAATGATCTACTAATTCTCTTGACCCCTAGATTGGGCTTCTGAACTTGAAAGGTTGGAGAGGGGAGGGGGTCAGCACAAAAGTACTGGCACACAGAGATATAAAAAAAACATAATATTATACAAAATATAGTTGAGATCCATTATAAAGCAATTTCATATCAAATCATTTGAAAACACATAGGCATAATGCAATAGTTTCTCAAGATCACTTAGCCTGGTACCAAATTCCCGTGTCAGCAAATACGATTTCCAGCAATGAGCCCTTACACTTAAATGCCTTCTTCGGATATCCACCTATCTCATGTAAAATCAATTCATTCAAATTTCATCTAATTCAATCACATATCATATTCAGTAGGGTATCGTCATACCCGACTTGCAAGCCATCAATATCACATTATTTTTCTCATTCAACCATTGTGTTCAACATGAATAACCTTCTCATGTTTAAGTCAAAATCATATCAATTCTCAAAACATTCTTCAAGATGTTTTCGAAAAATTTACATCATATGAACATTTAAAACAAATTCACATCAATAGAGGAAATTTCATATCATTCATGCTCTCAAGTTAATATCTTTTCAGAATACATGCATATACATATATCATATAGAAAATCATTTGGGAGTAGGCCTAAGGGCCAAATCAATATCATAAAATGTTTAAAACATATTCATATTCGTAATTTCAAAATCCTCGTTTGAAAACATGAATTTTTAAAGCCCATGAGATTTTTGAGATAACCCCACGTACCTCGATTACTATGAATATCAGATGCTTCTTGAAGCCTACGCTGAGAGGATTCCAAATATGCAATTAGTTCCTAAAACCCCCAGTTGAATCTTAAGTTGCTTGGGTTTTTATTTTGAAACCCTAAGGAGAATCCTTGAGCACTTTTGCTGAATGAAGTTGTATTTTGGGGTCCCTGGAACTGAATTTCATGTTTTAGGGCTAAGTAAGGGTGGAAAAGGACCATTTTGCCCCAAAAATGGAGTGTTTAAGTCACTTGATTTCTTTACATAGGCGTCGCCCATCCCATCGCCTATGTTCACATAGGCGCTGCCTAGGCTATCTTCTATGTTTACATAGGTGGCGCCTAGGCTATCGCCTATGCTTTCCAGTGGCCATGGGAGATTGGTTAGGCGACGTATATCACTTTAAAACGACATAACTTCTTTCTCAAGTGTAAGATTTTAGCAAAATTGGTATTGTTGGAAAGCTAACTCGAACACCTATCATTTGAGGCATAGTAGGCTCCCTAATTCTACATATACAGAGAGTTATGGTCGATGGAAGCTGACACAATTTAAAACGTCCACTAAAACATAGTCGATCAAAATAGTTTCAACTTATCCTTGAGTTGAAGGACCTCTATGGTCTAAATTAAATCTTGAATGGATTCACATACTACACAAATAATTAACATACCGTATTGGCATAGGATTTTATGGCTTTGGGGTTTATCAACACATCTGAATCATAGTCTATATTGTAGCCCAAAATGTGGGGCATTACATTAATACCTGACAATCTAGTAGTTTATATAGGGCTACAGTAGTTACAAAATAGTCTCAGTCATGACCCAAAACAGTAAGAAATCAGTTAGTTATAGAACTCAGTAAAACTCAGTATCAGTCTAGTTCAGCTTAGTGTAGTAATTAGTGTCTATTCAGTTGGGAGTAGGATTCAGCATCAACTGAACCCAAGGATGGGGACTCACTTGCTAGTAGAGGGTGTGATCCTTGGAATCAGTCCTTGCGATCTAGACTACATAGCCAGCATAGGATGAGACATCAACCTACTAGTTGAGGGTTGATGACGTGTTTCTACCTACTAGTTGAGGGTACCACCATTCTCATTAGAGTACCTGCCAAATAAGGGTAACTCTTCAGCTTATCTTTACCCATGGAACAGTACTGACACCCTTCTAACTGGGGTTACAGATTGGACCCTAGTTATCTTATTTGGGGCATGTCGATTAGATGATTACTTCCCACAGTCTTACTTTCAATCTTAGTATAGAACCTTCTGTGGATCCACCATGATCCCTATGCTAAAAACAACATGACCTTGATAAGTTACAACATTCGAACAGAACTCACACTTAGAGAACTTAGCATACAATTGCATCTCCTTAAGTGTTTGCATCATTAAACAGAGGTGATCAGCATGATCCTTCTTGCTCTTTAATTGTACAAATATGTCATCAATGAATACAATTACAAACAAGTCCAGAAATTGACAGAAAACATAATTCATAAGATCCATGAATATCATCAGGGAATTAGTCAAACCAGAGGACATCACCAAAAACTCAAAGTGACCATATTGTCTTTGAAAGACAGTCTTACATATATCCACCTCCCTAATATTCAACTAATGATAATACAACCAAAGGTAAATCTTAGAAAATAACTTAGCACCCTGAATCTGATCAAATAGATCATTAATCTTTGAAAGGGGATACTTATTCTTTAAAGTCACCGTATTCAATTGGAGATAGTCTATAAATATTCAAAGATACCTATAGAGCATGGGAGCACCCCACGGGACAAACTAGGGCAAACAAAACCCTTATCAAGAAAATCTTTCAACTACTCCTAGTGTTTTTTCAACTCATTCAAAGCCATTTTATAAGGAAGGATAGAGATAGGATAACTGTCCTGAAGAAGAACAATCCCAAAATCAATTTTGCTATTGGGAGGAACACTAGGAAGATCATTGGGAAACAACTTAAAGAACTTACAAACCATTGGTACATATTAAAGTGAAGGACCTTCAGATCTAGAATCCTTAACATGCACCAAATGGTAGAGATACCCCTTCAAAATGAATTTCCAGGCTGTAAGATTTGATATAAGCCTTACCTTGGGCACTAGAGAAATACCTTCCCATTTAAGCACCCATTTATTTGAGAAATGGAAACTAACCATTTGGGTCCCACAATCTAGTGAAGCATAGCCCAAGTACAACCAATCAATCCCTAAAATCATATCAAAATCTAGAATGTGAACCTCTACCGAATCTATTAATCTCCCAACCATATATAGATATGACACAACCCTTACAGACTTTTTTAGCTACAATACAGTCACCAAATGAGTTGGACACAGATAAATGACCCACAATATACTTAAGAACAATACCAAATTGAATTTCCATATAAGGGCCCACATAAGAATAAGTAGACCTGATATTAAGTCGACAATACACATAGCAAGAGAAAAGTCTTACCATACCAGTAAAAATATCAGGAGAAGCCTCAAAATCCTAAAGGGTAACAAGAGGATACAAATGGTTTTGACCAATGTCGGATCCAGAACTAGCACCATTTGGTGCGAGAGTAGAAAAATAATAATAGATACCTTATTCGCCCCCATTGCTAATTCAGTTGAAGGACAGTTCCTATGAAAGTTTTCAAGATGGACACACCTAAAACACTTATTTCTCCCCTTATTATAGAAACAATGATACAATTATCTAGAAAATATACAAGGACTATGGGACGGAGATGACTGGGCCCACTGGCCTATGATGGGGAATCTTGTGCCTTGGGACAAACACTGTTCTGAGGATGATGATCACCCAATGTCTTTGGATAAGGAGCACTAGTCGTAGAGTAGGAACTAGAATTCCCCCCTTCTTCATAGAACATTTTCTACTATCCCTACCATTCTGCTGCTAACCTCCGCCCAGATCTGAATATTAAAACTTCTTATTTTGTCTTTCTTTTATCTCAAACTACTTATTTTATCCCTCAAAATGTTGCATGAACACCACCAACCCGAAGAAGTCTATGTCTTTGTTCAACAGAGCAGGTTTGCATTCTAACACCAAAGTGCGAGATAACCCCAAAGCAAATTTCCTCATTTGATATCTCATGGAGGACACCAACTCTGGACTATAATGAGACAACTGGTGGAATTTTGAGGCATACTCCTTCACTATCATCCTGCCTTGCCTTATGTTCACAATCTCTTCGGGTTTGCCTCCGTCAAATCTTAAGGGAAATAAGCAATCAAGGAAAGTACTAGAAAAGTAATCCCAAGATGCCAACTTTGCCTCATCACCCCTCGACTAATTCTACTCCTTATATCATTAATATTTCATATCTTTTTGTTGGTATGTGCCGAATTAAACACCCCCCATGATAGAGGCATGCATCACACAAAAAATCTTTTCCATCTTAAAAATAAATCCTTGAGGATCTTCCTTAACCATAAAACCAGCAAAAACCAGAGGTTTGATCCTCATAAACTGGCCAACTCTAGTGACCTTATAAGAAGGAGTAACATCACTTTCCTGTGCAATCCAGCGAGATTGAGAGGCCACAACCTGAGTTATCAAATTATCAAATGACAAAACTCAACATTAGTCATATCACCCTGAGGAGCTCGAAGAGGAATAGTGGAATTTGTAAGAACCTAATGAGATCCATCAGTAGTAGGAGATCTTGATCGGGTCTGAACCCCATAAGTATGATGGGTTCTATCGACGTTGTCTTCGAATGGGACAGAGCTATTTACTTATGAATCAGATCTTCTGGGAGGCATGATCTAAAATGTAAGAAAATGGATATTAGAGAAGATTCAAGACCTTAGGCTCTATAGCCCAAAAATAGATCACACGAAAGGGAAACAATCCTAGATGCCTCATAGACTCTCCCTTACAAGTGTGGTATACTACACACCCATAAAAGAGAATCTACTTGACACGAATTTGTTGACACCTAATGATACCAAATCTAGGCTCTGATACCAACTTTATCACAACCTAAATCAGGGCCTAGCCATGACGGGTATCTTAAGTCCACCATGGACCAAAGGCCACCCTCTCAACCTAAATAAGATACCATAAATCGCCCGATAAGGGATGAATTCCAAACATGAAACCAGATAGTATAAGATGAGCTCAAATAATAAAAGATATGTCGATAATCGACAACCAACAACTAACCCAAAACAACCAGCAAATACTACCCAAGTCAATAGTAATCCAACAAAGCCTTTAGTTAAAGAAAACAAAAACCAGTCTTAGTCAAGACATCTCCCGAATGCTAACAATGATAATGATAATGTTTATGATAATGTAAACTCTCAATTCTAGTCTATAAAAGGAACTAATAAATGTCTAATTCTTCCAGAGAATTGAAGATCACCACTTCACCATAGTTAACCATTGAACCGAGTTGATCGACCTGACTCTATGCATGAAATATAGCAGTATCATTGGAGCCTACATTACATTGGGATACAATATCTGAAGATGGTTACTAGGGTGAACACTAGCATGTAACTCAAGGATAAGGGACAAAATAATTTCAAGTCAAACCATTTAAAATACCATATGAACCACATCATTATACATATATAAACAATATATGGAGATAGGGAACCAGGTTTAGCATGAAATAAAACATTTTCCTAGACTGTGTTGTTCAACCATTATAATAGGTAGCCATGCAGTATATGGGATTAGCTCCCCCTGTTGATAGGGCCCCATTGCGTGTTAGTCTGATAAATTGAAGAAAATCCATGGAAAAGCTAAATCCATCAAGGATACTAGCCATACTAAAATACACACACACACACACATATATATATGAAGTATGACATATGCACATAGGTCATCAAGATCAAACCTCCTATAGGTAAAAATGACTTTCCAGTACAAGTCATCTAAGACCCATACTTTCACGGCTTTGCTACATAACCCCCATTAAGCCCAATTTAAAGAATGTTTCACATAACCCATTTATTAGTTAATGAATCAACCATTAAGGCACACCATATGTATTGGCATACCCAAATACATGAAATCTTATCTCTATACCATAACAATCACATTACACTTGGGGGAACACCTCGCAACTTTTGTTCATTAATATTATAACCTTGAGGGAATGCCTCGACCCCTTTCTTCATTATTATGATAGCTAACAAGCTTTTAAAGATACATGTTCATTGATGTACCAGTTATTCAATGCAATTACATCAGTGAGTAAGTAAAACTAAGTAAAAATTTTGAAATCCCAAGTCATTTACACAAGTAGTTTGAGGGAATATCATTATTCAAAACCAATTCTAATTTATAAAACATCAATTTGGGAAAAACCATGACCCTTAGTTTATTCACCATTCCTATGCATCCCACAAGTTCCAAACCATTAATAAAGCATAAGGAAAGTATAATAAATCATGGGAAAATAATTCAAGGAGTAACCATGTAAAAACACTCAACCATGTTAGAAACCCACATTGAAAAGCATCCACTAAAACTAATTAAATACATTATTTTCATAAAATAATAACTAGGGAAGAGAAATATGCCTAAAATACCAAGTTTTTATGGAAGGAATTCAATCTTTAAGCCCATGGATGATCTAGATCTTGGAAACCCTAAGTATCTTTCTTAAGAGAAGTTTAAAGACTTTTGAGAGTGTTTAAATATGTTATGAATGAGAAATAACCCTATAGACTGTTTTATGAATGTGGAGTTTTAATTGGGTAAGAAGCAAATTGTCCAAAATACCCTTATATTAAAAGCTAAACTTAGTGACTACGGGTCACCAAAATGACTCATAGAGATTTATTATGACTCGTCACCATGAGTCATAGCCAAGACAGTTTTTAAGGTGCACATACTATTGACCCCACAACTTACCTCATATGACACATCACGTGACATAACGACTTGTATGGTCTAATTATAGTAAACACAGAAACCATTTAGGTATACACTAGACATTATAAGATTAGCACAAAATGACCTATAATGAGTCATTAGGACTTATAGTGATCCACTAGTACTCAGAGAAAAATACTTAGCCACACTCACTAGCCAGGGTGCAGTTTTGGTCCTAACGACTCGTCAAGACTCCCTAAGACTCATTGGGTAAGTTATAGTTAGGAAAATTAGGATAAAATTTCAAAAATTTTCAAGGACCCAAAATTTGGTGTGTTATAGATATCCATAATGCCTATTTCCAGGTAGGGATTAAAATGGACCCGCGAAATGAGTTTTCAAAAAAGAAGGGTAAAACCAGAATATTACTCCAAAAAATTATTTTCCATGATTCAAGGAACTTATAGAAGAAAACCCAAGAGAATTAGGCTAAAATGGGGGTTTAATTCTAAGAATTACCAATTTTATGCTTCTAAGCGAAAATCCTCAAATTCCACCTATGAGCTCAAATCTTTAAAAGGATTTAAATGAAAATAACCAAATAAAAATAATTTAAATAGGGATTTGGATCTCACCTAAGCTTAAAATGGAAGTAATTGCCCAATAACACAAAACACCAAGCTCCAAGTCTAAAAAATGGTGAAAAATGATTAAAAAAAAATGGGGAACAAACCCACCCAGGCATCACCTAAGCAACCATTGGGTCACTACACAAGCCATTTCTTAAGTGACCAGCCACCTATTATGCAATGACCACCTTGTCGCATTAGCAACATAGCTGTCGCTTAAGTAATCGGTCACCTAAACGATGGGGGCATCACTTAAGCGATACCCCCAGTTGGCTGCCAGGTTGCTTAACCGACCCGCAGGTCACCTAACTAGGTGCATCATCTAAGTGGTGCACCTCTAAAAGACTTGGAGAATTCCAAGTCTCTGTGGACCCCTCGTAATTCATTTAGAATCTCGATAATATAGACAAACTATACTACTAGACTAAATTCGATACACAGGACACAATGGCTAAATTATATTTTTGAAAAAACATCATTTTCACAAAGTTGACCCATAAAACAACTTTTCAAACCAATAATTAGAATGAGATATAAAAGCTGTAAAACTATACCAATTATGGTACCAACCTAAATTTATGTTACAGACCTACTGGCACAGTCTGTTTTGTAATCCAATGCATAGATCAATAAATATAGACCAAAGTCTACTATAAAACCTTTATAAGAAACAAAAATTATAATCTTGCACAAATCACACTAAAATGCATTTGGAACTATGACAGTCATCCCTACACCCCAGAAATACCACAAAGTGAACACGAGGAGATATAAGATAGTCAAATCATACAAAAATAAATAATTCACAAAAATTACCAAAAATCTTATTGTTACATCATCCAACAGTAAGAAACTAGTTGGTCCTTCAACTAAAGGCAAGAGAAATACCTGAGTCAGCAAAAAACTGAAGATAACTATTATGCATATAAAACTAAACCTTCTAAGTAGACACATTAATAGGTCGATGTCTCAACTGAATCTTAACCACTAGAATATCTCTAGAACACAATCTTCCAACATCCTTAGCTAGAATGGAGATGGTCTCCTCAACAAAAGACAACATCTCATCTAACTAGACCAAATCCCAATAAAAAACATGCCACTAATCCAGAATGTACCGAAGCATTGAAACATAAAAAATTAAATTAAAAGCTAATAAATCTAGGGGAAATGCTAACTCATAAGCCACACCCACAAACGTTTAAAGAATCTCCAAAGGTATTATATAGGGATAAGCTTGCCCCTCTTACCAAACCTCATTATTTTCTTAATCGGAAACACATCAAAAAAGAGTCAATCACCAATATTAAATCGCAAGGTACAAAGTCTATGATTTGTATAGTACTTCTGCCTAATGTAAGCCACAAAAAGTTTATCTTGAATGACCCAAACTCTATAAAAAAATATACAAAGCATATTTGTACCCCAAGGTCTAACCTTAGAAACCTCAAACCAACCAACTACAGAGAAATAAGTCTGCCGTACAATGACTAGAAAAAGGCCATTTCAATACTGAATGGTATCTATTATTATACACAAACTCTACCAAAGCTAGATGCTTCTTCCACTGACAAACAAAGTCGATCACAAAAAGTGTGTAGTATATTGAGAACCTGAATAGTCCACTTTGACTAGCCGTTGATCTGGGGGTGAAAAAAATTATGCTAAGATTGACCTGGGTATCCAACTCCTCCTAAAAAATCTTTCCAAAAGTAAATATAAACACTTAAACTTGATCTGAGATATTAAGCACTCACAAACCATAAAGATTAACTATATCATGAATATATATATGTGCCAATCTCTTATCTTTGAAATAAACCTGGACCAAAATAATATAAGAAAATTTGGTCAATTGATCCCCAATAACCCAAACACTATCATAACTATAAGAAGTATAAGGTAACCCAGTCACAAAGTCTGTACTTATTCATTGCTGTTTCTACTAGGGAATGGGTAACCTCTGAAGCAAACTACCAGACCTCTAATGCTTGGCTTTCACTTGCTATCAACATAAGTAATGAGCTACAAAATCTTCTATATCCTTTCTTATATTACGCCACCAATAGTGTTGCGTCAAATGATGAAACATCTTAGTCACTCCAGAATGGATGGAATACTTGAAACAATGAGCCTCCTGCAAAATACATCTAACATAATCATCGTTTTCAACATATAAACATGATGTCAAATCCTTAAAACACCATATGAATCAAGTGATGCTTATGTGCTATGAATTTATAACACTTTAGATGCTTAAAACTATAAGAATATGCATATAATTAAGGCTATTTTGTTTGATTTGATGTATTATTAGAGTGTTTTGTTGGAAATTAGTCTTTGATGCTAAATTCAAGAAAAAGACTAAAAGTGATGTGTTTGGTCACTTACTTGGTTATTTTTGGCATATGTGTCACTTATTGGGCATGTGTGACCAAAGAATATACCAGAACTTAAAGTTCAAAAGCTTGGTTGCAGGAATTTGAAGAAATGACTCTTACCTATGTCCACTTATGGACAACATATAGCACTTGTGGTCCATATGTGGCAAGGGTAAGTGCAAGAATAAAATATCCAAAGAAAGCTTGAGCTAAAGGAAAATTTCTAATACTTACCTACGACTATATGCAGACAACCTATAGTTTTTGTAGATTGTAGGTGAGTAAGGTAAGTACAAAAAGTACAAAATTCAGAGAGTGACCAGTGCAAGAAAATTTCTAGCACTTACCTGGGTCCACATGCAGACCGTATGTTGTATTTACGGACTGCATGGGCCTAATAAGTGGCCACTAACTTCATTTGTCTTTTTTTATTTTGACTTTGATTCCTAGGGTTTCCATGTAACCTAATTACACTCTTATGATATTTCTAAGTCTTATTATGTATAGTTAGTTAAGTTTTCCTATTTTATTTAGGATTTGATTTAGGGTTTCTGGTAATATATAAATACCCTTTAGGCTTTATTTAGCTTGTTGATTCATAAAGAGATTGATTCACATATTGAGGCAATTCATAGAGAGGCCCTTTAGGGGAAAGTTCACCAATATCTTATTATTCTAGGTTTGATATTAAATTTAAGACTTTAGGATTTCCCCTCCTATTATTATAAGAGTGAATTTGTAATTTTTTTGGTGGATTCCATGATTGATCTGATAACTATGAGAGGCCAATTCCCTTAGATAGGGTCGTAGAAAACATAACGGATTAACAAAGTATAGCAAGTGCCAAGTATATCTAAACAAATATTTTTGCATATATTGGGTTTTATTCATTATTATTGATTTGTTAGTGGTGGACAACATTAAGAGTCCACCAATATTATTGCTACTTACACCAAAAGAGTTGTAGTAACTAGGAAAATGAAATCACAATAGTAATTTGAAGATTGACCATCGATCCATACTAATAGGTATTATCTAAGTAAGATCATTAACTGTCATTTAATAACTAGAAACCCAAAAGGCAATAGTTATCTGGGATCTAGGATAAGGGTTAGTAAGGTAAAATCCTGAGACTTAAAATATAAAGGGTGAAGTCTATCAACTAGTCCAAAAGATAATTGATGGTACTTAACTTATCAGTTTCTGTATGCAAGGCATCAGAGTAGTTTGATGGTGAAAGATAAATTTGTAGAGTCAAGAATTTAGGGAACAAAAAACTAGTGCTCATCTTAGATAGTTTAAAACCAAGAGCAACCAATTCTTTTTTCTTTTACAATTTCAGCAAATCTGCTCTTTTTACTTTTCTGCACTGCCTAGTGATTTCAACAATATTTAGAAGGATTTTTAATGCATTCCCTGTGGGATCAACCCACCCTATTTAGGTTACTATATTTGATAGTGATTGTTTTATCCTTCTAAAGAGAGGTAGTTTGGGCATTATTAGAAATTGGTACTGTAGCCGGGGAATACAATTTCAAAGTCTTGATTAAAGTTTTTGGAGTTATCAAGTTTTATTTTTTATTTTTTTTGTTCTGACATTCCTAATCTGTACATGACAACTTGGGCAGAGAAAGATGGAGTGATGATGACTCCTTATTTTGTTGATCCTTTTCCTTTTGATAGGTGTACTATTATAGTAGTGTAGAAAATATAGTGTGTGAGAACAAGGATAGGTTATTCCAAATAGTGACACACCCTAAACACAATAATCATGAGATTATTCAAAATTTTGATAGGTTTGGATAGGATATTTACCCCATACAAGTAGAGTTTGATGGAAAATTTGCTACATATGATGCCCAACAACCTAGTTATGGGTAGTGTGAGACTAAATATTTCTAAAAAGACAACTAGATGAAATAAAATTAAAGGACTCAAAAATAGCTCATACTCTTATGGATAGTGGCATGCTTAAGAAGAGCATACAAGAGTTATATGGGGAGGTAAAAGGGATGAAATTCCTTAGTTAGGGCATATTGGACCTTTTTTGAAGCATTTTTCCATATTGAGTTTTCATAGTCAGATCATGATCGAGCCATTTGAGTTTGAAGAAGTGTGCAACGAGGAGGAAACATATGCCAATATTCTTGAATTTGCTGAGCCAAAATCAAAGAACTATATTCCTCACGTAAGCGCCAAGAAGTACAATATGCCACATCTATTTCTTTGGGCCTTTATCTTTTTACCTCTGCCCTTTGAACATAGTGGGAGCCCAGAAAAACAATTAGGGGTGCAGTTCATAAGTTCAAAATGAAAAGAAAAATTGGAGGCCAACTATTGGGCTACCTTGATAAAGTCTGAGTAATCAAGGTACCCATGGGATTTTTGGAAAAGTCTGAGTATCCAACCAAACCCCATCATGCTGTAACATAAAATTAGGCACTTCTTGGGAGGCAACCCAAGGAATTTTTCTATTTGCATTTGTATCCATGATTGATGTCAAATCTCTGTACCTATGGTGCCACGGGTTTCTAACTCTCTTATTTTTTAGTGGTTTGATGCGTTAGGGGATTTTTATGATTTTACATTGAGAGTGGGGCTACTTATAGGTCTTAATATCCTCTTGGGGTGTTTTTTGTCGTTCCTCTATTTCGCAGAGTCTTGTTCCTAGTAGAGTCATTATGTTTAGGTATATTGTGTTTAGTTTTGTGATATTTTGTGTTTAAGTAGAAGAAAAATGAGAATCTAGGGAAGTCAACAGTTTTTGTTTTTTAAGAAAGACGATACCCTATTAAACTATGTGTATGTATATATGTGTGACAATTGTGAATCTTTTTCTGGCATTAGAATTAGGTACATGCTAATCATTACTAACAATTGCATGAATCAAATAGGTAGTAGCTTGTGATGTGACTCTATACCAAGTGTGTATGTGATACTACCTAGTTTCTTTTTTATGTTAAATGTTGAACTTTCCCGGTTGGTCTTTCCTAGGATGAAGGATAGTTGGTTAGGAAATAATCATAGGAAATTTTTTATTATAGTCCACGTTTATCCTAAATGACCTTTCCATTGTGAAATAGTATCTCTTGATCCTTGTTTTGAGCCTCTTAGCCAATTTCTTTATTTTTACATTTTACCATCCTATTTGTGTTACAATGAACCTATTTTAGCCCTTATCCTCCCTGTACATTATGCACCTTAACTCAGGTAAATTGCCTAAGTCAAGGGTAGAGATCATAGGGGTGTGTGATTTAAAGTAGGTATAAAGAAGGGGAAAATAAAAGAAAAAAAAAAGTTATAACATCCTGGGTTTTGAATCTTAGAAAATTTTTTGTAATCTTAGTCTCGACACCAAATACAACTCATGGTTACGAGCTATATGTTAGGGAATAAATGGTATGGTCCAGTTGTATGCTGACCAGTGTCTGTTGGTGGGATGGATTTTGGTCATTGGAACAGGCACGACTTGGTAGTACAAGTTCTGTGGTTGGATTCGAATTGTTTGGTTCCTTAACTTAATCTTATACTTAGTTAATTATGTTGGATCTGAGTATGAGTGGCTCATTATGAGCCGTAATCCAAGGTATGAGTAGTACTATGGATTTGTATGGTGGACAGTGTCTAAATCTTACTTGGGTTTAATCTACAAGGGGTATAGTTGAAGGCTACGAATCATAGGATTTAGATACAACTTGGTTTGATGAGTCATTGGCTGGACAGTATTGAATCAAAATGTTATGGGTAGGATACAAGTAGAGAGTACCAATCATATTGGAGGGTACGACTCATGAAGGTCAGTTGTATCCTTGAGATAGGATTTTATGCAACATCAGTGGGGGTATTCTGGACATTTCCCCACTTATCCTACTAAGGTCCCACAACTTATAACCTACTTGGGAGGTTATTTACCCTATTATTCCATCCATTAACACTTACAAACTCTTCTAAAACACTGTATAATTTTGGGCTTGTCTTGGTGATTACTTTTCATTATCATCTTAGTTTAAGGCATGGTTTGTTCCCTCATTATTAATTCTAACTAAAGGAATTGTTTTTATGAATGTTTTCATGATTTCAATGGTTGTATGATTTTGGTTTTCTAATATGATTTGGGGGTTTTGATATTAAATGGATAGCTATAGTTTCCCAAGGTTTTAATTATGATTTTATATACATTAATGGTGGTTTTGGATAATTGGATTGCATGGAAATGGTTTAGTGGAAATTGGAATTGGTTTAGGTTATATTATGCCCCTAATATGTGTGACAAAATTTCTATAATAATGTTTTCATTGTGTTAAGTATATTTAATAGTACTCTAGCTTGTTTTAAAACTTGGTAAAAGGATTATGCATGCTTTAAATGGCTTGGAATGGTAAATGGATAAATGGTTATGCTTGTGGGGTACATGGAATCCCCGAAGTGGTTTAATATGGTAAATGAAAGGAAACTTATAAGTCCCCTTAAACCTATATATGGTTGGCTATGGATAGCACTTGTAAGTATAGCTGGTATGACGATACCACCACTAAATAGCCATGGTTAATAAATGGTAAATGGAATGGTTGGTTTCTTAGTATTGGTTTTAATTGGTAAATAATGGCCGGATATGTAGCAAAGTCATGGAAGGTGGAGGTCCTAGGGAGAGCAAAATTGGAAACTCATATTTACCAATGTGAGGTTGGTCTTGGTAATCATGTGCATGATGTCACACTATATTTTAGGGGATGTACTAGTCATTCAAGGTTTTCTTCCCTGGTTGTGTGGCTTCATGCACTAGGGACCTTTTAGCAGGGTGAGTCAAACCCATATAGCCTGTGGGTGGTTGACGACGACAATGCTACACAGACTAGGTAAAAGTTTGAAATGCATGCAAAACTCAATACCCTTTCCGAACATGGTTGTGTATATTTATATGTATTATTGTTAACATATTTATGGTTTTACATGACTTTATAAATGCCATTATCTTATCCTTATACAAATTTAATGCTAGCAATTTCTCACTGACCCTTCCATTGGCGGTTGTAAACCCATGCAATGTAGGAATCAACCATTCTACTCCTCCTACATAGTGATTGACTTAGGTAGTAGCATTTGGACTGAAGTGGTGAGCTTCCATCCTTTTGGTAGGCACTATTTCATAATATAGATATTTATAGACTCTTTGATTTTATTTTGGATATTGGTTTTAGCCATGGTTGGGGCATGTCCCAACCAGATTTTCTTACTTTTTTGGTTTGAGGCTTTGTGGTATTGCTATGGGTTAAAATGGGTCATCCTTGGTATTTATATTGACATTGACATTGAGGCTAACACTACTCAACGGGATTGTTGGTTGTTCTATCGTATTTTATTTTATGATTAATTATATTATATTTTAAAACTTATTTGGTTAAGGAATGGTTTATGGCCTTTGGAATGGTTTGGTATGGTTGGGAGGTTGGCATAGGATGATTGGACTTGGTTGGGTTGATCACACTTGTGATTCTATTCTAGAGTCTTCATATGAGTTGTTATACTACTTGTTTATGCTCAAAATTCAGCCAACTCAGGGCAGGCGGCTGGAGGTTGGGTTAGGTAATAGGGATGGTCTTTAAAACACCCAGGAATGTGACCTTGCAAAAAATTTTGGTTTAATAAAAACCTTTGGACCAAATTTATGATGATCATGATATGTGTTGTGCTGCATTCTTTTTATGTGCTCGTTTCAAACTTTTGTAAGGGTTGGTTGATAAATGATTGATGTTCTAACTTGTGTGTATTCTTTCCTCATCCCTTATTCAAGGATACATGTTCTAAGTGGAAAAATAATTGGAACACCAAGACTTCACCCCTTGAAAAGACAACTCCTTTTGATGTCTCAAGGGTGGTTATGATTGAAGCTCTTGAGTACTACCCTTATTCATAACTCATACCCTTCTCCCCTTCCCTTATCATACCTTGTACTACATGTTAAGGTGGAATACTTCCTTCCATACTAAATGACCATCCATTTTTCATACTAATGCATACGAGTTGTACGCTACTCAAACGTATAGAAAAAAACCTCAAATTGTGAGGACTATTTTTGTCACGGATGAAGCTCATGATTAGGGAATTATTCATACCCTTGGTTATGACTCCAAGGGTACCTTTCATACCTATAAGAGTTTGGTTGACCTAGGAGAATCCTAGGGTACGAGTTAGGGTACCACTCATATATTAGGTCATAATTGACATAGGATACATATAGGGGAGTCGTACCCCTGTATGTGTGGCATGTTCAGCTTTAAACTGAGGAACATTTGGTAATTTACTATGCCTAAAACTCTAAAAGCTCTCTCTATATAAGGTATTGTAGCCTTCTAAGTCTTAATCTTATAAGACTCAAACACTCTAAACACTCTAAAGGCTTTTTGAAGCAAGATTGGAGGCTAGGGTTTGGAGGTGTTCATCTAGTTCCAAGGAAGAGCCAAGACTGTTGGTGTGTCATCTTGTTTAAGGCATATATCTCTTCCTCTATTTCAAAATATCTAAAACCCATTTATTTCACACTTGGGTTAGTATGTGTACATGGTGGTTTTGAATCAAATGAAAAGGGTTTTGTTAACTAAAAATAAATAATGATGATTCTGGCTTTCATGTGTGTTAATATATGTTATTGATGATGGATTGTATATGTGGGTTATTTTTGTATGTATTTTAATATTTGAGGAACCTTAGTCTTGATGATTTATACCTTTAGAATGGCCTTGTTAAAGATATGCACCCAAGGTGTTGTTAAAATGTTTAAGTAAAATAACTAGTTGTATGTTGACGATGTGTTGATCTAGGGAAATGGACTAAATGAGTATGAATGATAGTGTAATGCTATTTTTAAGGTATTATGAGTCTTGTATTGTATAATTGATAACCTTGGTTATTAGTTAATGAAAGGGTAAAGTCCGTAGATATAATGATGAACTCAAATAATAGTTGAATCCAAGAATGGTGAGAATGTGGCATAGAATTGTTATAAGGTTCTTAATGACCATAAATTGTTTTGTATGTTGGACTAAGTGTAGGTATTGGCCTATTGAGATGGTTGAGAAATAAAAGTTCACATAAGGACTATGTGATCATGTATAGTGTTGAATTGGATGGAATGGTTGAAGTCTCTAAATATTGTATTGAATGTATGTTGAAGCATGGGAAAAGGTGTTCAAGTTCCAAATGCCAATAAGTGATAAGTTTGATGGCTTGAGGACAAATTCCATTTCCTTATGAATGGCTTGAGGTTGAAGTCCCTTTCCCAATTATTATTGCTTAAGGTTAATGTCCCGTGCTTAAAGAAATCTCTTGAGGTCAAAGCACCTCACTGAAGGAAATGACTCATGGTTAAAGTCCAAACAAGATATGTAGTTAGAGTCCACTGTCTAACAAGTGGGCATGAGGTTGGAGTCCCCTACCAAGATTATTGTGTGAGTGGTTAGAGTCTCTTCTTTGTGCTAATGTATATATGGTTAAAGTCCTTTTTTAATGAACGTGTAAGCATAGTTGAAGTCCTTTTGTCTAAGTGCATGTGATTTTTGCTAGAGTTTTAGGAATAGTGTGAAATGTTGAACCTATAAGTATGGAGGATTGAACTCCCCCACTTTATTCCTAATAAATAAATGCTTGAGAATGTTTATGTGCCTTGATATCTTGATTGGTATATGGTATATGCATAGTATGGATAAGTTTACGAATGTCATAGAATGTGATATATTAAAATGTTGTTGATTGATGATGTTATCTTAAAACATATCTTGGAGTTACATGCTATCGGTCCAACCTCTAACCGTCTCTGAATGCTATATCCCTACATGACGTAGGGTCTGAATCACCTTCTTCTTTACCTGCATTGTGATTAGATGATCAAGAGATTCATGCATTGATTTGAAGGGGTGGGTTTCCTTACATCAAAAATACATTCATCTCTTAGTCCTTATCTTTAAAATTAGTCTCTTTAAGACTTGGTCTGGCTATAGTCAGGGTCTTTTCCCAACATATATACTTCTTGACTTTGGTTTTGTATAGAGGTATTGTTAACAACTGTAAACTTGGGCGTAGTCATTATTATGAATCTAATACTGACTTATGTTATTATTTCTGCCATCTTTATTTTTGAGTTGTAGTTCATCCAACTCCTATGGTATGACAGGGTAATTAGGTTGTCTTATTGGGGTGACCTTCGGTTCATGTGAGCTTAAGGTGACCACACGATATGGTTCAAAGTTTGGGTCATGTCAAGTTGAAATCAAAGTCTAGGTTCATGGTCGTTTGGGTATTCACAATGTCGTGACAAGTAGAGTCTCTTTTATGGGTGTGAAGCGCGCCACACTTATAAAACATAAGATATGAGACATTTTAGGAAATATTTCCATTTCTTGTGTTTCATTCTCAAGCTATAAAGTCTAGGTCTTGAATTCCTCTAATTCTGTTTGTTATCTTTCAGATCATGCCTCAAAGGACATCAGAGACTCAGGTAAACTCTATTGAGGTTCCTATGGATGAAGCTCGTCAAAATTTTGGAGTTCAAACTCGGGCGAGGGCTGCAGCATCAGGACACCCTTATGGTGTTCCACCCACCAGCCCTGCTTATGAGAGTGGCATTCCTCCATAGTCTTCTTACAAGAATGCTACTAATGTGGTGTTTCATTGCTCCATCAACCTCTTGACTCAATTGGTAGCCTCTCAAGTAAAGTGTGGTGCTCCAGCTACCCTTTTTTTTTAGGCCAAGAGAATTAACCAATTTATAAGGTTGAGACCTCCTATGTTCTATGGTAAAAAAGTTTAGAAAGATTCTCAAGGCTTCATCGATGAAATAAAGAATATCTTTTGAATCATGCATGCTTCAAAAATTAAGGTTGTGGAGTTTGCATCCTACCAATTAAAGGATATTGCGTACCAATGGTATGAATGTTAGGAGTTATCTAGAGGTGTTGATTCTAGTCCCTCTATATGGGAGGGTTTCTCCAAGGCTTTCCTTTACTGTTTCTTTCTTTAAAAGTTGAGAGAGGCTAAGGTAAAGAGTTCATAAACCTAAAGAAAGGGAGAATGTCCGTTCTAGAGTATACCTTGAAATTCCATCAATTGTCAAGGTATGCTCTGGAGATGCTTTTTAGAGCGAGGGCTAGAATGCATAAGTTTGCCGAAGAATTGTCCCGTAAGATAGGGCTTGAAATCATGAAAACCTTGTTGATTGAGAAAATAGATATTTCTAGATTTATTATTTATATGCAACTAGTAGAAGACAAGAAAAAAATAAAGTTGAGCTTAATAAGAAGCAAGGTAGGAAATTTAGGCCTTTCGAGAGTAGTGATAGAGATGTGTCAAGTGTCCATGAAAGAAGTGAGGGATTTTAGGTTTGTTCTCCTCGGCCAGCATTCAGTCTCCTTAACCAAAGTTTTTAGGTTGTCATAAATATTAGTTCAGTAGTGGGTCCTAGGTATCGGGTGCCCAATTTCAGAATGATAGTGCCCAATTGGGTCTACCCCACCTTTCTTGCAGATTTTGTAGTTAGGGTCATCGTGGTTAGTATGATAAATGGAAAAATAGATAGTTTCATTATGGTCAGGATAGACATATACATCATGAGTTCCTTATTCTAGCAGCTTCTTGGGCCAAAAGGGCCTCTATTTCTACTCTCTCTACTCTGACACCAAAGGTTGCTATGTCTGCGACTGCTTTTGTTTTTGGCATCGACGCTGGTCAAAACTGTTTGTCTGCACTTTCTACTCACCTAGATTTTGAGGCATCTCCTGATGTTGTCAGGAGTATGTTGAAAATTTTCTCTCGTGATGTGCATTG
The DNA here is from genome assembly GCA_026120095.1 of Capsicum chinense. NCBI lineage: Eukaryota > Viridiplantae > Streptophyta > Magnoliopsida > Solanales > Solanaceae > Capsicum > Capsicum chinense. The sequence continues at coordinate 88,370,305 of JAPEIP010000009.1, forward strand.
CTTTCTTTATCCAGGGTCTAACCTTTCTTATGTGACCCTATGTATGGTTGTGCATCTTGATTGTGGTCCTTAGAGTTTGTCGATTCCTTTTTCTATTTCTACCCCGGTGGGAGACTCTGTATTTTTGAGATAGTCTATAGGGTGTGTGTGATATCTATTGGTGGCAGAGACACTCTCATTAACTTGATAGAGTTAGAAATGGTTGATTTTTATACTATCTTGGGGATGGATTGTTGAATTCCTATTATGCTTCTTTAGATTGTCGGACCCGTAGGGTTATGTTGAAATTTCGTAATGAGTCATTCATTGTATGGAAGGTGGTTCTTTGGTGCCTAAAAAAGTTTTATTTATTATCTTAAAACTCGAAGGTTGATTTCAAAGGGGTGTCTGTATCATTTGGTCTGAGTCAAAGACTCTAACTCGGATGAGCCTTCTCTAGATTTTGTTCCCATAGTTAATAAGTTCCCTGAGGTATTCTCTAATGATATTCCCAGTGTTTCTCTCAATAGGGAAAGTGATTTTGGAATTAATCTTGTTCTATACACTCGTTCGATCTCTATCCCTCCTTATAGAAAGGCTAAAGCAGAGTTAAAAGAACTTAAGGAGCAATTGAAAGACAGCTTAGATAAAGGTTTTATCTCTCCTATTGTGTCTCCTTGGAGTGCTCTTGTGTTGTTTGTGCACAAGAAAGACTGTTCCCTTCGTATGTTAATCGATTATCACCATTTGAACAAAGTAACCATAAAGAATAAATATCCTCTTCCTAGGATAGATGATTTGTTTGATAAACTTTAGAGAGCGAAGTATTTCTCTAATATTGATCTTAGATCGGGTTATCATCAACTTAAAATTAGGGATGTGGATATCCATAAGACTACCTTTAGAACCTGTTATGGTTACTATGAGGTTCTTGTCATGTCCTTTGGGTTGACCAATGCCTCGGCGGCATTTATGGATTTAATGAACAGGGTCTTTTATCTATTGTTGGACATGTTCATCATTGTCTTCATTGATGATATCTTAGTGTACTTTAAGAGTGAGGTGGATTATGTAGATTACCTCCATGCCGTGTTTCAAACATTGAAGGATCATCTTTTGTACACCAAGTTCTCTAAGTATGAGTTTTGGTTGAAATTCGTTGCTTTTCTGGGTCATGTCATCTCTAGTAAAGGGATCTTGGTGGATCCCCAAAAGATTGTGGCGGTTATGAAGTCGCCTAGACTACGAATCCAACCAAAATTCAGAGCTTCTTGGGTCTAAACGATTATTATAGAGGGTTTGTGGAGTGTCTTTCCACTATAGCAGGCCCATTGACCAAATTGACCCAAAAGAAGGTCAAGTTCTTATGGTCCGATACATGTGAGAGTAGTTTTAAAAAGTTGGAAGATAAATTGACTTTGGCTCCAATTTTGACCTTGCACGGAGGTAATGATGGTTTTGTGGTTTATTGTGATGCTTGTCGAGTCAGTCTTGGTTGCGTCTTGATGCGATATAGTAGGGTGGTGGCCTATTCTTCAATGGAATTAAAAGTTCATGAAAAAAACTACCCCACCCATGACTTAGAATTGTTACCCATGGTCTTTTCTTTGAAAATTTAGTGGCATTACCTCTATGGTGTTCACGTTGATATATTATTCGGTCATAAGAGCCTCTAATATGTGTTTACCCAAAATTAATTTAATCTCCAGCAAATAAGGTGGCTCAAGCTATGGAAAGACTATGATATGAGTCTTCATTACCATCCTGGTAAGGCGAATGTAGTTGTCGATGCCCTTAGTAGATTATCTATAGGGAGTTTGTCCCATATTGATGAGGATAAGTAGGAATTTGTGAAAGATATTTGTTATTTTTGCAAACCTTGGAGTTTGACTTGAGGACTTCGAGGATGGTGATGTGTTTGTACATCTGATATCTCAATCATCTTTTATTGTTGAGATAAAAGAGAAGCAAGTCCTGGACCTCGACTTGATGAAGATCAAGAGTAATATGGGTTAACACAAGGTTACTGACTTTGTGATTGGGGGTGATGGTGTCTTGAGATACCAAGGTTGGCTATGTGTTCTCGACATTGATAGCTTGTGAGAAATAGTCTTCGCCGAGGCTCATGGAGCCCGTTATGCTATTCATCCCGGTTCCACCAAGATGTATCATGACCTTAGGGATTTCTATTAGTGCAATAATATGAAGAGTGATGTTGCTATCAATGTGGCTATGTGTATGGTGTGCCAACAAGTTAAGGTTGAGAACTTCAGGCTCGGTGGCCTAGACTAAGAGAATATGTTGCCCGAGTGGAAATGGGGGGTAACTAATATGGATTTTGCTATCCGTCTTCCTAGATCCTGGAATCAATGGGATTCCATTTGGATCATTATTTATAGAATGACCAAGTCCGCACATTCTTACCCGTGAGAACTAGTTTCTCGGTGGAAAATTTTGCTAAGTTATATCTTGTGGAGATCATGAAGTTGCACGGTGCTCTAGTGTCTATTATCTCAGATCATGGTCCTTTATTTTCATTCCACTTTTGGATGTCATTCAAAAGAGGTTTGGGAACTAAGGTGTGCCTTAGTATAATATTCCATCAATAAATGGATGGCCAAGAGGAGAGAACTATCCAAACATTAGAGAATACATTGCGAGATTTTGTAGTATATTATGGCGGTAGTTGGTATGACCACTTGCCTTTGATTAAGTTTGCCTATAATAATAGTTACCACTTTTGTATTGGAATCACACCTTTCAAAGCATTATATTGTAGGAGATGTCGATCTACTATTGGGTGGTATGAACTTAGCAAGGGTAAGTTGCTTGGGCCCAATTTAGTTCACCAAGCTTTATAGAAGGTGAAAGTGATTCGTGATAGGTAGAAAACCGCTCTAAGTCACCAAAAGTCCTATGCAGATACGAGGCCTAGGGACTTGGAGTTTAGTGTTGGCAATTGGGTATTCTTGAAAATATCTCACATGAAGGGAGTGATGCAGTTTGGTAAAAAGGTCAAGCTTAGCCCCCACTATGTTGTAGCTTACTTGATTGTGAAGAGGGTTTGAAATGTTGTCTATGAGTTGGATTTTCCTCCTAGTATGAACTCAATTCACTCGGTTTTTTATGTGTCTATGTTGCAGAAATATGTGGGTGATCTTTCCTTGGTTGTTCCCTTGGAAGATATTGGTATCTCAAATTTTCTATGAGGAGATCCCGGTGAGGATCTTGGATTGACAAGTTCACCGGTTATGAATGAAATAAGTGGCTTTAGTAAATATTCTATGGAGAAACCAAAAGTCCGAGGAAGCTACTTGGGAGGTGGAATAGGATATAAAGTTAGGAGCCCATATTTATTTCCCATTCCGGAAGCTTATGATGGAGGTAAGTGTTAATCTCCTTTCTTTGATGTGTGTCTTTGATAGACAATGGATTGAAGTCCCTAAGCTTTTAATTGAATTATAGCTTTATTAGACAATGGATTACAGTTCCCAATGTGTGGAATGATTTATGCCTTGTTAGACCATGAGTTAAAAGTCCTTAGTACTTTGTATAAAATTGATGTTTTCATAGACGATGGGTTAAAGTCCCATATACTTTGAGTTTCTTGATGACCTTAAAATGTAATGGGTTAAAGTCCTTAAGTTATGATATGAGCAAGTGTTGGATGAGTAATGGTTGGAGTCCCAAGACCAATGAAATGAAATGGTTGATTGATGATGATAATTCCATGTGTTTTGTTGTAACATTGTTGTGTGCTTGGTCCTAATTTTTGTTTAAAGGTTGTTTGTGATGTGTGCTAAAGTGTTGAATTATGTTCATTCTTTCCTTACCCTTCATACGCAGATGAATGATCCTAAGTAAGGGAGAATAAAACACCCAAGAATATGGCCTTGCAAAGAATTTTTGGTTTTAGCAAAAACTTCAACCCAAATTTATAATAATTATGATATCTGTTCTGTTGTTGTCTTGTTGTGTGCTTATTTCTAACTTGTGTAAGGTTTGGTTGATCCATGATTGGTTTGTTAACTTGTGTGTATACTTTCCAAACCCCTCATTCAAGGATCAAGGTCTAAGTGGAAAAAGAAATGGAACACCTAGACTTGAACCCCTAAAAAGACAACTCTTTTTTACGTGTCGGGGTGGGTACATTTGAAAGGCTTGAGTCATACTCATGGTCATGACTCATTACCTTTTCCCCCTCCCCTATTATACCTTGGAAAACATGTTAAGATGGAATACTACCTTCTATATGGAATGACTATCCATTGGGTGTAACTAATGCATACGAGTCGTATGCTACTCAACCTGTATAGAGTAAAGCCTCAAACACTGTAGACTATTTTGGTCCCTGATGAAGCTCTCTACTGGGGAATTAGTATTACCATTGGTTAAAACTCCAAGGTGCCCTTTTGTACTCATAATAGTTTGGTTGAACTAGGATAAGCCCAGGGTATGAGTTACGCTATCACTTGTACCCTTGGTCGTGATTGCAATAGGATCCGCATGGGGGAGTCATACCCCTGCATGTGTGGACTATCCAACTTTAAACCAAGGAACTTTTGGTTATATCCCATGCCTAAAACCCTAAACCTTCTCCCTATATAATGTATTGTAGTCTCCTAAGTCTTCATCTTACAAGACTCAAAAACTCTAAACACTCTAAAGGCTTCTTGAAGAAAGATGGGAGCCTAGGGTTTCGAGGTGTTCATCTAGTGCCAAGGAATAGTCAAGGTTGTTGGCGTGTCATATTTTTAAGGCATATATATCTCTTCCGATCTTGAAATATTTATAAAACAAATATATTTGTAACTTGGATTAGTAAGCGTACGTAGTAGTTTTAATCAAATGAAAAGGGTTTTGTTACCTAACAGTAGATAATGTTGATTCTTTCTTTCATGTGTATTTATACATGTTATTGATGGTGGATTGTATATGTGGGTTCTTGTTGTATATTGTTTAATTTGAGGGCCTTGAGGAACCCTAGTCTTAATGATTTCTACCAGGAGAATGACTTTGTTAGAGGTATGCACCAAAGGTATTTGAGAAAATGTCTAAGTAAAATTACTGCTTGTATGTTGACGATGTGTTGAGCTAGAGAAATGGACCAAATAAGTATGAATGATTTTTGAATGATATTGTGAAGGTATTATGAGTCTTGTATAGTATATTTAATAACCTTGGTTGTTATCTAATAAAAGGGTAAAGTTCCTAGATATAAAGATAAACTCAAATGGTGGTTGAATCCAAGTGTGGTGAGCAGGTGGCATAGAATTGTTGTAAGGGTCTTGATGACCATAACTTGTTTTGTATATTCGACGAAGTGAAGGTATTGGCCTATTGAGACAGTTGAGCAATGATGGCTCCCAAAAGGACCATGTGGACATGTAAAGTGTTAAATTTTCTAGAATGGTTAAAGTCCCTTAGTGTTGTATTGAATGTATGTTGATGCACGGGCTAAGGGGTTAATGTCCCAAATGCCAACAAATGATAGTTGCGATGGCTTAAGGTTAAAATCTCTTTCCTTATGAATGTCTTGAGGTTGAAGTCCCTTGCCCAATAATTATTGCTGGAGGTTAATGTCCTGTGATTAAAGAGATATCTTCAGGTCAAAGCACCTCACCAAAGAAAATGACTCATGGTTAATGTCCAAATGACATATATGGTTTGAGTACCTTGTCTAACGAGCGGGCATGAGGTTGGAAACCTTTGTCTAGATAATTGTGTGTGTGGTTAAAGTCTCTTTTTGTGTGAATGTATATGTGGTTAAAGTCCTTGATTAATGAATTAGTAAGCATGGTTGAAGTCCTTTTGTCTAAGTGTTTGTGAATATGGTTAGAGTTCTATGCATAATGTGAAATGTTGAACCTATAAGTACGATGGGTCGAAGTATCCTACTTCATGCCTAATGAATGAATGCTTGAGGATGTTGATGAGCTTTGATATCTTGATCCGTATGTGGTATATGCATAAGTATGGATAAGTGTATGAATGTCATAGAATGTGATATATTGACATGTTATTGATTGATGATGTTATCTTATCACTTATCCTTGAGCTACATGCCAGCATTCCAACTACTATCTATCTCCAAACGTTACGTTGCTATGTGATATAGTGCCCAAAGAACTTTTTTCTTTACCTACGTAGTAATTAGATGATCAAGCGGTTAGTGTATTGACTTGAAGGGGTGAGCTTCCTTACATCTGGAAGGCATTTATCTCATAGTCCTTATCTTTAGACTTAGTCTTTTTAAGACTTGGTTTTGCTATTGTCCGGGGCGTATCCTGATATATATTCTTATTGACTTCGATTTTATATATAGGTATTGTGAATAACTGTGAACTTGGGTGTAGTTATTACTATGAATCTATTATTAACTTATGTTATTATTTCTGCCATCTATATTTATGAGTTATAGTTCATCCAAATCCTATGGTATGATGAGGGATTAGGTTGGGTTATCAGTGTGATCTCCAATTTATGTGTGCTTAAGGTGCCCACATAACATGATTTAAAGTTTGGGTCGTGTCAGTCTCTGGTCCGATCAGACTTGGGACATTGATTATGATAAGGCCCCTCTATCGGGTCTTGTCAATTTGGTATCAAAGCCTAGGTTCATGGTCAATTAGGTATCTACAAAGCCGTGTCGAGTAGGGTCTCTTTTTTTGTTGTGTAACACACTATATTCATAAGGGAAAGGCTACAAGGCATTTACGAATATCTCACTTTCTTGGTATTCTATTTTCAAGCTTGAAGTCTCAGTCCTGGAATCTTCTCTAATCTTTGTATGTTTATCTTTCAGATGATGCCTCGTAGATCTGGAACACAAGAAAATTCTTCTATCCCATTTAGGGGTAATTCTAAAAAGTGCATCCTACTTCTAGGGTTCATCTTTGATCTCACGGTCGTATCCGTAACAGTTTTGGAGTTTCATCAGTTGGTACTAGTCCTTCTAAAGGCGAGGTGACTAATGTGGATTTCTGTTAGTATATTTATGTTATTGCTCAAATGGTCATTGCTCAGGCTGAGCGGGGTGCTACTGGTGCTTTGTCTGCTGAGGCCATAAGGATTGACCAATTTATAAAGATGGGTCCTCCTACCTTTTTAAGAGTAAAGGTATAGGAGGATCCACAGGGCTTCTTGGATGAAATAGAAAAGATATTTTGGGTAATGCAGGCTACTAATGTAGAGGGGGTAATCTTTGTAGTTTATTAGTTCAAAGACGTTGCATATCAGTGGTATAAAGTGTGGGACAGGGATAGAGGTAAGGTGGACGAATCAATCTTGTGTGGTACTTTTTCTAAGGCCTTCTTAGATTGTTTCTTTCCCCAAAAGTTGTTGGAAGCTATGATGAAGGAGTTTATGAACTTCAACCAAGGGAGGACATCTTTTCAGGAATACACCTTGAAGATTCACCAATTGTGAAGGTATGCTCTTGATTAACTGCATGAAATTAGGGCAAGAATTAGGACGTTCACTTATGGGTTGAATCAAGATTTGATTTGGGAGAGAAAGATTGCCTTGCTAATTAAATATATGGACATCTCTAGTTTGAATTTTTATATGCAGCATATGGAGGATGAAAAGAGGAAACGAGCGATGTTTTGAAGTAAATAGGATAATAGGAATAGGTTTTCTAATCTAGGAGGTTCTTAGTCTCAAGGTTATTTGGATGATGGCAAATGGCACCAAAACATGGGGGAGTTCTGGTTCCTTCTCTTCTGCTAGTACTCCTTACCAGTCGGGCGGCAGGCCTCATTAAGGTAGTGATAATTTCCTTGGATAGGGTACACAATCTCAGGAAAATAGAGGTCAGTTAGTTTTTTTATGCCCTTCTTTCAATTTTTTGGTTGTCTTTATCGGGTTATTGCAATGAAGGAATGGACAAATACTTCAAGTGTGGCTAGGTAGGCTATTGACTCAAGGATTATCCAATTAATAAGGTTTTTATGGGGGCAAATAAAATTCCTATGGCTTCATCTTCTATTCCTACACCTGTGGTGTTGCATCTTCTTCTGTTACTGCTCCTAGTTCAGGTGTTGGTTGGAATAGGTTATATTCTTTGGTATCCCAATAGGAATTTGAGGCATCACCTGATGTCATTACTGGTACATTACAACTTTTCTCTTGTGATGTATATTGTTTACTTAATTTAGGGTCCACTCTCTCCTATATGACTCTTTATGTAGCTATATCTTTTAGTTTTGATCCGTAAGTTATTTTGAATTATTTTTATATTTCCACCCTAGTAGGTGACTCAGTTATATCTAAGAAAGTATATAAGGAGTGTCTGGTATCTGTTGGTGGCAAGCAGACCTTGGTGGATCTATTTGAGTTTGGTATGGTGGATTTCAATATTATTCTTGCTGTGGATTATTTGAACTCTTTTTACTCATCCTTGGATAGTCAGACGCATAAGGTTATCTTTAGGTTCCCTGGTGAGCCAGTTATAGAATGGGAAGGTGGTTCTTTAGCTACTAGGGGCAGATTTATTTCGTATCTTAGAGCTCGGAGGTTAATCTCCAAAGGTTGTCTTTATCACATGGTCTGGGTTAAAGATTCTAACATGGAAGGTCCTTTTTTCCAGTCAGTTCCAGTGGTTAATAAGTTTCCAGAGGTCTTTTTAGACGATTTTCCTAGCTTTCCTATGGATAGGGAATCAAGTTCGGCATTGATCTAGTTTCGGACACTCATCTAATTTCTATTCCTTAGTATAGAATATCTCTGGCTGAGCTAAGGGAACTTAAGGAGCAACTTAAGGATCTTCTGGAGACGGGTGTTATTCATCCTAGTGTACCTCCGTGGGGAGAACTAATGATGTTTATGCACAATAAGGATGGTTTCATTTGGATGTGCATTGACTATAGGTAGTTGAACAAGGTGACAGTCAACAACAAGTATCCTCTTCCAAGGATAGATGGTTTGTTTGACTAGTTACAAAGTGACAAGTTCTTTTATAAGATAGATCTTCCATCTGGGTACCATCTGCTAAAGATTAGTGAAGTGGATATCCCTAAGATGGCTTTTCGTACTCGATATGGGCACTTTGAGTTTTTGGTAATATTATTTGGGTTGACTAATCCTCCAATGATATTAATGGATCTAATAAATACGATTTTTTGTCACTGTTTAGATCTATCCACTATTGTGTTCATTGATGACATTCTATTTTATTCAAAGAGTGAGGTGGACCATGCTAATCAACTTCATGTGATGTTGCAGACTTTAAGGGAACAATAGTTGTATGCCAAGTTCTCTAAATGTGATTTTTTGTTGAGCGTTGTAACTTTCTTGGGTCATATTATTTCTAGTGAGGGGATCATTATGGATCCACAAATTGTTGTTATGGTGAAGAGATAGCCTAGAGCCATGACTTTATCCGACATTCGGAGCTTTTTAGGTTTAGCCAGGTATTATAGGTGTTTTGTGGAAGGCCTTCATCCATAGCTGCTCCTTTGACTATGTTGACACAGAATAAGGTCAAGTTTTTTTTGTTAGATTCTTATGAAGAGAGTTTCGAGAAGTTGAAGGATAAACTAACTTTGTCTCCAAATCTGACTTTTTCGAAAGGCAATAATGGGTTCATGGTTTGTTGTAATGTATCTTGGGTAGGGCTTGGTTGTGTCTTGATGCAGCATGGAGAGGTAACTACCTATGTTTCTAGGTAGTTGAAAGTGCATGGGAGGAATTATAATACTCATGATTTTAACCTGTTGGCCATTGTGTTTGCTTTGAAAATATTGTGGCATTATTTGTATGGTGCTCACTTGGATATTTTTTCTTATCATAAGAGTCTATAGTATGTGGTCACTCAAAAAGAGCCTAATCTCAGGCAGAGAAGATGGCTTGAGCCTCTTAAGGACAATGATATGAGTCTTTAATACCACCTAGGTAATGCAAAAGTGGTTACTGATGCTCTTAGCAATTTATCCATGGAGATTTAGGCTCATGTGAAGGAATGAATGCAAGAATTGGTAAAGGATATTCACCGCTTGGTTAATCTTGGAGTTCACCTCTTATACTCCAAAGATGGTGGCATGAATATGAAATAAGTAGTTTGATCATACCTTGGTATGAAGATTAAGGAGAAATAAGTGTTAGACCCTCTCTTGATATAAATCAAGAGTGACGTTGAAGGGTTAAAGGTAGTGGTGTCTAACATACTTGGGGATGGTACTTTATGGTACCAAGGGATGTTATGTGTTCCTGATGTCGATGGTTTGCGACAAAAGATTTTGGATAAGGTGCATAAATCAAGCTATGTTGTTCATGCCGGCTCGACTACGATGTACCTTAATCTCAAAGAGATCTATTGATGGAATGGCATAAAGAGAGATGTGGCTGATTTTGTGGAAAGCGCATGGTGTATCAATAGGTTAAGGTTGAGCATATGATGCCAGGAGGGTTGTATCAAGAAATTGATTTGACCGAATGGAATTTGGAAATGATCAATATGGACTTAGTTACGGGTCTTCCTCGGTCTCAGAATCAATATGATTTGATTTGGGTTATCATGGATAGAATGACTATGTTTGGCCACTTTTTGCCAGTGCGGATTACCTTCTCGGTGTAGGATTTTGCGAAGATGTATCTTCAGGAGATTGTAAAGTTGCATGGGGTGGCTATTTTGATTATTTATTATCATGGCATGCAATTTACATCTCACTTTTGGCAATAATTAAAGAAAGGGTTAGGGACTAAGGTTAGTCTAAGTATTGCTTTCCACTGGCAGACTGTTGGGCAAATGGAGATAACTAGTGAGACATTGAAGGATATTCTTTGGGATTTTGTGATTGATTATGGTGGCAGTTGGGCAGACCATCTACCTTTGGTGGAGTTTGTGTACAATAATAGCTATTATTCTAATATTAGTATGGCCCCTTTGAGGCATTGTATGGTAAGAGGTGTAGATCTTCTATTGCTTAGTTTGAGCTTAGAGAGGCGGATATGTTTGGTCCTGTCTTGGTTTACCAAGCTACGGAGAAGGTGAAGGTGATTAGGGATAGGCTTAAGGCTTTTCCAAGTCGCCAAAAGTCCTATGTAGATGTTAGGCATGGAGAATTAGAGTTTGAGGTTGGGGATAAGGTTTTCCTTAAGGTATCTCCCATAAAGGGGGTAATGCAGTTTGGTAAGAAGAGAAGCTAAGTCCCTGGTATATTGGTCCTTATGAAGTTTTGCAGAGAGTAGGTAATATTGCTTATGAGTTGGAGTTTCCTTATAGCTTAAGCTTGGTTCATCCGATCTTTCATGTTTCCATGTTGAGGAAGTGCATTGGTGATCCTTCTTTGGTTGTTTCTTTGAAAGGATTGGGCATTATGAATCCTTTCTCTTATGATGGAATACTGGTTAACATCTTTTATAGGAGGGTTCATTGGTTGCGGACCAAGGATGTTGCCTCGGTTAAGGTTCTATAGCAGAACCACAAGGTGGAAGAGGCTACTTAGGAAGTAAAGGAGCACATGAAGTCCAAATATCCATTTTTGTTTTGTTCTCCTGGGTTTTGTGCAAAAGGTATGTGTCTTCAACACATCTTTATTTTTTAAATTTGTTAAATAAAAGATTAATATCTTTGTCTCTTTGTTTTCAAACTTTATTAAGAATTTGGAATATATTTGATAATGCTAATGACTTGTGCATGTGGTTACCCCTCTCTTGTCTGTCATTCAGGGATGAATGTTCCTAGTTGGGGAGATTATAACACCCTGGGTTTTGACCCTTAGAAAATCTCTTGGAATTTTGGTCTCTGGACCCAATACAACTCGTGGGTATGAGCCGTATGTTGGGGTATAGATGGTATTGTCTCATATGTTGGGGTACAGATGGTATGGTTTAGTCGTATGCTGACCAGTGTTGGTTGGTGGGGTGGATTTTAGTCACTGGAACAGGTACGACTTGGTGGTATAAGTCATATGGTTAGATACGGATCATTTTTTTCCTTTACTTAATCTTAGACTTGGTTATATAGGTTTGTTCTGAGTAGGAGTGGCTCACCATAAGCTGTAAGACTGGGTACAAGTCGTACCATGGATTCATATGGTGGACAATGTCTAAATCTTCTTTCGCTTAAATCTGCCAGGGGTACGAACAGATTGTATGGTTCTAATATGACTTAGTTAGATGAGTTGTATATTTGACAATGTTTGATCCAAATGTTGAGGCTAGGATACGAGTGTAGGGTACCAAGCGTATTCGAGGCTATGACTCGTGAGGGTAAGTCGTACCCCTATGATAGGATTTTGTGCAACTTAAGTGGGGGTATTCTGAACATTTCCCCACTAATAAGGTCCCATAACTTCTAACCTACTTTGGAGGTTATTTACCCTATTATTCCATTCATTAGCACTTAGAGACTTTTCTAAAAAAACTCTATAATTCACTCTATAATTCGCTCAATACTTTTTGGGCAAGGAAAGCTAGGGTTTTAACTAAAGGATTAATTTGAGGCTTGTTTTGGTGATTCCTTTCCATCATCATCTTGGTTAAGGCATGTTCTCTTCTCACATTTTTAATTCTTACTAAAGGCATATATTTTATGAATGTTTTCATGATTTCATTGGTTGTATGATTTTGGTTTTCAAATATGATTTGAGGGTTTTGATATTAAATGGTTGGTCATTGTTTCCCATGGTTTTAATTATGTTTTTATATGCATTAATGGTGGTTTTGGATAATTGGATTGCATGGGAATGGTTTAATGGTAATTGAAATTGGTTTTAATCATATTATGCCCCAAATGTGTTTGAAAAAAGTCTTCCAATAATAATATATTATGCCCCCAATGTGTTCTAATTATGCTTTTATATGCATTAATGGTGTTCAAAACTTGGTAAACGGATTATGCAAGGTTTAAATGGCTTGTGAAGGTAAATGGCTAAATTTTTATGCATGTAGGGTACATGGAATCCCCCAAGTGGTTTAATATGGTAAAAGGAAGAGCACTTGGAAGTCCCCTTAGACATATATATGGTCGGCTAGGGATTGTACTTGCAAGTATGGTCTGTATTAAGAGACCACCATTAAATGGCCAGGGTTAATAAATGGTAAATGGATTGGTTGGTTGCTTGGTAATTGTTTAATTAGTCAATAATGGTGGGATATGTAGCAAATCCATGGAATGTGGAGGTCCCGGGGAGACCAAAACAAGAAACTCATATTTGTCGATGTGAGGTTAGTCTTGTTGATCGTGTGCATGATGTCACACTATATTTTGGGGGATGTACTAGTCATCTCAGGTTTTCTTCCCTGGTTATGCAGCTCACACACTAAGGCTCATCCAATAGGGGGATCTGAACCCATATAGTCCGTGGATTTCCAGCAGGGGGAGCTGAACCCATATAGTCCATGGGTAGTTTAGGATGACAAAGCTACACACCACAGGTAAAGGTTTTTTATTCATGCTAAACTTGGTCCCCTTTCCCGGCATGGTTATATATATATGTATATATATGTGTATGATTATATGCATATGGATAGTTTTACTTGGCTTTATAAAAGGTATTATTTTATCCTTACCTTGAATTTATTCTAGCAATAACTCACTAACTCGTCTACTAGCGGCTGTATACCTATGCTATGCATGAACCGGCCGTTCTACTCCTCCTACATAGTAATTGACTCGAGAATCGACATTTGGACTGAAGTGGTGAGGTTTCATCCTTTAGAAGGCTCTATTTCATGTTATGGATATTTTTAGACACTTTTATTTTATTTTGGATATTGGTTTTGTCCATTGTTGGGGTTCATGTCCCAACCAAATTTTCTTACTCGTTTGGTTAGAGGCTTTTTGGTAATGCTATGGGATGAAATGGGTGGGATCCGTATTGGTCTCAGTCTTGCTATTGGTTTTGACATTGGCACTGACACCAATCGATGGGATTGCTGGTTGTTCCATCATATTTTCTTTTTGGGATTAATTATATTATGTTTTGGAACTTATTTGGTAGTGGCCTGGTTTATGGACTTTGGAATGTTTTGTATGGTACGGTTGGGCGGTTGGAGTGGGACAGCTGGACTCGGTTGGGCCAATCATGATTGTTATCATATCCTAGATTCTTTATATGATCTGTTACTCTATTTAATTATATGCTTGAAATTCAGCCAACTCAGGATAGGCAGTTGGAGGTTGGGTTGGGAAATGGTGGTGGGCTCCTATCCCGATCATTTTTGGGATACCCATTACAACAAGGCCCCCGATTGGGTCATGTCAAAAGTAGGGCTGAGTTTGGTAGAAAAAGCCAAAAAAGTACAATTTTGAAAAAATTATTCAAAAGAATCAAAAAAGAAACTGCACCCAACCTGATTGTGCATTAAAAAATAAAAGAGAGAAAAGTATGGAATAATAGGAAATTGGTTAAAATGTGGACCCCAAAGTTAGTATAGTGTCAAGGAAGCTTTGTAACTTGATATATCCAAATATACCATGCCATCCCCCAAGCCTACATTACAAGCCGAATAAAGTCCCATAAGTTATCCTAACTTGACTTTCTGAATGATTAAGTAATGAAAATAAGAGCAACACTATGGTATTTTATGCACATGAATTGGAACTTCTTTTATGAGTGTGAGTGTCGCTTGACCGTCCCTGCTTTGACATGTATTATGTCATATGAGTGAGTGGCACTACTTTGTTGTGAGGGTACATGGGTTGTATTGCTAGCTTCTTACTTGTTTGGGTAGTGTAACTTGTATCTAGGCATGGTTGTTTGTTCCTAATATATTGGCATAACTTGATTCCTTTGTGCCATATCGTTGTGTTTCATTAATACACATAGTTGGTGTTAAAAGATTGAACTTGGAGAGGGTAAGTATCTTGAGTTAAAATTGTTGATTTACTTCCATAGGTATCTTAAGTTTCTCTCTATTAAGCACCATCGCATTGTTTAGTTATGTTTTATTGCATGAGGACATGCAATGTTCTACTTTAAGGGTATTAATGTGCTATGAATTTATTGCATTTTAGATGCTTAAACTATGAGAATATGCATGTACTTAAGGCTATTTTGTTGGATTTAATGTGTTTTGAAGTGTTTTGAATGAAATTAGTTTTTGGATGCTAAATTTAAGAATATGATGAAAAGTGATGTTTTCGGCCACTTATATTTGGTCATTTGTCATACGTGGCACTTATCAGGAATATGTGACCAAAGTATGTATTAGGACTTGAAGAATAGAAGCTTGGTTGCAGGAATTTGAAGATCTGGCACTTACCTATGTCCACTTGTAGACCATATGTAGAACTTGGGGTCCGTATATGGCTACGGTAAGTTCAAGAATTGACGATCCAGAGAATGCACAAGCTAAAGAAAAATTTCTGGCACTTACCTATGTTTACTTGCGGACCGCATACAGTACTTGTGGACCACAATTGGGTAAGGTAAGTACTAGAAGTACAAAATTCAAAGAGTGAATAGTACAGTAAAATTTTTTGTCACTTACCTGGGTTCTCATGTGGACTGCATGTAATACTTGAGGACTGCATAAGGCCCAAGTAAGTGTCCACCAACTTCTTTGGTCTTTTTTGTCCGGTCTTTGATTCCTAGGGTTTCCATGTAACCTAAATACACTCCTTTGATGTTTTTAAGTCTTATTATGTATGGTTAGTTAAGTTTTCCTATTTTATTAAGGATTTGATTTCTTGGTTTTCTTGTAATCTATAAATACCCTTTAGGCTCTATTTAGTTTATTGATTCATAGAGATATTGATTTACATATTAAGGCATTTCAGACAGAGGCCCTTTGGGTCCCAAGTTCACAGACATCTTATTGTTCTTGGTTTGTTATTAAATTTAAGACTTTGGGATTTCTCCTCTAATTATTGTTAGAGTGATTTTGTAATTTCGTGTTGTGGATTCCATGATTGATCTCATAACTATGAGAGGCAAATTCTTTTAGATAGGGTTGTGGGAACCCTAGCGGATTAACAAAGTAGCGGAACTTCTAAGTCATTCTAGATAAAGATTCTTGCATGTATTAGGATTTCTTCATTCTTTATAATTTCTTAGTGGTGACCAACGTTAAGATCCTGCCTCGATTATTGATACTTACTCCAAAAGAGTAGTAGTGACTAGGCAAAGAATATCACAATAGTAATTTGAAGATTCACTATCGATCCATGCTTATAGGTATTATCTAAGTAAGATCGTTACATGTCATGTAATAACTAGAGACCCAAAAGGTAATAGTTAAATGAGATCCAGGATAAGGGTTAGTAGGTGACATCCTGAGATTCAAAAGGTAAAGGGTGAAATCTAACAACTAGTCCAAAAGATAGTTGATGGTACTTGACTTATCAAATTCTGCATGGAAGGTATAAGAAACGTTCGACGGTGCACGAGAAATCTATGGAGTTGAAAAGTGTTCGTCTTAGATTTTTTACAACCAAGAGAAACCAATTCTTTTCCCTTTTATTATTTTGCTAAATTTCCTCCTTTTACTTTTTTTCTCACTACCTGGTGATTTCAATAAGGTTGAGAAGGATTTTGAATGTATTCCCTGTGGGATTGATCCCAACCTAGTGGGGTCACTATATTTGACAATGACCACTTTATCCTTCTAAGGAGGGGTACTTTAGGCATCAATAGAGGCCTTTTTAGCCTCACCTCTCAACACTTTAACTCGAATTACTCACAACCCAACCTCATCAAATTGATGAGCCAGAATCTGTTCCATTAAGGAAGACCTCACCTCCACAAATGCCAAAACACACCCAGGTGTTGAAATATCAATCCTAACCATCTTGTTAGCCAAAGACTGAACCTCTAAGGACAAAGGTCTCTCCTTAGTCAAAAGATGCGCCAAACTACCCATGCTACTCGACTTCTTACTTAAGGCATCGACAACCATATTATCCTTAACCCAGATGGTAGAGACTAGTAAAGTCGTAATCCTTAACTAAATCCAACGGTACTTCCTTGTATTGATATCTCGCTTGGTTGAGAAATATTGAAGGCTACGATGATCCGAAACAATCTCACAACAGACTCCATGGAAGTAGTGCCTCCACAATTTCAAAGAAAAAACAACTGTGCACCACTCAAAATCATGGGTATGGTGAATTATCTCATGAGAAATTAACTGCGGAGAAGTACATGCATTCAACATACCCTCCTGTATTAATACATCACCTAAACCAATACTAGAAGCATCATAAAAGACAGTAAATCCCACACTTCTTGTGTAAAGGGCAAATAGAAACTGATGTCAACAAATCCTTGGTCTTTTGAAAGCTCTCCTCACAAGCATCAAACACCTGAAATGAAATCTTCTTGTGAGTCAACTTGGTCAATGGAGTTGCAATAGATGAAAAACCCTCAATAAAGAGTCGATAGTAACTCACTAAACTAACAAAACTCTAAATCTCAATAGAAGAAGTATGCCTAGCCCAATCACGAACTGCTACAATCTTGGCCGGTCAACTATAATATCATCTGTGGTCACCACATGACCCAAGATAGAAACAGACTCCAACCAAAACACACACTTGAGATCTTATTATACAATTTTTCTTCCCACAAACTCTAAAGCATAATCCGCCAATGCTCCTTATGGTCAGCCTAAGTCTTGGAATAAACTAAGATATCATTTATAAATACAGTGACTAAAGAATCGAGATATGATCATAACACTCGGTTTATTAACTCTATGAACGCGGATGGGGAATTTAGCAACCTAAAGAACATGACCAAGAACTCATAAATGACCATATAGAGTTTGAAAAGTTATCTTTAGAAACTTTGAATCTCTATTCTTCAACTGGTGATACCTGAACCTTAAATCAATCTTTAAAAACACTAAAGCATCCTAAAGCTGATTTAATAAATAACCAATACGAGGAAGAGGGTATTTATTCTTAATCGTCACCTTATTCAGTTGTCGATAATCAATGTACATACACATAGACCTAATATTTTTTTCACAAATAAAATAGGCACACCCTAAGTTAATACACTAGGTTGGATATATACCTTAGCCAACAACTCCTACAACTGGTACTTTAATTCCTGTAACTCTGTTTAGGCCATCCATTAAGGAAGAATAGAGATGCGCTTGGTGCATGGCTTAACATAAATAGCTAATTCAATATCATGATCTGGAGGCATACTAGGCAAATTTATAGGGAAAACACCTCTGAACTCAATAACAATATGAACAAAATCTAATAAAGGAGGTAAAGCATCATTAACAACAACAACAACAAACCCAGTATATTCCCACATAGTAGGGTCTAGAGAGGGTAGAATGTACGCAGTACATACCACTACATCCGAAGACAAACATCCTCTCTCAACCAAGTGATGAACCTGAAGGGAAGATGTAACTCTCTTGGGACTAAAATAAAGCATACCCTTCGAAGCTATCCTTGAACACTCGGCGAAGCTAAGGTCATGGTTTTAGTATAACAATCTAGCATAATATGATACGGAGCTAACTAATACATAGCCAAGATAACATCAAAATCCACCATATCTAACACAATCAGAGCTACCCAAGTCCCATGCCCAGCAAAAGTCATAACACAAGATTGGTACACCTAATCCACCACTAAAGAATCTCCTACAGGGGTAGATACACAAATACGCATAGCAAGAGGCTCACCAGGAGAATCAAAACCTGAAGCAAAATAGGCAAACAGATTAGAGAAGATCGATCTATGATAAAAAAATATATCCAGATGTAAAACAAACAGTTATGATACCTATGATAATAATGTCAGAAGCCTCTAGATTAGGTCTGGTAGGTATAGCATATCGTAGTCCACAACCACCACTTGACTGAGTAGCCCGGCGAACACCACAATGGGCACCACGACCTCTGCCTCATGCACTTCTAGTAGAACCTCTACCTCTCATAGCCAACATAAAAGTAGCCCTGGAAACATGTAGAGGACTGTTCTTAGACAAATGGTAACCTCATTACATGCAAAGCAACCTCTATGGCCCAACTCAATAAAGGGAGGTATGGCAGAGATTAAATGACCACCTAAAGCTGCTGAGCTAGAAAACCCACAGCCTAAACCTTGGAAGGCTGCCTACATTAGTTTACCATGATACCTAAGTAAATCTCTACAATCTCTACCTCGAGTAGTGTGACCATTGAACTCAACTTAACGACACAACCTCTTGGCGCCTCCGAAAAACACTTAAAGAATAGACTCAGTCATCTTAGCATGATCCACAATACTAAAAAATAATGCCCCATACACTACTATTTGAGTCATATCTAGTTGAAGAGAAATATTAAACCCCTACACAAACCTTCAAATTATCTATGACTCAGTGGCAGTACTGGCATAAGAATATATTGACAAGGCATGACAATATGTTGTATACTTTATAACAGTCATGGATCCCTGCTCCAAGTGAAAATTCTTATCTCTCATATGATCCTTCATACTTGATGGAACAAAACTATCCAAAAAAGCATCAACTAACTGATCGTAAGTCTACTCTAAAGAATCGATAGGTCTGTAACTAACAAGTGACCTCCACCAATCACTGATTATATCTCTTAACCGGTAAGTAGTATTAGCCACCCCATCCAACTCAAGCTAATTAAGATTATACTTCTCACGATAGTTAATCAAGAACTCATATGCATCCTCACCTACAGCACTACTAAACCTAAGAGATCCAAATAAGTGGATCTCTGAAACTACTTTTGATCCTCCGAAGCCATAATTGTACTCACAATAGTAGGAGGCATGGTAAATTTAGTTAGTTGAGATCCTACCTATGAAGATAACATAGCTGAAGGCTAAACTCTTGATGTTAGAATACTATATTCTGATGTAGGCACTAAAGGATGAATAACATTCAGAGTCTATGGAGTACCATTAGTAGATATCGATACTGTCAGAGGGTCCACACTCAGAATTGAAGAATTACCATAGGCAGACTCTAGCACCGATAAGGGTATAACACTCTGAGCTTGAGGAACACCAGGCGCACTCAAAGGAACACCCTCCAAATGGGTCAACAATTGAATCAGCAACCCCTCTAAGACTGTGATAGAAGAATCTATAAGAATAGAGTAGGCCCTATATCTCAAACTTTCTTAACCCAAGGCTTAGGGGAGAGCCTTATAGTACTACCTCTAAACGGGGTAGATCCCCGTGTTTGTCTACTACCTCAGGCCCTTCTATGGCCCTTAACTCGCCCACTATACTGAGCGCTCTCCTCATAGAATATCTCCATTTTTTTAGCCTCACCTAATCTATAGTTTAAACTTTAAAATTAAATTTAGAACAACAAAATAAAAGCAAAATAAAATTAACTAAAATAGTAGGAAAATGAAGAAATTTATACTTACAAAAACTTTTTATTGATATGGGAAATGAGAGAACTTTTATAGAGGAAGACAGGAAATACAAAATAGGCAGACTGATTGGAGAAAATCAATCTAGGATCAAATGACATAGATAAAGATCTAAAAAAAATAGTGATAATACTTGTGATAACAGTGCCAGAAGCCTGTGGCTTTGGTCTAGTGGATATAGAATATCATAGTCCACAACAACCACATGACTGAGTAGCCCGGCGATCACCATAATAGACACCACTACTATGCCTCGTGCACCTCTAGTAGAACCTCTACCTCTCAAAGCCAATATAAAAGTATCCCTGGACACATGGATAGGATTATCCTTGGACAAATGACCAACCTTATCACACACAAAGAAACCTCTATGGCTTAACATAATACGAGGAGGAATGGCTGAAATAAAATGACCACCTAAGGTTGCTGAACTAGAAGACCCACTACCTAAACCATGAAAGGCTTCCTACACTGGTTTACCATGATAACCGTGTAAACCTCTAGAATCTCTACCTCGAGTAGTGTGACTTTTGAACTCACCCGAATGACGCACCCTCTTGGCGCCTCCCAAAAACCCTTAAAGAATAGACTCACTCATCTTAGCATGATCCATAATACTAAAAAAATAATACCACATAAACTACCATGTGAGTCGTACCTAGTTGAAGAGAGATATAAAACCCCTTCACAAACCTTCTAATTATCTCTGAGTTAGTGGCACTGCTAGCATAAGAATATCTTGATAAGGCATGGAAATGTGCCTCAAACTTCATAACAGTCATGAATCCCTGCTCCAAGTGATAATAATTATCTCTCATATGATCCCACATACTAGATGGAACAAAACTAATCTTATGTCTACTCTAAGGAATCAATAGGTCTGTAACTAATAAGTGACCTCCACCAATAACTGATTATATCTCTTAATTGGTAAGTAGTATTAGTCGCTCCATATAACTCAAGCGAATTGAGTTTATACAACTTCTCAAGATATTCAATCATGAACACATATACATCCTCACCTACATCATTAGTAAACCTAAGAAACCCAAATAAGTGGATCTCTCAAACTACTTTTGATCCATCAAAGCCATAATTATCCTCATAATAATAGGAGGCATGGCAAATTTAGTTGGCTGAGAACCGGCCTATGAAGTTAACATAGATGAAGGATAAACACTTGATCTAAGAATACCATACTCTGATGTAGGAACTAAAGGATGAACAACATACAGAGTCTATGGATTACTATAAGCAGATATCGATACTGTTGGAGGGTACATACTTAATCGAAGAAATACCAAAAAGGTAGACTCTAGCATAAATGAAGGTACGACACTTTGAGCTTAAGAACACAAGGTGAACTCAAGGGATTACACTCTAAATAGGTCAGCAATTGAATCAGTAACCCCTCTAAGCTGTGATAGAAGAACTCTATAGGCTTGGAGTAGGCCCTATATCTCAAACATGCTAAACATAAGACTCAGGGGGAGAACCTTATAATGCTACCCTAGATAGGGTAGATCCCCGTGCTTGTCAACTACCTCAGGCCCTTCCATGGCCTAAACTCGCCCTCTATACTCAGCGCTCTCCTCATATAATATCTTTGTATGTTTAGCCACACTGAATCTATAGTTTAAACTTCAAAATTAAATTTAGAACAACAAAATAATAGCAAAAAAAAATTAACTAAAATAGTAGAAAAATGAAAAAATTTAAACTTAAAATTTTTTTTTATTGATATGGGGAATGAGAGAACTTTTACAGGGGGAGATAGAAAATACAAAATAGGCGGACCAATTGGAGAAGATCGATCTTGGCTCAAATAACATAGATGTAGATCTAAAACAATCAGTGATGATGCATGTGATAACAATGTCAGTAGCCTCTAGCTTTGCTCTAGTGGGTGTAATATATCACAGTCTACAACCACCACTTGACTGAGTTGCCCAGCGACTACCATAATTGGCACCACTACTTCTGCCTCATTCACCTCTAGTATAACCTATGCCTCTCATAGACAACATAAAAGTAGCCATAAACGTATGGAAAGGACTATCCTTGGACAAATGGTCAACCTACACTAACCAACCTCTATGGCCTAACTCAATTAGAGGAGGTATGGCTATGATAAAATAACCACCTAAAGTTGATGAACTAGAATACCCACTACCTAAAACTTAAAAGGCTGCCTACACTGGTTTTCCATGATACCTATTCAAACATCTAGAATCTCTACCTTAAGTAGTATGACCTTTGAACTTAACCTAATGATGCACCCTCTTGCCACCTCCCCAAAACCCTTAAAAATAGGCTCGGTCATCTTAGCATGATCCATAATACTAAAAAATAATGCCCCATACACTACTATTTGAGTCGTAGCTAGTTGAAGAGAAATATCAAAACCCTTCACAAACCTTCAAATTATCTATGACTCGATGGTAGTACTGGCATAAGAATATCTTGACAAAGCATAAAAACGTTCCTCATACTTCATAACAGTCATGGATCCCTACTCCAAGTAATAATACTTATCTTTCATATGATCCCTCATACTAGGTGGAACAAAACTATCCAAAAAGGCCTCAACAAACTCATCCTAAGTCTACTCTAAAGAATCAATAGGTATGTAACTAACATATGACCTCCATCAATCACTGGTTATATCTTTTAACTGGTAAGTAGTATTAGCCACCCCATAAAACTCAAACTAATTGAGGTTATGCAACTTCTTACGATAATCAACCAAGACCTCATATGCATCCTTACCTATAACAGTACTAAACTTAAGAGACCAAAATGAGTGGATCTCTTAAACTACTTTTGATCCTCTGAAGCCATAATTGTACTCGTAATAATAAGAGGCATGGTAAATTTAGTTGGTTGAGATCCCACCTATGAAGGTAACATAGATAAAGGCTAATATCTCTATCTAAGAATACCATAATCTGATGTAAGCACTAAAGGACAAATAACATTCAAAGTTTGTGGAGAACCATAAGCAAATATTGATACATCTGCAAGGTCCACAAATAGAATAAGAGAAATACCATAAGCAGACTTTGGTATCGATAAAGGTACAACACTCTAAGTCTGAGTAACACCAGGTGCACTCAAAGGAACACCTTCTAAATAGGTCAGCAATTGAATTAGCGACCCCTCTAAGACTGTAATAGAAGAACTCTATAGTATTGGAGTAGGCCCTATATCTCAAACATTATTAACCCAAGGCTCAGGGGAGAGCCTTATAGTGCTACCTCTAGATGGAGTAGATCCTCGTGTTCGTCTACTACCTTAGGCCCTTCCATTGCCCATAACTTTCC
>JAPEIP010000009.1:88394022-88411280 GCA_026120095.1 Capsicum chinense
TAAACTTAAGAGACCAAAATGAGTGGATCTCTTAAACTACTTTTGATCCTCTGAAGCCATAATTGTACTCGTAATAATAAGAGGCATGGTAAATTTAGTTGGTTGAGATCCCACCTATGAAGGTAACATAGATAAAGGCTAATATCTCTATCTAAGAATACCATAATCTGATGTAAGCACTAAAGGACAAATAACATTCAAAGTTTGTGGAGAACCATAAGCAAATATTGATACATCTGCAAGGTCCACAAATAGAATAAGAGAAATACCATAAGCAGACTTTGGTATCGATAAAGGTACAACACTCTAAGTCTGAGTAACACCAGGTGCACTCAAAGGAACACCTTCTAAATAGGTCAGCAATTGAATTAGCGACCCCTCTAAGACTGTAATAGAAGAACTCTATAGTATTGGAGTAGGCCCTATATCTCAAACATTATTAACCCAAGGCTCAGGGGAGAGCCTTATAGTGCTACCTCTAGATGGAGTAGATCCTCGTGTTCGTCTACTACCTTAGGCCCTTCCATTGCCCATAACTTTCCCTCTATACTGAGTGCTCTCCTCAGATAATATCTCTATATGTTTAGCCTCACCGGATCCATTTCTTACCATCTATGCAGAAAAGAGTAAAACCCTATTTAGAACACAAGGTATAAAAGATTTGTATGATATATAATAAAATAAGAGAAGTTTCTTAAAGATATCTTATAGCCTCTAGAAAATGGATACTAACATCTATGTACCTATCCACGAGACTCTACTAGACACCTTATTCTTACACTATTGAGACTAGTGAAACCTAGATACTTTGTTACCAATTTGGTAGGACCCAAAAACTAAGGTTATGATTGCACTTGTCATGGCAAGCATTGACCAGTAAGCCTATCTCCCAAATTAATATAAAATGAGAAATCAATACCAAAACACAAGGCAAGGCTTCTAAAATAAAGTAGAACCACAGAAATATGATAATAATAGAGGTACAAAACCATAAATACCATACAAATCCTAAAACATGGTGTCATATTGTAAGAACTACAAAATACTTATCAAATATCAAAAGATAAAATGATAGTCCAATATGATCAAAATCTATCTCTAAATGCAAATTAAGACATAAGTTAGATAAGAAGAAGTCATAGGTTAACTCCAAAAGCATAAATTAACTCAAATATACTTCAGATACCGCCTGAATTAGCTACTTTATGGAACACTCGTACCTGGATCAACACCAAAATGATATAGTAGAGGTAACTACAATCCACTTGTACTCAATAGATATCATAAGTTGAGTTGGAAAGTTTAAAATAAAGCATATAAATTGCACACTATGGGTACATAACATGTAATAAAAAAATATCCCAAATGGTAGCCCAGGCTATCTCTACTAATAGTTTAATAAAATACCCATATACCATAGATTAATACAAAAAAAAGCACAAATATACATGTATACCAAATACTATTAAACAAAGAAGAACAAATATGCAGATATCACATCAAGGATAATAATATATTATAGTATTAGTACAACATATGAGATTCAATAAAGATGATGATGTGATGCCTAAGTATATTATACAACCTCTGTGTAAACTGAGTTATGCTTCTAAGGTAGGACCGATGGGGGTTTTCCAACCCATATATAATCCAATATCCAATAGCAAAATCCATGACTCTTCTCCAGCACATCCCTCGGTAGAGGGCCAATAAAGATGTCACAAGCTAGTGTTTCCAGTATTTATGTAGTGGTACTAAAGTTTCACGAATGTATATCATACGAGGAATCAATACTGATAACCAAACAGTATGAGAATTTCTAAAGATATCAAATATACTAACTATGTTAGCTAAAATACCAATCAACAACCCATGAATCTAATGAAATCATATACCAATAGAGTGAATTACATAACAATATGCCATTATACCACATAAATTCCAATTTAGGCTTTCTCATCAAAATAGATACAACCAAAATTATATACATAATGCCAAAACATCATGTAAAACCCCACATGGTCGTATATAGCACATAGTGTCTCATAAAAACAAAATAACACAACATAGGACCCCACAAGGGCACAAAACAAACGTAATTCCATTTTTGTGATTATTTTCCACACCTACAACATGATTTTATACCAATATTAACTTCCCAGCCCAGTCTAAAGAAAGCTAAGCCACAACCTACCTAACTTTTATAAATTGGTAGAAATAATCCTTCAATACAAACAAAACAGAAACAAACTAAATACACAAATATAAAATCAACACATTAAAAAAACCAATGATACCTATACTACCCATTTTTAGCCGAGTTCAAAATAGACCCTCAAAATGAGTTTTTAAAAAAGAAAGGTAAAACTAAAATATTAGTCTAAAAATATATTTTCCATGATTAAAGAAACTTACATAATAAAAGACAAATGAAAATGGGTTGGGATGGTTCTTAAATTAAAGAATTATAAATTTTAGGCCTTCTAACCCAAAATTCCAAAATTCCACAATTCCACATTTGAACTTAAGTTTTAAAAAGATTTAAATAACAAGAATCTAAAAAAAATAATTGAATTAAGGATTGGAGCTTACCCAAGATTAAAAATGAACGAAATTTCCTAAAAACTCAAAACTCTAAGCTCCAAGTCTCAAAAATGGGGGATGAAGCCCACCTAGGGATCGTTTAAGAGACCATCGAGTCACTTAAACAACCACAACTTAAGAGAACATGAACCATTTATCTAATACACGCCTTCTCACGTAAGCTAATAGATGCCGCTTAAGTGATTGGTCTCCTAAGTGAAGGGGGCATTACTTAAGCAATACCCCCAGATCGCTACCAAAATGGGTCCACCAATTGGTGAGTTGGAGATTTCCAAGTCTCCACAAACCTCTTGATATTTATCAATGCAAACAAACTATGCTACTAGACTAAATTTAACACTCTGGACTCAACGATGATATCAAATTTTTTAAAATACGTCATTGCCACAAAGTTGCCCCCCAAAATGCAATTTCATAACTATTTGAATCCTGGGTCAAAATGATATATAAAAGTATTAAAACCACACCAACCATGTTAGAAACCTAATATTGACATTTTGAGTTAGCTGGCATAGTTTGTTTTTCCATACGATGCACAAATCAATAAATGTTGACCAAAGTTAACTATAAAACCTTTATAACTACTAAAGACCACAATATTGCACAAATCAAACTAAAATGCATTGGAAATTATGATGATCATTCTCACACCCCAAAAATCCCACAAATCAATCATGGTGATGGGTAAAATGGTCAAATCACACAAAAATAAAATTTTCAAAAAAATCACCAAATATCATGTCATTACATCGTTATAGATTGAGCTAATTTGTAGTATATTTACGATATTTGCCAGATAGGGGATAGGAATTAGGTATTGGAGGTATACTTGGTATAGTTAGCATTATTTGGATTGTTTAGCCTATTAAGTAATTATAATTTAGGAAAAATTGACTTAGTTACTCATGTTTTAGATATAATTGCTATCTTAGGGCTAATTTTTCCTTATTTAACATCTAAAAGTGAATTGAAATACCTTATTCTAGTAAGAGGTAAAATTTTCCTTAGAATAGATTTTGAGAATTAGAAATAGGCCCCTCCGTCCAACCTTAGGCAAAGAATCGTGTTATCTCTTGTAAACTTCTTTACGTATGTGATACCCTTTTAAATAGTTATTTTTTGATATTTAGGAGATTTGATATATGATATTTATGATAGTTTGTTACTTGGAATTTGGTGCTAATTTTGAACAAGATGAGGTGGTTTATTGATATTGAGTTCTGGTTTAAGTCCGACGATTGATGATGATATTAACGACATAAGTTTTGGTTCAAGTCTAGATAATAATGATATTAAGTTTTGGTTTGAGTATGACATTGAGATTTTACTTTTGATACGATATGGTATGGATGGATTCATTGTTTTGGCTTGATATTTGGTAAATTTATGGAGCTTTAGTTATTTACTTTTCAATGATTATACCCTCTAGGCTTGGGGAGTCCGCGTTGAGTTATTTACTTTTTTGCACTTACTGGCTTATGGCAGCCAGTCCTGTAGTATTATTAATGCAGTCTTTCATATTACATCTGTTTCAACCATTTATTTAAAATATTGGAACGTTCTTCTAGATTTTTCTTTTTACTTTGACTTAGCTTATTTATCTTGCATATTATCATACTTATATCATGATTTAGCTCAGTCAGTCCATGATGCCTATTAAGTACCTATCTCTTTGGTTCTCATACTATACTTCTATACCTTTTTTGTTGTAGATTTGAGTACTAGGGGCATCCATTGATATTGATATTGTGCTGAGTTAAGTTTGGAGATAGATGAGCTCTTGGAGTCAGAGTTGCCTTTTTTTCTTCTACTATTTATGTCTAGTCTTTCCCTATTTGAGATAGATTTATACTTGACTATTTTAGTACTTATGTTCCATTAGTTAGTAGCTCTTGTATTGACACTAGTTGGTCATGGGATAGTTATTAATGCTTTATCTATCTTTTAGGCTATAATAATTGTCTTATTATTATGGTAAGTCTTTACTTTTAATTTTCTGGCTTTTATGCCTTTTTCTACCAAATTAATCCATTGTTTATAGCTCTAGGCTATGATTTGACTTACCTATAAGAGGGCTGAAGTAGGTAACATCATGACTCATACCTTATGGTGTTAGATTATTTTTCCAAGATTGTTAACTTAGTTGTGCTCTTCATACCCTTATTTTATGGCAAGGAGCTATTAGCCACAAGTTGATAAGGATTATTTCTTATATTCGGGCTAGGAGACTTATTTTTATAGGTTGCAAGTCTTATCTCGCTTTTACTCATGATATTTTTATGAAGAGTCTGTCAATTGTCTCTGTTCCTATAGTTTATGAGTTTCTTGATGTTTTTCCACTTGATCTACTTGTTTTTCCTGTTGAGCATGATATTGAATTTTTTTATTGATCTTGAATAAGGCACCCAACCTATTTCTATGGAACCCAACTTATTTATATGGCACCTTATTTTATGTCTCCTACCGAGCTTAAGGTTATTAATTCTTAACTTTAAAACCTTTTGGGTAAGGGTTTTATTAGACTTGATGTGTCTCATTAGGAGACCCCGTCTTGTTTGTGAATAAGACAGATGATTCCACACGTATGTTTATTAATCATCGGCAACATAATAAGATGACAACAAAAAACTGGTATCCAATATCTATCATTGATGCTTTATTTGACCAGCTTCAGGGAGAAATGGTGTTCTGTAAGATTGACTTGGGATCAAGTTACCATTAATTGAGGATTAGGGATAAGAATATCCCAAAACAGCCTTTAGGATATGTTATGGTCATTATGAGTTCCTAGTGATGTATTTTAGGTTGACCAATGCCTCAAACACATTTATGGATTTTGTGAATCACGTGTTCATGCCTTACTAGGATTCCTTCGTTATTGTGTTCTTTGATGATACCCTTGTGTATTTGAGAAGTAGATAGAAGTTTATGCTCAATTTGAGAAATGTGCTCTAGAATTTAAGCAATTATAATATTTTTTCTATATTCTCTAAGTGTGAGTTTTCACTTTAGCTGGTGACATTCCTTTGGTATGTGGTATCTAAGGATAGAATTATGGTAGACCCAAAAAAGATCAAAGTTATTCGTCATTGCGCCAGTCCTGTATCTCTATCTGAGGTTCATTGCTTCATTAGTTTTCCAGTTACCATAGGTTATTCATCGGGATTTTTGTTAATCTTACAGTATCGATAACTAAATTCACTCAAAAGGAGGATTATTTATGATGGCCTGATGAGTGTGAGTCGAGTATTAGAAAGCTCAAGGGATTTCTCACTTCAATTCCTATCTTGGATCTTCCTATTGAGGGTGAGGGATTCACTATATATTGTGATGCTTAAGGTGTTTATTTGTGTTGTGTGTTTATGTAGCAGTGTCGATTTATTTCTTATGCATTGAGGAAACTAATGGTGCACGAGCTCAACTACCCTAGTAATAATCTAGAGTTTCCAGTGGTAGTAGCACATGTTATCTTATGCATCTGGGTAACATAATGTGCATGAGTTATCTTTATGGAATGCATTGTGACATTTTCATGAATGACCTTAGTCTTCACCACTTATGACCCTGAAAAAGCATAATTCTAGGAATCATAGATGGATGAAGTTGCTTAAGGATTATGACATCTGTATTTTGTAATATTCAAGCAAGACGAACGTGGTAGCAATCGCCATGAGTCGAGAGGCATTAAATATGGGCAGCTTGACTTCTATTTTAGTTATTCGGAGGTCATTGGCATAGGACATCCAATCCTTAGAAAAATTGATGGTGCGACTTGATGTTTTAGATCGTAGAATGATTCTTTCTAGTGTTGAGGTAAGGTCTTCACTATTTGAGCAGAAGAGGAAAACAAGAAAAGAGTGTCACTGAGGAAAAATTTAGCATCAAATTATGGTGCATGTGAATATACATGGTCTCTTAATGTAACTAGATATCTTATACATATACTTAGAAAAAACATATATTTCTTTAAATTGTTCCCATATTATTTTCTTTCCCCCGAGCTTCAATTTGTCATGTTTTGATTGATTTAAAGACAAGCCTAAACTTGACACATTTTACTAAGATCCCTCTCAATTATTATTATTCCTTAGATTTTTGAACATCTCTTTGATCCAAATACAATGTTCTAATTTGTAATAAATGGACAAAAAGATGGAAATTTAAATTTAAAGACTTAAATTAAAATAATACAGTCAGAAAGGTCTAACAGATAGATAGGGAATCAATAACCATCCCAAGACTCAGTAATGTCGGTACAAAAGCTACTACAAATGAACTATAAGTACTAAATAGAAAAATATAATTTGTCTCAAAGATGAAAGATTAGACATAAGTAAATATAAGGAAAAAGGATAAATCCTATTTCAAGAGCTCACTCAATCTTCAAAATCAACGCTTCACGAGTGTCTCTTTAATTGGAAGCTGAAAAGAACCCTTTATCTATAAGAAATTCCCTTTTGGAGAATAGAGATATCAAATTCAACAAGATGTCAAATTAATTAACCATAAAGTAGGTCTTTCAAGATTTCTTCTATATTTGGGGAGAATCTCAACCTGGATTTTAGTATTCTAGACTATACTTTAAAGATGGAAAGGGTCTTTACACTAGCACTAGATTTAAATTTTCTAGTTCTGATAGAGTCTAGATTTGAGATTTTAGTCTATTCAAAAGAGGTTTGATTTTTCACCATTATTGTAATTGTCATTTTGAGGATATGAGACTTTGCCTCATTCATGGTCAGTTGTTGAGTGTTGAGTATAAGAAGGATACCAATCTGAGGATGTTTTGAGGTTTGATAGTCGCATTAATGTTCCAAGGGTTGGTGACTTGATTTATTCTATTTTTCATGAGGCTCACAACTCTAAATATTCTATTCACCCAGGTACAACTAAGATGTACAGAAATTTTGAGGCAACACTATTGTCAGTAGGTGAAGGATAAGCATCAAAGTCCTGGTCGATTGATTCAATGGTTTCCTTTTCCTTATTTGAAATAAGAGTGGATTACCATGGACTTTGTTATTGGTTTGCCTCATACCTCCTATGGTTCGAAAGGTATTTGGGTCATTATGTACTGATTGACCAAATTGGCATATTTTATTCCTATTCAAATGTCCTTCACTGTCGAGATGTTAGCCTGTATCTATGTTTGTAAGATAATCTATTTGCATGGTGTACCTGTATCTATCATTTTAGATAGGGGCTAACTTTTTAGGAGGAATTGGTTACTAAGGTGGATCTTAGTATAACCTTCTTTCCTCAGACCAATAGGTAGTTGGGGTGGACTAGTTAGGTTTTTAAAGATATGCTCTAAACCTGTGATATGAATTTTGGAGGTCAGTGGGAGCAAAACTTAGCTTTGACAGGGTTTGGATATAATAATAGGTATTATTTTAGTATTAAGATGGAACCATTTGAGGTTTTGTATGGTAGACTTTGTCGTTCTCTGCTTGGTTGGTTTGACACCTCTGTGGTTAGACCCTATAGTACTAACTTGCTTCAAGCATCATTGGATAGACTCAAGGTGATTCAAGATGGGTTTAGGGCAGCTCCGAGTAGGAAGTAGCTTATGTATAGCATAGAATTCATGCCTTGATATTTTGAGTTAGTGATTGGGTAATCCTTCGACTATCGCCCTTGACAAGTGTGATGAGGTTTGGGAGGTAATGCAAGCTCAGCGCCAGATATATTGTAACCTTTGATATCATTTGCATAGTTGGTGTGGTGGCTTATGAGTTAGCCTTACCCTAGATTTTCTATTGTCATATGCTTTTTAATACTTCTATGTCATGGCAGTATATCCCAGATGTATCTCATGTGCTTAGATGGGACTCATTTCAAGTGGATGAGTGGTTTTCCTTCGTGAATGAACCGGTGTTCATATTATCCAGGGATGTCAGGTAGTTGCACACTAGAGAGACTACAATAGTTAAGGTTCACTAGAGGCACCGCCCAATATAGGAGGCTACTTGGGAGATCAAGAGAGAGAGATATGTACCAAGTATCCTAACCAATTTGAGGCTTTAGGTACATCCAAATTATTTACTTTCACATATGAAAGTTCTTTAAGTAGTGGATATTATAATGACCCTCCAGGTCATTTTTGACATTTTTTCTAGGATTCACTATTTAAAGCTTTCCTATTCCTTCCCCAAGTCATTTTATGACTTATTGGAGCTAATAGTACAGTTAACGGGTAACTCATTTAATTTTTAAAGAGAAATTCTACTTTTAAAGTCCTCATTGGTTAAAGTTGGATACCTAGTGAAAAAATTAGTCAAATGACACCATGCCAATTTTGATAGATCCAACAGCTTTGGAGCATTGATTTTAGGCTATATGGACCCTTGGTTTGGGTCCCATGGCTTACAAAAACTTTTTGAGAAATTAGCCAGAAGTTAATAAAAATAGCACATGGGTGTAGGACCTACTTTTCATTAAATAAGCTTGGATGGAAATTTTGACTGTGCCATTGAGTCGACATCAATTTTGATAGGGTAGCATAGTTTATTTGCATATACGAGTTTCCTAATAAATCTCAAGGGGTAGGTGGAGACTCAGAATAATTCCACATCTCCAACTGGTGCATTGCAGCTGGTGAGCACTAAAGAAGCCCTTTGGGTACTTTAGCAGAGGGCTCTTTAGTGACCCTCAGGTTTTTAGCGACCCTTCAAGCATAGCAAGTATTGCTTTAGCAGTAAGTTTGTCCCTAAAATGCAATCCCGATTTAATGCTAACTTTTTTGCTTTAGCTACCTGGAAATAGTGAGTAGGTACCGCTTAAGTGGACATTAAGGCACTTTAGATCTGACAACTAAAGTGGCCCAGAACCTGCTTTAGCATCACCTAGTAGGTATATATATTCCCACTCATCCCATTTT
Source organism: Capsicum chinense (assembly GCA_026120095.1). Lineage (NCBI taxonomy): Eukaryota > Viridiplantae > Streptophyta > Magnoliopsida > Solanales > Solanaceae > Capsicum > Capsicum chinense. The sequence goes on from JAPEIP010000009.1 coordinate 88,403,507, forward strand.
CTCCTACTTTTCACCCATTTCCATGAGAGTAGAACCCTAAAAAGTGTGAAAACTTCGGTGAATCATTGGTGGTAAATTTGGAGAGTTTGTGAACTTAAATTACATATTTCATCTCTAAACTTTTGGTAAGTTTTCATCAATTCCATGGATTAATTTTTCATAATTTCCCAAAAATCAAAAGAATATTGGTGGGTTGATTGTTATTGTGACTCAAACACATACGCAAGTGCACCTGATCGTACAAGTAATATAGTGATTTTGACAATCAAATATCGTTCCCACAAGGACTAAGCTACTAGAAATTTAACCAACTTTTAGTTTCAGATGATGAGTATTAGGTGGTGTATAGTATCAAGATGATTTTGAAATTGAGAATAAAAATGTAAATTAATAAACAAGAAATAAAATTTTATGACTAAAGCAAAGCAAGCAACGGTTGTAAATTGTTATAATAAGAATTCCAGGGTTGAGGCTTCTCGAACAATCATACAAATCTCTATTCTTATAGTAGTTTAATTGGTTATCGACTATTGGTTCGCAAGGTTTAGGCAACGATCTTGGTCTCCCAACCTAAAATCTTTTATCTATTAAATATTACAGCTCTAACTCCCGTAGATATACAACTATTCTTCTTGATTCATAAAGTTATCTTCTTGCAATTGAACCAAACAAGGCTTCTAGGTATATCCCTATCCTAGATGCTAATTCAAAACCCCTTATTTTATAAAAGGGTAAGAACCTTGCTCCTTAATTTCCTCATTCTAATCTACAATTCTCCTCCCAGATTCACATAGAAATATAAATTTATTCTAATATCGGCCAAGCATTAAAATAGTAAGCTCAAGAAATTAAGAAAAACCAAGATGATAATTCCAAAAGAAACTACTATAAAAAATATCAAAGAGTAATCATGTTCTTGACCTCAACCCCAGAATAAGGGTATTTAGTCACTCATGTTTGAATTGAACATCCAAAATAAGCAATTAATCATACAAAGAATGAATCTTGAAGTAAAGAAGTTGAAAAGAATCTCTAAGAACCCTAAAAGACAGATCTTTTTGCTTTTCACCGCTGCTAACTTGCCAAAAAGTCCCCAAAATTATCCTGGATTTTTTCCTTTTATAGTTGGGACAAAAAACTAAAAATCGTCCCGATTTTGCCAGGCGGCGCGTCGCTCTATGCCTTCAAATGCCATTTATTAACAAAATCTGGTCAAATCATAGAATTCAATTATGCAGTGAAAGTTTGTGAAGTACAGTCTCACCGCAATGCGCCACTATAACGGTGAGCCACTGGATTTAAAAAATTGTGAAATATCCTTTCTCCGTGATGCGCTAAACTTTCAGGTCACACAAATGGACAATTGGGACTGCACCGCGATTCGGTGGTATCACGAACCTACACTGGAAAGTGGCATATGTGACTTCCTTCCTCTCCACGATGCACCATAATCACGGATCTTCACTGGAACTCAACCAAAGCCATTTATTTGGTTGGCACAACATAGAGTCTCAATGATAATTCCTAACTTACAACTTTCCTTTTTGAGCTCTATTTCAATACCTTGTATTCTTCAATCACTCCATATCATTACTGTATCCATTTGCGTCCAATTCTTCAAGATTTTATCCTGAAAGGGATAATCATATCCATTAGGCATGAAATGAAATTAAAGATGAAATATACATAAGAATTTATATAAAAGTTCTCGAAGCACGTCTAAATGTTGGTGCATATTGGTTCTTTGAGAATATAAATATGTCCAAGATCACCACCCACACTTAAAACCTTGTTCGTCCTCAAACAATTTAATTCAAAATCTCAATCACTTCCTCTTTACACCATCTCAAAGTTATGTTGCAATGGGCACTTACAGTTTGCAATATTGTATTCTTACATAAGCATGTCATAACAATTTTAGTACATGGGACAAGTTAGTTCAATTTTTTTCTACCTCTATAATGGATTTCTAACATGTCGGTGAACTCAATCAAAGTACTCAATCCAAAAAAATGCAATAAGTAATCCGAATTTCATCGGCATGTAACCTCACACAAAGAAAACTTCCCCATATTAACTCGCAATGATATCTATGCAAAAATAGGGGAGTGTCAAAATCAAATCGCTCTCTCTCAATAATGAATTCATACATGCTAGTGAATAAACCATTTTCTTGCGCTTAGTGTACTACTCCACTAATAGCCGGATGTTAAGGTGAAGGATCAACTAGGTCATTTCGGCTTTTAATGAATGCTAGGGGACAAGTAGATACTATTTAGGAAATAGTGACTATTGCTCTTAAGCGCTTTAATACAAGAACTATCAATTAAATTGATTCTCCAACAATAATTTACCCTACTATTATCTCCCCATTCTTTTATATTTCAACTCCTCTTTCAATTAGCTTATTCACTAAAACCATAGTGGGGGTATTAAATTTTTCTTCCAAAATGCTATTCTTTTTTTTGCACCAATTTTATGCTACGCACCCCTATTATAGCCACCCTTAACTTAAGCAACTTGCCTTCGTTAAGTTGCATATTATCCCACTGTACTAGGGCCAAAATAGGTTCATTATAACATTTCTGGCTCAAATTAAAAACATTTTAAAGCACAATTTCTTTTTTTTACTAACTCCCAACCACACCAAGAACTTTCAAAAATCAATAACCACTACTTTGGGGCTTCAATTTCACCTTTTCTTCTTTTTTTCAAACTCCTAATCTTCTCTTAATTGTATATCAAAACATTGAGGATCTTATTTTGATCAATTTAATATTTAGCAATGAAAGTATAGGGCTACCAAAGAAATAGGCTAAAGACTCAACGGGGCTTACTAGGACTATGCACCATGTTAGGTATATTTTGGCTAGAAAAACAGCTGTCAAAGAAATTCCTACATCACTTCCTACACCAAACACCTTTTATTTCACTTTACAAACACATTGGGTGTAATATCCCACAAAATTCTCTCATAGTCTAAGCCTTAGGGCGTGTTCAGTAAAGCATAAATCCGGCCCTAAAAGATGGATAAGTGCCTTTCCAAGTAAGAAATATTTTTAACCATGTAGAATTTCCCTAATATAGACTTTTTTTCATGTAGAGAATTGAATAATCTTTCCATCAATACCAATTTTATCAAAATTCGGCATCAGACGAGTAAGTTATGGTTGTTTTACGGAAAGCAGTCTGAACCGCCCAGGAGCGATGGCCGGGTTGATGAACCGTCGAGCTTATAATGGACCGTCGCCCAGCCCATCGCAACAAAGGTAGTGACTCCCTTTCGTGGCCCAAGTGTGATGTCCAGGATGATGGACCGTCAAGGTTACGAAGGACCATCACTGGGACTGCCGCCGCTGCGGTAGTGTGACCTCATCCTGGCCAATGTGCGATGGACGATCTGACGGACCATCAAGGCTATGATGGACTATTGCATCGAGGCAGTGTATTATTTTTCTGACCGATGTGCGATGTACAATCCAACGGACTATCATACTAAGCGACGGACTATCGTAGCCCCCATTCAACATTTTTAACTTGATTTTAAAAGGGTTTTTTGGTCTTTTTCCCACTCTTTTCAGACTTTATTTATATCCGATCAAGGTTCACAATTTCATTCTTCATCTTTAACATCAAAAACTAGGGTTTTTATAAAATCAAAACCCTTCTTTTTTCTTCAAGAAAAATCAAGAAATCAAGAATCTCTCTAAGAGCCTTCAACAAAAAGTTACCTAAGATATGCAAATATTGATTCTTGGGTCCCTTTCATCCAAGAAGCTCAAGAACCCTTTTCTAAATTTCAAAGATCATATGTTTATGAGTTTTCATGATTCATGTGAATTGAAATTGGAGTTCATACCATTATTGAGTTATTCATGTTTGTTTACAAGGTTTTCAAGCTTTCACCCTAGTATGTGATATTCATGCGATGTTCATGATAAAACCTCTTTAAGTTGCTTGATAAGTGATGTGTTCATGTAAATTAAGTGTAGAAATTTTTGAATAAGCAAAGCATGCTCCCCATATGTTTGATAAAATGCTTATGTGAAGGAATTAGAGCCATTATAGCATATTTACTAGAAATCCCCAATTATGTGCAAGCCCATGCATGCCAAGTGTTTGTTGAAAATCCTTAGTGAATGAATTGTGACATGATAGCATGAAGTTTCTCAATTAGGTGCTCTTCGGTACATGCCCAGACTTTAATACATGCTAAGTGTTTGATGCAAGACCTTGCCGAATGGAGTATGAGCCAATAGCATGCCTCCCTATACTATCACATGTTTATAATTTCTAAATGCTTGAAGAGATGCTTTAATGATTGTGATTGTAAATGAATGCCCATGGTCTTGATTATTCAAGAATGGTTATGTTTTACTCGTATGTTATCGAGTCTTGGGGTATTTATACCCAATAATTTAGTTGTAGTCTAGAGCCAATGTCAGTTTTCACGATAATCTCAGTCAAGCCACGATTCTTAGAACCCAGTGAGTTACAGAACTCAAAACTCTCAAACAGTTATAGAACTTGAGAAATCCCATAAATCTCAGTGATCTCAGTAATCTTAATATCGCTAGTATTATAGTCTCAGTTCAGTACTCAGCTCAGATCTAGAAGAAATCAAGTGTTCAATTCAGTCTTCAGTAGTATTCGAGTAATCTGTCCCTAGCTCAGTATTATTTAGTTAGATGACAAGATTCAGTAGTATTCTGTTAGATACAGAACCAAGTAAATTTAGCATAACTCAGTCAGACTAGTCGAGAAACATGATCAGTATCAAATTTGACTCAGTTTAGGTTCAGTTGAGAATCAGTTCAGAGTCTTTCAGTTGGAAGTAGGAGCTAGCACTGAGTGAAAGCAGGGATAGCGACTCCCTGTTAGAGAGGTACAGTCGTTTGGAGTAATTCCTGAACTCTAGAATTGCATAGACAGTGAAGGATGTTGGAGTCACCCATTAGAAAAGGCTTCTCACCCGTTAGAAAAAGGCTTGACTATTATATTGCCTTAGAATTGACTTCCTGTGAGGGTCACCTGTTACAGAGGCTTCACCAGAGAGGTCTTTGACCATGGCACAGTATTGACACCCTTCCACCTAGGGTTACAGGTTGGACCCCACCAGTTCAAATTTGGGGTATGTCAGTTAAGTAAGCACTCCCACAGTTGCAGTTTTAGTATCAATCTTCAGAGTAGAACTAAAAAATAAGGACTGTTAGATATAGTCATATATCTCAATAAGGAACTCAGATAGTTCTATTAACTTATGGACCACCCGCTAGATAGGCATGGTCCCACATTAAGTTATTGAGTAATCTCATTATCAGATCCAAAGATCACCCGTTAGATAGGCTTGATCTCAGTCTCAAATTCAGTTGAGTAATCTCGTTATCAAATTCAGAGATCACCCATCAGATAGGTCTGATCTCATTCTTAGATTCAGTGATTATTCTCATCATCAGATTCAGAGATCTTCTACTAGACAGGTTTGATCTTAGACATTATCATTTTTTATCATTGATCGTAGATTAAGGGATCACCCATTAGAGAGGTTTGATCTCAAATTTATTTAGGTGAGAGTAGAAAGCTCAGATTTCAGTCATTGACATGAGTAGATTCAGTTAATCAGTTTCAGTATCATCAGTTTTTGAGATCACTTGCTAGATATGACTGATCTCAACTTCAGTACTCCGTTATCGATTTCAGGAGATTTAGTTATTCAATGTCTCAGTATTAGTAGTGAGTTCAGATGGCAGTAAAGTAGTATTCGAGTTTCAGTATTTAGAGTCATGATGATTTTAGTTATGGTTTGTGCATTCATGCATATGTTCGAATTCAGTATTCTTATGATTATTCAGTTAAGTAACTGTTTATGCATAATCCCTTGCATTTATCCTTACCTCATCTTCGTACTCATTGAATTCCCATACTGTCGTATTTAAGCTATGGTGTTTTATTTGACACCATAGATTTAAAGGCATGAGATCCAGAGTACCCTTAGCAGCTCAGTCCCAGTCAGCAGCAGTAGTCGTAGCAGTTAGTCCTCTTCATTTGAGGATGATCCTTAGTTTATTATTTCATCAAGTTTGTTTTATTTTTAGAACACGAAGTTAGTTGGGTACATGTCCCATCAACTCCATAGTTCAAACAGTTTAGAGGCTTTTCAGACAGATGTATCAATATTCAGTTTTCAATTTTGAGTATTTTTTGATGTTTTAAACCTTATGGCCAGTTTCCACATTTATTATATATATTATGTAGTGCTCAGTACAGATATCAGTAGAGGGTTATCTTGTGTTCCTTCGAGATCACGAGCACCATGTGACATTCTGGTTTTAAAAAATCATATTGTTACACTGAGTAAGTTCTAAACATTTCTATTCATGTAGAATATATGTAAACCCTCACACTCAAAGTACATGAACAGAATCAAATCAATTCCTTAAGGTTCCTGATCTTGTTCTTTATTGAATTCAAAATTAAGCCGACACATCAGATTTCACTTATCAAGATTAAATCATCTGTACTTAAATCCCTTCTTAAAATAAAGACACTTATATATTTTTTTAATCTAATTTAATTCACATTACTGCAAAGATGGCCCATTCCACACACTCCTCTAAGATGGTGATTAGGTTCTCATTTATAGACACCTACGAATTACTCTATCTGAACCTTGGTTAAAGAGGTATGTTTCATCCCAAATATAGGCACGTGAATCATGAAGCAATTTCTTCCTTTGTTGTGTAGTGGCATCAGGAGGGTACACCTCACAAGCTATCAAATTCATCATATTAGCATACTATGGGATCTCAACTATATCTAAAGAAAACAACTTTTCATTAGGAAACTCTTCTTTAATACTAAGAGACTCATCAACAATATGGTTTCGACTTTCTAGCTGTGACAAGTGGTCAGCACTTTGATTTTCAGATCCCTTCTGATCCCGAACCTCAAGATCAAATTTTTGTAATAGTAGAATCCAGCTAATCAGTCTAATCTTTGCATCCTTCTTGTTCACAAGATACTTAATTGCAGCATGATCAGTATGAACAATGACCTTAGTGCCAACTAAGTATGATCTAAAATTGTATAATGCATATGCCACTGCCAACATCTCTTTTTCTGTAACCATATAATTAACTTAAGCATCATTCAACACTTTTATAGCATAGTAGATCAAACAAAATACTTTGTCCTTTCTCTGACCCAAAACCGCTCCCACAGCAACATCACTCACATCACACGTCAGCTCAAATGGTAATTCCTAATCTGGTGCAATCATAATAGGTGCTTCAATCAAATTCTTCTTTAGTTTTTCAAAAGCTACTTGGAAATCATCCCCAAACTCAAAATTTTCCTATTTCTCCAATAATTTGTACATAGGGTCTGCAATCTTTGAGAAATCTTGAATAAACCGCTTATAGAAACCTGCATGTCCCAGAAAGCTCCGCATTACTTTCACTGGGACTAGATATGGAAACTTTTAAATAACTTCAACCTTCACCTTATATACTTCAAGTCCTTTACATGACACTTTATGGCCTAGGAAAATTCATACCTTAACCATAAAGTGGCATTTCCCCTATTCAGCACCAAGTTTGTCTCTTCGCATCGAGCTAGAACTCTATCAAGATTCTGCAAGAACTTTTCAAAAGAATTAACGTATATAGAGAAATCATCCATGAATACCTCTATAAAGTCTTCAAACATGTCAGAGAATATAGCCATCATACATCCCTAAAATATAGCAGGTACATTGCATAGGCCGAAGGGCATG
>JAPEIP010000009.1:88417252-88431588 GCA_026120095.1 Capsicum chinense
AATATCAAAGAGTAATCATGTTCTTGACCTCAACCCTAGAACAAGAGTATTTAGCCACTATTGTTTGAATTCAACATCCAAAATAAGCAATTAATCATACCAAAAATGAATCTTGAAGTAAAGAAGTTGAAAAGAATATCTAAGAACCCTGAAAGATAGAACTTTTGCTTTTCTACACTGCTATCTTACCAAAAATTCCCCAAAATTTTCCTGGATTTTCCCTTTTATAGAAGGGACAAAACACTAAGAATCTTCCCAATTTTTCCAGGTGGCGCATTGTGCCATGCTTTGAAATGCCATTTCCTATCAAAATCTCATAAATCATAGAATTCAATTATTCAGTGAAAATTTGTGAAATACACCCTCATCGCGATGCGCCACTATCGCGGTGAGCCACTGGATTTAGACAATTGTAAATTATCTTTCCTCCATGATGCGCTAACCTTTTAGGTTGTACAAATTGACAATTGGAACTGCACCGCGACTCGATGTTATCATGAACCTACACTGGAAAGTGACATCTGTGACTTCCTTCCTCTCTGCGATGCACCATAATTGTGGATCTTCACTGGAATTCAACCAATGTTATTTTGTTTGTTGGTGCGATACATAGTCTCTCCAAATGAGAATTCCTGACTTCCAGCTTTCCTTTTGAGCTCTATTTCAATACCTTGTATTCCTTCTATCATTCCATATCATTACTGTATCCAATTGCATCTAATTCTTCAAGATTTTATCCTGAAAGCGCTAATCATATCCATTAGGCACAAAATGGAATTAAAACTGAAATATACATAAGAATTTATACAAAAGTTCTTGAAGCATATCTAAATTTGGATGCATATTGGTGCTTTGACCATATAAATATGCCCAAGATCAATTATAGCACCATTTGAGCTTAGAATTCACCCATTCTTGAGGGTAAATGTTCCTCGAGGGTGGAGGGACGTATTATCAATTTTGAAAGTGCGATTTCACAAACCAGCCCCACGTGGAATTTTTACGTAATTTTGGACCCGAAGCACAAAATTTTAATTTGGTTATTGGTGTTATCATATTGATGAAGAGATTATGATTTTGGTAGCGCGGCATCTCGCGGAAGCTTCTCAAGGGGAAATCAATGGTTTAGCAGATTCTTTGGGCTTTTCTTTAGTGTCGTAGTAGGTTAGGTTTATCTTACTTATAGATTGAAATACTTCGTAGTATATTTATGATATTATGCTAGATAGGTTACCTGAATTAGGTCTTGGAAGTATTATTGGTATAATGCTGGACTATTTAGCCTATTAAGGAACCATAATTTAGGCATAATTGACTTAGTTTCTCATGATTTAGGTGGAATTTCTATCTTAGGTCTAACTATGTCTTATTTCTAATCTAGCAATTAATTTAGCTACCTTATCCTAGTATGGGGTAGAATTTACCTAAGAATAAATTTTGATAATCAAAAGTAGGCCCTTCTAGCTAACCTTAGGCCATGATTCATGATAGCTCTTTTAAGTATCTATACGCATGTTATACCATTTGAAAACTTATTTTTGGACTTTAAGGAGATTGTATATATGATATTTATACTAGTGTGGTACTTGGGAGCTTATGCTAATTCCATGAAAGACCCAGTGGTTAATTAATATTGGGTTTCGGTTCAGTTCTTACAATTTATGATGATATTGATGACATGAGTTCTATTTCAACTCCAACAAATAATGATAATTATAATGATGTTATTGAGTTTCTATTTGACTCCGACATTGAGAGTTTTTATAATATGATACGGTATGGATGGATTTATGGTTTTGTCCTGATATTGGGTAAATTTATGAAAATTTGGTTATTTACTTTCCTTTGATTTCACCATTTGGTCTTATAGGGGATCATGTTGGGTTATTTACTATTTCACACTTACTGGATTATAGGCGCCAGTCTTGTAGTATTATTTATACTTCTTTCCATATTATATCCATTTTAATTATTTGCTTATATTATTAGAGCGTTATTCCAAGTTTGCCCTTTTACTTTGACTTAGCTTATTTATCTTTCATATTATCGTACTTATATCATGATTTAGCTCAGTCGATCAATGATTCGTACTGAGTTCCCATGTCATTGGTACTCATATTATAATTTTGTAATATTTTGGTATAGATTTGAGTACTAGTGGCCATTATTGATAGGGTGAGCTCTTGGAGTCAAATTTTCCCTTTTCCTTTCTACTATTTATATCTAGTAATTTACTTGATATAGATTTGTATTTAACTATTTTTGTACTTATGTTCCTTTTGTTAGTAGTTGTTGTACTGACATTACTAGGTCATGGGATGGTTATTGATGTTTTATCTATCTCTTATACTGTAATTACCGTAACTCTTTACTTGTAAATTTTTGGTTTCAACGCCTTTTTCTACTAAATTATCACAATTTCTTATATCTCTAGGCTATGGTTTGGCTTACCTATAGGTGCCTTCATTACATGTAAATCAGGGTGTGACAATATCTTGTTTGCATTTATAAAGTTCTAAATGAATCTTAAGCGACTGATTAGTGTCAGTTCAAATTAAGCAATTAGGGTGCCAAATATTTTGTACAACCTCTTTAACGGTGTAGAGACTGCTTTACCAGTAGCCACTTTATCAACTTAAGAATGCTTTAGATGCAGCTGGCAAATCGAGGCGTGGTTCTTATGCGCCCACCTCACTACTTTTGTGATCATCAGCTGCTAAAGAAACCATCACTAAGAGTTGTCTATATTTTATTTTCTATAAGTTTCAGTTGTACGTTTATATATAAAGCTCAATTAGAGACAGTTGGGAGCTCGATAACTATGGGAAACTTATGTGCTGAAGCTGGGATCAGCAAAGGGCTCTGTAGATATTATTTCCCTACATTTATTTTGTAAGTTTATGGTTGAATTATTTAAAATAGTTAAACTCATGTTTTCCTCATTTATCTTAAGTTTATTTCGGGGCTAATCTGGGAGTGGATTACACTCATTTTTTGGGACAAATTATCCTTGAGTTGAGAAGGATGTTGTAACGATTTTAATTTCATGATTCCACAAGTGGGCCTCATGTGGGATTTTTACTAAAATTTCTGACCTGAAGCATAACTATCCATATAGGTATTGATATTTCTATATGTATGTGTATAAAATTATTTTGATAGCATGGAAGCGATCAGAGGCTTCTCAAAAAGGAAAAGTTTTGTCATACATGATTATTTGTGCTTTCGGTAATGTCTAGGTTGGCTAGTCTTACCCTTCTTCTGGACTTTGTATGATTATATTATTATAATATTAATGTGCTAGTTATGGATAAGTTCTTATAACTTAGGAATCTTTTTAGTGACTATTGCCTATTTTAGCTGATTAGGGCCCTTCCAGGTATAGTTAAGCCTGGTATTCTCTTATACTAGCTTATGATCATCCCTTTGGGCTAGACTTAGTGTACATAGTTCCTTTGAATATAATTGAGAAAATTTTCTAGGATTGGATAGGTTCTTTCCTTCGGTAGGGTTTTTTAGACTAGTCGAGGGCCCTATTGGCCCTTTGTATTGTAGAATGCTTAGAATAGTTCTGCATTAACCTAAATGACTTTTTTCCACTTTCTTCGGCTAATTCTTCAGCTTTAGGCTTACATAGTCAGTTTAATGAGCCTTTTTAGCTTTGTTACCTTAGGTAGTGTAGTAGTTAACCTTAAATCGCATTTTTCAACTTAATAACCTCTATCACCTTAAAAGATTGTCATGACTTTGTAGTGTGGGAATAATTGGACTTAAGTGGAACTATATTCCTGGAGTGTTATTACTTATCTTACTTATCAGTTCTAGTTCAAGTCGGCTCCTAGCAATATTGTTATTACTCATCAGTTCTGATTCAAGTTCAAACTATAATGATGTTATTCTCTAGTTTTGATTTGATTTCGCTATTTGTTACCTTTATAATACTGATTTAGGATAAAAAAAATCCTGTAGAAACTGGCAAGACTTGTGGTTATGACCAAAAAGGAGTATCAGGTACGCTTATCACATGCTAGCTCATTTTACATTTACTATTGTTCTTATTTCATCCATCTATTTGACATGACCAAAACCAGGGCCTAGTTGTGTTGGTTTCTTCAAGCCTAATCTGGATCAGAGACCACCCCCAATTCCCTACCATAACCACCCTACACCTAATGTTGTGACATAACCTGACTAGGGACTTTTTCGTAATGGGTGTCCCAAGTCCAACCAGGATCAGATATCACCTCCATTGCCAAACCAACCTCCAGATGTCTGTCCTGAGTTGGCTAAATTTTATGCATGTAGCAAGATAGTTTAACAACTCACATGAGGACTCTAGGGTAGGATCGCAATAGTTACCAACCCAACTAAGTCCAACTATCCCATACCAATAATCCAGCCATACCAAACCATTCAAAAACAAAGGCCATAAACTAGGACATAACCAAAGATGTTCTGAAACATAATATAATCAAACTAAAAATAAAATATGATGGAACAACAAACAATATCGTTCAATGATGTTAGCCCACCAAATTATTCTAATGCCAAGGCTGACAACAATACCGATCCCGCCCATTCCAACCTATAGAAGTACCATAAAGCCTCTAACAAAAAGAATTATAAAATCAGGTTGGGACAAGCCCCAAACCATGGACAAAAAATATCACAAAATAAAATCAAAATGTCAAGAAATATCCATAACATGAAATGGAGCATTTTGAAATGATGGAAGATCACCACTTCAGTCTGAGTGTTGTCCTCGAGTCAATCACTATGTTGGAAGAGTAGAAAGGTTGGTGCCTGCATAGCGTGGGTATACAACTGCTAGTAGATGGGTTAGCGGCTGAACGCAAGCATGATCTCAGGATAAGGATAAAATAATGCCATTTATAAAACAAAGTAAAACCATACAAACACGCACACACACATACACATATATAACCACCCTGGGAAAAGGGATTGCGTTTAACATGCATTTAAAACCTTTACCTGGGTTGTGTAGCTTTACCTTCCTAAACCACCCATGGGCTATATGGGTTTAGATCCCCTGCTGAAAGGGCCCTACTGTGTGTAGCCACATAACGAGGGAAGAAAACATGGGATGACAAGTAAAATATAGTGTGACTTCATGCACATGGTCCCCAAGACCAACCTCATATAGGCAAATATGAGTTTCCAATTTTGGTCCCCTCGAGACCTTCACCTTCCATGAATTTGCTACATATCCAGCCATTATTGCCCAATTAACACAAATTTACAAATAACCAAATCATTATCCATTTATTAAATAAGACCATTAATACTGGTATCGTAATACCAATCCATACTTTCAAGTATTATCCATAGCCAACTATGTATAGGTTTAAGAGAAGTTTCAAGTGCCCTTCCATTTACCATATTAAACCACTTAGGAAATTCCATGTACCCTTCAAGCATAACCATTCAGAAATTTACCTTTCCAATCCATTTAAACAATACATAATTCCTTTACAATGTTTTAAATCAAGAAAAAGTTCCATTAAAAGTAGTCATTGTAATAAACATATCTTTATAAGCATTTTATCAAACATATTGTGGGCATAATATGACCAAAACCAATTCCAATTACCATTAATCGATTCCCAACCAATCCAACTATTAAAAACCATCATTAATGCATATAAAAATATAATTAAAACCATGCAAAACAATAACCAACCATTTAGTATAAAAATCCCAAATTCATATTTGGAAACCTAAATCATACAATCAATGGAATCATGAAAACATTCATAAAAATCATGCCTATAGATAAAATTAACAATGAGGGGAGAGAGCATGCTTAAATCAAAATAATGATGGAATGAAATCACCATTACAAGCCGCAAACCAATCCTGTAGTTGAAACCCTAGCTTTCCTTGCTCAAAAGCTTTCGAGAGAATTATAGTGTTTAGATGAGTTTCTATGTATTAGTGGATGGAATAATAGGGTAAATAACCTCCCAAGTAGGTTAGAAGTCATGGGACCTTATTAGGATAAGTGGGGAAATGTCCAAAATATCCCCACTTATGTTGCACCAAAACTCCCGTCAAAGGGGTATGACTGACCCTCGCGAGTGGTACCCTTCTAATACAAGTGATACCCTCCACTCGTATCCTAACCTCATCCTTTGTATTAAACACTGTATAGCATACAATTTATCCAACCAAGTCATATCCAAAGCATACCACACCCTTCATCCGTACCCCTGGTAGATTTAAACCCACAGAAGATTTAGACATTGTCCACCATACTAGTCTTGGGTATGACTCCTACCCTGGCTTACAGCTCATGGTGAGCTACTCATACTCAGATCCAACCTAAATAAAAATGTCTAAGATTAAGTTAAGGATCAAATGATTGGTAACCACTGATACGCCTAAATTACACCTCTCTTACGAGAGAGTAAGCGGTCATTGACAAATATATAACCCAACTAGGTTGGGGTCGAATCCCATAGGGAATATGGTGTTAATTTAAGTTATTCATAAGTGAATCAACTAATAGTTAATAGCTTCCTATAAATGAGGGTTTTAGAGATTAAACAAAATTTATTGTTCATTTGAATTCAACAACTTGCAACTATCATTTCAATGTTTCAAATTAATGTTATGAGAAAACCAGAGTTGTGGTCACTATAAGTATTGGTACTTGATATACACTAGTTATAGCTCAAGATTCTTATGACATATAGGAATAGGAAACTATCAGTGTCAATGCTCTATCTAAATGTCTCTCGGCCTATTTAGACATTCAATTACCTAATTCTTTCGAACTTAGGAAATCCAATACTTAACTAGATTTTATCTCGAGTTAATTAACCTTGTTACAACGTTAATCATTAAATGAAAATTTAACACTTCAAAATCCCCATTGATAATTCAATTCCTATTGGATTGATTGCTTACTTCAAGCAAATCAATAATCAGGTCTAGTCTATTGTTTGCAACCAATAGAAAACATGCATAATATGAGAATTATCAAGAAGTTCCCATTGTCTTGAGAATCTAGATCAACTGCTGACTTTACAAGACCAAACTCATAGATCCCACAACTATGGTTAGGAGAATTAGCTACTCATGATATAAAAATCAACAACATATAATGAATGAATAACTCGATAGTTGTTAATTGACAAATAATGAGGATATATGATTAGTCCTCCTTCTAAAATCACAAGAGAAGTCTCAAAACAACAATAATAATGCCAAAAACATAATTAGAAAAATACCGAGAAAACTATTGAAAAGCTGTTGTTTTATGTAAGTTTCAAGATGATGATGAAAACCTAAAACTTTCCCTTAAATACTCAAGCTAATTTTGGAGTCAGATTATTAAATACCAGATTTTTTCCACATAACTGACGACATCCTTTGACGGCTTATCACAGAGTTGATGACTTATCAGTCAAGTCGTCAACTGTAATCTTCATATCTACTTTCTCAAAATCCATCCTTATTGACGTAGTTGTCATAGGTATTCATGCATCTTGACTCACCTACAATATCACAAAGAATATAATCAAAAATGACAAAATTTACTTAAGAATTTACAATTATTCCAAGTTAAAAGGCTTAAATGTGCTAGTACAAAGCTCACACATCAACCACCCGTACGACGCGTACCCCTAAGCCATACCCATTATAGTAACCAAAATCCATCCCACCAACCAACACTGGAGTTAACTTCTTGAAACTCCCTTTACAGGCATTTAACTAGGAAAACTTAACCTTCTTTTGAGCTAACTTAGTCAAAGGATCATCTATCAATGAAAACTTTTCCACAAACTGCCTATAATACTCGGCTAAACCCAAGAAGCTCCAAATGCCGAATGGAGTTGTGCGTCTATGCCATCTCTTCACCACAACAACCTTTTGCAGATACACCATGATCCTCTTGCTAGAAATAATATGACCCAAGAATACAACGTTCAACCAAAACTCACACTTGGAGAACTTGGCATACAATTGCTATTCCCTAAAGGTACACAACACTACATGTAAGTTATTAAAATGATCGACCTCACTCTTCGATAAACCAGAATGTCAACAATAAACACAATAACAAAGAGATCCAAATACTGATGAAAACCTTGTACATCAGATCCATAAATGTCACCGGAGCATTAGTCAACCCAAATGACATTACCAAAAAGTCAAAGTGCCCATACCGTGTACAAAGCGCCATTTTAGGGATATCCACCTACCTAATCTTTAGCTGATGGTACCCAGATCAAAGATCTATCTTAGAAAGGAACTTGGAAGCTTACAACTTCTCAAACAGATCATCTATCCTTGGAAGATAATACTTGCTATAGACTGTCACCTTGTTCAGCTACCTATAATCAATGCGCATCCGAAGGTAACCATCTTTCTTATAGACAAAAAACACTGGTGCACCCCATAAAGATACACTAGGATGAATAAACCCTTTATCCAGAAGATCCTTAAGTTTCTCCTTGAGTTCCCTCAACTCAGCAGGAGTCATTCTATGAAGAGGAGTAAAAATTAGATAAGTATCCAAAACCAAGTCAATACCAAACTTTGTTTCCCTATCCAGAGGAACACCAGGAAGATCATATGAAAAGGCCTCTGGAAACTCATTAACTATAGTAACTGACTGGAAAAAGTACCTTCTAAGTTAGAATCTTTAACTCGGACCAAGTGATAAAGACAACCTTTAGAGATTAACCTCCGAGATTTAAGATAAGAAATAAATCCCCCTAGGATCTAAAGAACGACCCTCTAATTTTATAATCAGTTCACTAGGGAATCTAAAGAAAACCCTATGGGTCTGACAATCCAAGGACGCATAGCAAGAATGCAACCAATCTATACCCAGAATGACATCGAAATCCACCATATCCAAATCAAATAGATCCTCTAAGGTCTACTTTCCACCAAGCACAGATCCCTTATAGATTCACTTAGCAATAACTGAGTCACCTAACGAGGTAGAAATAGAAAAAGGATCTAAAGTAACTGCTTGACTAAAACTAAAAGATACAGTAACATAAGGAGTCGCACAGAAGATAATGGACCCCGGATCAAGCAAACAATATACGTCACAATATAAAATCTATGACATACTAGTAATGATATCTGGTGATGCCTCCATTTCTTATCGGGACACTAAAGTATACAAATTGTTCTGGCTAACACTTGAACCAGGAGCAGTAATTGAAGTAGATACCATACCAAAAGGTGTAGGAGTAGAAGATGAAGCCATAGGAATCTTACACTACAAGAAAAACAGCTTATAAGAAAGGGAAATATGGTCCCAGAAAATCCAAATCTTTTCCCTATTGGTCTTTTAGGACCAGAAAAATCCAGTCGCATCCCGTCCTAACAAACTCTTCCACTAAAGGTCATTAGCGATGAGTACAATAAATCGGTCCTTAAAATCTTTTTTATGATGGCAAAAAAATTGGTCGTAACTGCCCTTTAGCGATAATATATCTTGTCCCAATCAACTAACTACCTGGTCTTAATTATACTTTTGCGATGAGAATTCTCGTCCCAAATAGACTAACTACCTTGTCATAATTATCTTTTAGCAATGATATTTCTTATCTCAAATAGACTAACTACCTCATCATAATTATCTTTTTGAGATGGTATTTCTCATCTCGAATAGACTAACTATATGGTCATAATTATCTTTTCGCAATGGTATATCTCATCTCAAATAGACTAACTATCCCATCGTAATTATCTTTTCGTTACCGTATTTCTCATCATAAATAGACTAACTGCATGGTCATTGTTATCCTTTAGCGACGAGCAAATTTCTATTCCTGGATCAACCATTAAGGACGAGCCACATTCTAGTCGTAGATCAACCATTAAAGACGAGAAACATCTCATCCTAGATAAACATTTAAAGATGAGCAATATAGTCTCTGATTGACCTCAAATAAGCCTAATATCACAAAGCAATAAATTTCATCAAATAAATACCTAATTACTATCGAGAATCTCGATACAAAAACATGATATATATAATTAGAGACCAGAAAACGTAGTTAACATCCCATGATAATAGTTTCAACATTTGTTTCAAAAAAAACATAGTTACCATCCCGATCGAGCTAGAGTACCATATCAAATTTTTCATAACATTTGAATACATAGCAAAAAGATAATCAAGTTACTCGTGTTTCTACTATTTAATTAAGTTATCGACTTTCAGTTCAAATTGCCAGCTTCAATCATAGGATAAAAAAATAATCAAGTCCTTGACTTTCAGTTCCTTCTATTTTACCTAAATTAAGTAACTCCTGCAATAGTAAAGCAAAAATTTAGTACATCGCTTTACATTATATGCTCGACATAAATCAAGTAAGTGAATATATAAAAGTATCAAATTCAATTTTTAAACACTCAAGTGCAGAGAATGCTCCACGAGATGAATAAATAACCATTTGTTCAATGTAGATTACAACAAAGAACTTAAATTTGATAGTTTCATTATACTGCAACTATTTCGAGGACGGAATAACATCTGTGAACACAAATAAAACTCTGATAGTTTCACTTATAAATTTTGGAGGGTTAAAAACATAAGCAAATACACAGCCAAAGATGAGAAGGACAACTTTTTGAGTGTATCCCAACTGCAAAAGTTGAATATGAGACTACAGACAGAGATCCTATAATACTTTGGAGTTCTAAAGCTTGTCAAATAGATTTGAATTCATCAAATAGTAAGACTCATAACTTTTCACTAAAGATAAACCTTGTGGCATATAATTTAGAAGGCAGCTCACCACACATAGCATGTAACAAGTATTGCCCAATATGTACATTATATCTTCACACTAAGCATAATCAAATATTTCAGGAGTTAATAAGAGAGTTCAAGAGTATACACAAACCTTGGTAGAACTTCATTGTCACAACTTGAAAATGAATAGAGTTCTCTTAAGACTGTATCTATTCTACTTCAATAAGAAAAAAATTGTAGTCAGAGAAAGAAAATGAGGAAGGAAAGGTAAATGATCATTTGCAGACTCAAAGAATCGAGAAGGAAAAGAAAAAACAACCAGCAACAACAAAAACAACAGCAATAATACCAGCAAAAAACATATAAAATCTAAAGGTCCACAAGCTTCTCAGAATGCAGATATGTGTGCTCAGTTTAAAAGTAAAGAACCAAGGTACTATGTCATACGAGGAACATAATTTTTTTAAATAATGGTAATATATAGAACTTGGCATAAAAGATATCAAAACACTTTCAGTTTAATCATTGGAAATGCATAACAACAACTGAATTTTGTTATCATTCAACTATAACGAACAACAATGTTGTTCTTTTGATTACTAGATGTTGCAGGGCAAAATATTATGCTATTGGTAGATGGAAGAAACTTGAAGTGGATACAATGAGGGCAGTAATGGAATTACATCAGTTTCAGAAATAATGAGATAAAAATAGGCAGTTATGTTTCCAGTGGATACAGATGTAGATTATAGCAATGGAACTAGCTTCAATGATCAAGTGACAACTAATTCTCTAAAAAAAAAAAATTGTGGTGACATATCAGAATAGACATCATTCCAGATCTGGAAGACAGTCAGCATATAGCTTAAAGTGATAAGAGAGAGTATTTGTGAGGGACCGATATAGTTGCCCCCTACTAATTACAATTTACAGATGTAATACTAGTCGAGTGATCAAACATATGTGCCTTTGGGGACATCTGATAAAATTGAACACTTATACTATGATGAACAAGAATATACAACACTTTAGGCTTGCTATGACATTTTTTAACTCAAGTAACAGCATAGGAATTTTTGGCTAGTTAAAATAGTAAATAACTAAAAATGACATGATCATATTCACTACTACCTCTATAAAAATATTCCTATCCCTTTTTGCTTATCCTGTAGGGAGTAGTCAAGCAAGTTGATCTTTGACTAACATTTCTAAATGTATTTTTTAATCACTTTCTAGAAACAAAAACTATAGCCTCTAGTACTTTTCATGTAATAATAGCTAACATACATTTTTTTATTAATGAATTAATCTAAATCGGGTTTAACTTTGGAATTGGTCAAATCGATAAGGAGAAAGCAAAAAATAGATAGATAAATTGTAATTGAGGGAGTATAATACATTTTCTTGGGAGACTTTGGATCCTAGAAGACAGTTACCAGGAGACAAAAGTGCCAAACTATATCATCGTTTTATTATCATTCAAGAAACAAAGTGGAACAAGGAGTGAGAAAATAATGCCATGAGTAATGTTCTCCTAGAAAAGATAAAGAACAGGAAGATGAACCATTGCTTGATTCATGTTTAGCATAGTTAGATATTAAGGTAAGCTCAGAATGTTCTTGCACCTTAGCAATCGAAAGACACCTAATATCCCATTTAAACATATGCACCGGTTCTATTAAATGATCAAATCATAGTGAAGATACGAAATTCCTACTTCCTCCTTCATAAAAAGCATGGCGAGGCTCAAATTACCCAGTTCAGTGCACTTGAATCCTTTGTGAATTCAGTTATTGATTTCTTAATTTTTTGAAATAAAATCCACATATTAGTAACAAGAAGAAAATAACAAACGTTTTGATATTTGACAGTATTTAAAGAACATTTGAAAATATCCCAATCTAAGAAGTCAGAACAAGACTCGTCTTTTAAATTGGACCAGTAAATCGAAATAATATGCTTAGTATAGGGGCAATGTAAAATGAAATGGAGGGAGAATCTTATAAACATGGTGATTTTTCTATTAAAAAAAATATGCCTAGCTTCAAAGCTTTTCTTCTATTAAAAAAATATCAGCACCATCATTAAGGTCTTTCTTTTGTATCATTTGATCTTAATGAAACAAGCATTCAGGTAAGTCTCTTATCACTGAAGCACAAATATACACATGCAATGTAGACATAGAAACAAAACATGAGGATGCATACACAAAAAATAAAATATAGGAATGTCAAAAAACCAACTACTGACTCTGCATAGGTTTAAACATTTGAAATTTTTCCTCTATATAAACATGGGGCCATTTATAGAACACAAATTAATGGTTTAGCTTATTGAGAGAGAGAGAGAGAGAGAGAAAGGGGAGAAGTGAACTCATAATCTGTGTTCAGAACTTTACACACTAACTGGACATTCGAGTCAACACAATAGAAATCATAATTCTAATTATAATAAATAGGATTCTACTACTGTAACCTAGGTGCAACCATTTTTGCTCAATCATATCATTGTTATTGGTCGTGCTCTAGATTTTCCCTTATTTTTTTTTTGAAGAAATATATCACGTTAATCATTGATCATCGATACTATGGTGTTATTAAACTATCCTTGGCCTACCCTACTATCCCATGCAATAAGGGAATTTTCATTACACCAAAAGTAGAGATGAAAGAAGACTTCAGAAAATTCCTTATTAAAGTCCCAAACATCACACAAAAACCTTCAACAATATATAGCTCGCTTCATTACTTAATTTCTAACAAGGAATACTTCCACTTCTCCCTTCCATACACTACACTTTTCAGATACTCATAGCACATAAAATGGGCATTTTCAATCTTGACGAGATAATGCTACTCTCCATCACAACCTAACATTTAGTACTTGGAGAAATCCAAAAGATAGGACATATATTGTTAATCAATAAGAAGGCAACTGAATTTGTATACTTCAAGATGCACGCTTGCATGCATTATCACTTTTAAAAAGCATACATATTTTTATGAACAACAATAACTCATAGGTCACACAAATCATATCACCAAACATTTAAAATATGTTAATTAAGTCCTTTCTTTTCCTTTTTTGAGTCAAATTTGGAGGACTTAAAAAGGGGTTTAGATAACCCCTAAGGAACAGACTAACAACATTGTAAATTAGTGGACATTACAAGTTCATAATGAATTTTATCTAGCATCTTAGTTTATTTACAGAAACCACAAGCATAAAATCTAATCAAATTTCATTTTATCAAACAATTTGGCCTACTTTCAGATACATACTAACACAATATCACACAATTCATATCATCAAACATTTAAAATATGTTAATTAAGTCCTTTCTTTTTCCCTTTTGAGTCAAATCTAGAGGACTTAAAAGGCAGTTTAGATAACCCCTAACGAACAGACTAACTACGTAATACATTAGTAGACATTACAAGTTCACAATGAATTTTATCTAGCATCTTAATTTATTTCCAGAAACTACAAGCATAAAAGTTCATCAAATTTTATTTTCTCAAATAATTTGGCCTACTTTCAGATACATACTAACACAATATTACATCAAACCCCCTCCCTTAAACCCCCT
>JAPEIP010000009.1:88433357-88444159 GCA_026120095.1 Capsicum chinense
TATGCCAGAAAATTGTCACCACCATAATGATACTTATCTCCCGACTAGTAAGGATCACTAAAATAAGAGTAGGAACAAGACCCCCCCCCCCCCCACTTTTTTCCCTGCCATTTTCCACCATCCCGATAACTCTGCTGCTGAGAACCTCCTAGGTCAGAAAACCTGCTCCTCTTACCCTGTCTTTTCTAGAATTCTACCTGCTTTCTCTTTTCATCCTCCATTTATTGCACATGAATAGTCAACCTAAGGATGTCTATATCATTAATCAGCAACGCAGTCTTGCTCTCCAAAATCAAATCCCAATTCAACCCAAAAGCAAAATTCCTCATTCTTGCCTGTATGTCATAAACTAAATAAGGAACATACCTTGACAATCGGTGAAACTTCAAGGCATATTCCTTGAGATACATCCTCCCTTTCTAGAGGTTCACAAACTCCTCCATCATTTCTTCCCTCAACACTTGGTGAAAGAACAGATCTAAGAAGGCCTTAGAGAAAGTATCCCACAAGACTGATTCTTCTATATCACCCCTATCCCTATCCCACTCTTCAAACCACTAATATGCAATGTCTTTCAGCTGATATGCAATAAAGTTTACCAAATCAATATTGGTATCTTACATCACGCGAATATCTTTTCAATTTCATCAAAGAAGGCTTGTGTATCTTTTTCTACCTTCATTCTAGTAAAAGTGGGAGGACCCATCTTCATAAATTGGCTAGCCCTTGTGGCCTCAACAGACAAAGAACCAGTCGCACACCGCTCATGAGCAATGACCATCTCAACAATGACATGAATAGACTGGAAAAAATTTCCATTAGTCACCTCACCTTGAGAAGGACTAGTAAACACTGATAAAGTGCCAAAACTATAAGGGATAAGACTGTGAGATTGAGGATGAACACTAGAAGTAGGATGCGCCCCTTCAACATTACTCCCAAATAGGATAGAAGAATTTTTTTGTCTACTAGATCTACAAGGCATAATCTGAAAGATGAACAAAAAAGAATTAGAGAATATTCAAGGAATGAGACTCCAAGCTTGAAAATAGAATACCAAGAAAGTGAAACATTCCTAAATGCCTTGTAGCCTCACCCTTATGAGTGTGGCGTGCTACACACCCTTAAATGAGACTCTAGTCGATACGGCTTTATAAACTCTAAATAGACCATGAACCTAGGCTCTAATACAAACTTGATGCGACCCGACTAGTGGCCTCATTGTAATGGGCATCCAAAGTCCGACCGGGACCAGAAACCACCCCCATTACCTAACCCAACCTCCAGTCGCCTGCCCTAAGTTGGTTAGATCTACTGTAACAGCTTACATGAAGGCTTTGGGGTAGAATCACAACCTTGACCAACCCAACCCTTTCCAACCATCCCATATCAACATTCTAGCCATACTAAACCATTCAAGAACAAAGGCCATAAATCAGCTCATAACCAAAGATGTTCCAAAACATAATACAATCAAACCCAAAATAAAATTCGATGGAACAACCAATAACAATACCAATCACGACGCTGACACCATTGCCGACACTGCGTATGCTAACCTAAATTAGTCTCTCAAAGCCTCTATCTGAAATCAAAATAACATATGGCCAGGAAATTTCACGGACCATAGCCTAAAACCAAAGTCTAAGAAATAACAAAAGTATATAGAGAAGTCTATAACATGAAATGGAGCCTTTCGGAGTATGGAAGCTCACCACTTTAATCCAACAAAAAGTTGTCTCCAAATCTAATCACCGAGCAGATGGAGTAGTATAGTCGGTTCCTGCGTCACATGGGGATACACGTATGAAGATGGGTTAGCGGTTGAATTCTAGCATATACTCAGGAGTAAGGACAAAATAATGCCAATATGTAAAACCAATTAACTAACCATATGAAATAACATTCATTTATCCATCCATACATATATATATATATACATATAATACATGCAAAGAAAGGGAATTGGGTTTAGAATGCATTTAAAAGCTTTAACCTGGGTTTGTGTAGCGTTACTGTCATAATCCACCCACCGGCTATATGGGTCCAATGTTACCCCATGAACGGGCCCCAGTGCATGTAGCCACACAAATCAGAAAAATCACAGGTCATAGGGGTTCTCATGTACTCTTCGCCCTACATGATACATCTATACAAGAATAAATTTAGGGGATTCCCATGTATCCTACAAGTATAAGGTCTCCATGACCAACCCCCATATCAGCAAACATGACTTTCCAGTGTCCGTCCATCGGACTCACACCTATACAGTAAGCTATCATAACTCGCTATTATTGCAAAATTAAAATTATTAGCGCATAACCAGAAACCAATTTAAGAAGTTATTAACCAAGGTTTTATAAAGTGGTGTCATCATATCGACTATAGCTTGCAAGGAATCTCATTAGCCAACAGTTTAGGGATTTCCATGTACTCTACATGATTATCAATTAAACCAAAACCATGGAGAACAAGGACTTTCAAAATCATATATAAGCAAATCAATATAAGATCCATTACCACATTATGCAATGCAATTGTTTCCATAAAAGTCAAACTTTGTGAGAAAACCATTCTCATAGGCATTTTAACTAACATGTTGAGGGCATATAGTTTACAAAACCAAAACCAAGTACTAATTGACCATTCCCATACAACAACATATTCAAACCACAATTATAATATGAAAATGATAAGAAACCATGGCAAAAAAATTCATCCATTAACAACCAAAACCCCAATATATAGTTTAAAACAAAATAATACTCACAATTAAACCATGAAAACCATTCATTAAAACATGAATCTAGTTGAACTAACAATAAGGGAGGAGTAACATGCCTTATATACCCTAGTACAGAGAGAAACCACCCTTGTAAGCCCTGAATTGAATATATTGGAGAAACCCTTTCCTTTCTTTAACCAAGAGCCTTGAGATAGATTTAAGAGTGTTTAAAGTGTTTTTATTGAGAATAAAAAGTAAATAAAGTGTTATAAGTCATGGGGAAAAAAGAGGTTAAGACAAAAAATGTCCAGATTACCCCCAACTTAAACTATAAAAATCACCACAAGAGGGTACGACTCCCCCCTAAACTCGTACACACAATGTATGACTGGTACCCATCACTTGTACTTTAGACAGAATGTTGGATATCACACGCTATCCACCATATTACTCCCCTTTCCTAAATCATACCTATACCATTTGACTAGTACCCTTAAATCATATCCAAGATAGAATCCAAGGGTTGGACATTGGAAAATATATAAATTGGACCATACTACTCGTACCATCTCCATACAACTTTTATGGAGCCTAGTTGTACCTAGGATAGTACATGATAAAGAACACACTGCTTAACATATGACTTGGACCACCTAGGTTGTACCCACATCTTACAACTAGTAAGCCTAAGTCGTATAATCTATAGAAAGTTCAAAACTTGGGAAATTTCTTATGATCAAACTCAGGGTGTTTCAATTCTTCCCCACTTGGATCATTCTTTCTTGAATGATGGAATAAGGCATGACCAGCATGATTTAAACGACAAACACCCTTACTCTAACTTTTAACTAAGTTAAAAAACAAATATGTAAGGAAATCAATCTTTCCTTCAATTAAGTTTGAAAATAAAGAGGTTATGAAGAACACATATCTTCGGGACAAACATTCGGGGCAGAAAACAAGAACAGACACTTGGACATCATGTCATCTTCCACTTCCAAAGTAGCCTCTTCAACCTTTTGGTTCCTTCATAGAACCTTTATTGAGGACACATCTTTGCAATGCAATCGATAAACCTACCGATCATCTAAACCAAAACCTTTTTATAATACAAAGAATCTGAAATACCAATATTCTTGATAGGCATAATTTAAGACAAATCATCCATACACTTTCTCAACATAGAAATATGGAAAACTGGATAAATTGAGCGCAAACTATAAGGCAACTCCAACTCATACTCAATATTACCAACCCTTCTCAAAACCAAGTATAGACCAATATACCGAGGACTAAGTTTCCCCTTCTTACCAAATGACCTTACTCCCTTCATAGGAGATACCATAAAAAATACCCTATCCCCAACCTCAAGCTTTAACACTCATCACCTCATATCTGCATTGAACTTTTAGTGACTTTGGGCAGCCTTAAGTCTATCCCAAATCACCTTCAACTTCTCCATGGCATGGTGAACCAAATCTTAACCAAACTTTTTTTGCCTCACCAACCTTGAACCACCCAATAGGAGGCCTACACCTTCTACCATACAATAATTCAAATCGAGCCATCCCAATTCTAGAGTGGTAGCTATTATTATAGGCAAAATCCACAAGGGGTAAATTCTGAACCCAACTACCACCATAGTCAATCACAAAAGCACAAATGATGTCCTCCAATGTCTGAATAGTCCTTTCTACTTGCCCATCTGACAATGGGTAGAAAGCTCTACTAAGACTCATATTGGTCCCCAAATATTTCTGAAACGACCTCTAAAAGTGAGATGTAAATTATGTTCCACGATCTAAGATTATTCAAAATGGTACCCCATATAGCTTTACAATCTTATAAAGTTACAACCTCGCAAAATCCTCAGTCGAAAAGGTAGTCCTCACTGGCAAGAAGTGAGCCGACTTTGTCATCCTATCCATGAAGACCCAAACCAGATGAAACTAATTTTGAGATCGACGAAGACTGGTAAGAAAATCCATGTTGATCAATTCTCACTTCTACTCTTGTAACTCAATATCTTCATACAATCCCCTGAACCTCATGTGCTCAACTTTCACTTGTTGACACACCATACACTTGGCTATAAAATTTTCCATATACCTCTTCATATTCTTCCACCAATACATCGCCTTTAGGTCATGATACATTTTTGTCAATCCAGGATGAACAACATAGTGCGACTTATGTGCCTCAGCCAAAATCCTTTCTTGGAAATCATTGATGTCGGGAACACATAATCTTCCTTGGTACTGCAAAGTACCATTGCCACTAATATTAAAGGCTATCACCTTCTACCCACTAGTATCACCTTTGATCTTATTAACATATGATCTAACACTTATTTATCCTTGATTTCAGCACCAACAAATGACTGCGCCTATTTCTGAATGAACACACCACCATTCTCAGGTTCTAAGAGTTAAACTCTAAGATTAGCTAAATAATAAATGTTCATCACTAACTCCCACTTCTCCTTATCCACAAGAGCTATAATCCATATGGATAATCTTCTAAGTGCATTAGCAACCATATTAGCTTAACCTAAATGGTAGTGAAGACTCATTTCATAATCCTTGAGGAGCTTAAGTAATCTTCTTTGCCTGAGGTTAAGTTCTTTTTGAGTAAACATATACTACAGGCTTTTATGACTGGAAAAGATATCCATATGCACTTATACAAATAGTGATGCTTGATTTTTAATCCAAATACTACAACTAGCAATTCCAAATCATGAGTTGGATGATTCCTCTCATTCACCTTCAACTGCCTAGAGGCATAAGCTTACACCTTACCATGATACATCAAAGCACCCAAATCCCAGATGAGGAACATCATAATAGACCATAAAACTATCAGTTCCTTCAAGAAAAATATAAATCAAAGATGAAGTTAGCTTATCCTTTAGCATCTCAAAACTACCCTCAAAGTATCAAACCACAGGAACTTTACCTTCTTCTGAGTCAACTTAGTCAACGGGGTATATATTGAAGAAAAACTCTTTGTGAACCTCCTATAATAGCTAGCTAAACCCGATAAGCTCTAAATATTGTTTGGAGTCATGGGTATAGGCCACATCTTAACCACTACAACCTTTTTTAGATCAACCATGATCCTTTCACTAGAAATGATATAACCCAGAAAAGTGATAGTGTTCAACCAGAATTCATATTTAGAAAACTTGGCATTTAAATACTGCTCTTTTATAGTCTGCAATACAACATGGAGGTGATTAGCATAATCCATCTCACTCTTAGAGTATGCCAAAAATTATCTATAAATACAATAATGAATAAGTTGAGAAACTAATGAAAGACCCTGTTTATCAAATCTATGAATATTGTCGGGGCATTTGTCAACTTAAAAGACATAACTAGAACTCATAATGCCTATACCGAGTACAAAAGACAGTCTTATAGATATCCTCCTCCATAATCTTTAGACTATGATACCTGGTTCGAAGATCTATCTTGGATAAAAACTTTGCATTCTGCACCTAAACAAATAAGTCATCTATCCTTGGAAGAGGATACTAGTTCTTTATCATCACCTTATTCAACTGCCGGTAATTAATACACATCCATAGGGACCCATCTTTCTTATAAGTGAATAACACCTGTGTACCCCATGGGGGAAATCTAGGAAGGATGAACCCTATATGTAAAAGATCCTTTAATTTCCCCTTAAGCTTCTTCAACTCAGCTGGAGCAATTCTATAAGGAGGAATAGAAATTGGATAAGTATCCAGAACAAGATCAATCCCTAACTCAATCTCCCTATCCGAAAGAACACCAGAAAAGTCATTAGGGAAGACCTAGGGAAATTCATTCACCCCTAGGACGTAAGGCAAAGAAAGACGATCCAAGTAATAATCGTTAACCTGGACTCGATGATAGAGACACCCATTAGAGATTAATCTCCAAGCTCTAAGATATGATATAAATTTTACCTTAGGAGTTAGGGAATCACCCTTCTACTTAATAACTGGCTTATTAGGGAAATTAAAGGCAACCTTATGGGTTTGACAGTCTAGAGATGCATTGCATAAGTGTGACCAATCCATCCCTAATATGACATCAAAATCAACCATATCTAATTCAAAAAAACCCACCAAAGTTTCTTTACTACCAACAGATACTACACCCCCCTGTAGACTCATTTATTAATCACGAAGTCACCTACCAAGGTAGAAATAGAAAAAGGGTCTACAAAATACTCGAGACCAAAACCAAAATACACAGCAACAAATAGGGTCACATAAGATAGAGTGGACCCTGGATCAAGTAAACAGTACATATCATAAGAGAAGAGTTTCAACATACCAGTCATGACATCAAGAGATGCCTTAAACTTATGTTGAGTAGTGAGAGTATAAAGATGATTCTGACCAGTAACATCACCAGAGGCAACCTTACCAAAAGCACAGTTTCTAAGCATATGGCCTGGTTGTTCATAGTTGAAACACTTATCCCTTCCCTTATCACAGAATCCTAGATACAAACGACCATAGAATATACAAGAAAGATATGATAGAGCTCACTGAGGCCCACTAGACTAAGATTGGGCACCCTATGCCCTGAAGTTATCACCACTATAGAAATATCTATCACTTGATGGCTTTGTGTAGAGAACACTAGCCGTTAAGTAAGACCAAGAATTTCCCCACTTCTTCTTGGGCCACTTATGACCATCCCTGCCACTTTGCTGTTAGCCACCACCCTTCTAAGAAAATCAAAACTTCTTTTCTTTCCTCTCACCTAACTTAGCCTACTTCTTATTCATTTCCTCTACATGGTGCATATACACAACAAAACTGGAGATATTTATGTTCTTGGTTAATAAGAAAGGCTTACATTCAAGGATCAACTGAAGAGATAATCCCAAAGAAAACTTTCTTATCTGGGCCCTCATACTTGAAACAAACTCTGGAGCACACCGTGACAACTAGTGAAACTTTAAGGCATACTCCTTGACTGACATATTACCTTGCCTCAGATTAAAGAACTCTTCCTCACTTGCTTCTCTTAACTCCAGAGGAAAGAATTAGTCCATGCAAGAATTAGAAAAATCCTCCCACAGGAATGACTCAGCACCATCACCCCTTGATTGTTCACATTTCTCATACCATTGATACACCACATCCTTCACCTGGTAAGCGGTAAGGTTTATGCCCTCCATATTCATGGCATTTATAACCTTGAAAATCTTTTCCATTTTATCCAGGAAACCTTGAGGATCCTTTTATATCTTAGCACCCATAAAGATCGACGGTGTCAACTTCATAAACTGGCCAACCCTTGTGGCCTCAAAAAATATAGTATCATAAAAACTATTCTCAAGACTAAGTAGCTAGCAACTGTGCAAACATATAGATGGATTGACAAAATTCAATATTCATCACTTAAGCCTGAGGAGTCTGTGATGGACTAGAGGGAATTAGTGAAACTCCAGGACAATTAGGAATTAAAACCCCAGATCGGTTATGGATCCCATAAGTAGAGTGTGTTCCTTCAACATTATTCCCAGTTGGGATAGAGGAGTTTTTGTTAACTTCTAATCATCAAGAGATGATCTAAAAAAATGAACAAAGGAGAATTAAAGAAGAATTCAGGACTTAGACTCTATATCTTGAAAATAGATCACAAGAAAGAGAAATATTCCTAAATGCCTTATAACCTCTCTCTTATAAGTATGGCACACTACACGCCCTTAAAAGAGACTTTACTCGACATAACTTTGTGGACTCCTAATTGACCATGAACCTAGGGCTCTAATACCAATCTGACATGACTCAACTAAGGCCTAGTCATTTTATGTGCCTCAAGACAAACTGAGACTGGACACCACCCAAATGCCCAACCATTACAACCCTACACCTGATGTTAGATGAATTCAGATTATATAATATAAAATATGGAACAATCATAAATCAAATATAGAAAAATGGTGATAGCCCCAATACGAACATAAAAGCCAAGGATGAAACCAATACTAACACCACCTAAGCCAACCTAAAGTAGTCTCACAAACCCTCTATCCAAAAAAATAATATTTGGTTGGGATAGTCAATTGACCATATCCAAAATCAAAAGTCTAAGAAATAACAAAAGTATACAGAGAAATCCATAACATAATATAGAGCCTTGTGGAGTATGAAAGCTAACAACTTTAATCTGAAACAAAGTTGTTCTCATATCCAATCATTGAGTAGGAGAAGTAGTATGGTCGATTCTTGCATCGCACAGGGATAGAGTGTATAAAGATGGGTTAACAAGTGAACGCTAGCATGTACTCAGGAGTAAGGATAAAATAATGCCAACATTTACAACTATGTAAATAACCATATTCAATCATACCCATACATATGTATATATATTATCTTTGCCGGGAAAGGGACCAGGTTTTGCATGGATTTAAAATATTTAACCTAAGTTTATGTAACTTTACCATCATAATCCACCCAAGTTCTATAGGGGTCTAGTGTTACCCCTTAAATGGGCCCCAGTATATGTAGCTGCACGAACTAAAGATATCACAGAGGCTGGGGATTCCTGTGTACCCTTCGTATAGGTATTTTAACTAACATATTGAGAGCATATAGTTTCAATAACCTAAACAAAGTACCAATTGACCATTCCCATAAAACCACATGTTCAAACAAAAATTATAATATGAAAAACCATAAGAAAACATGGGAAAATGATATTCATCTGTTAACAACAAAACCTCCAACATATAGTTTAAAACCAAAAAATACCCATAATTAAACTATGAAAACCATTCATTACAATATGAAGCTTGTTGAAATAATAATGAGGGAGGAGTAACATGTCTTAGATACTAAAGAGTATGGAGAGAAACCACCCTTGTATGCCCCAAATTGATTGTATTAGAGAAAACCTAGCCTTCCTTTAACTAAGAGTCTTGAGAGAGATTTGAGTGTTTAAAGTGTTTTTTGTTGTGAATAATAAGGTAAATAAAGTCCTAAAAGTGTTTTGACTCATGCAGTCAAAAGAGGTTAAGATGGGAAATGAACAGAATACCCCTAACTTAAATTGTAAAAAGCACCGCAGAAAGGTACGACTTCCCCCTTAACTCGTACTCAAAACATACAAGTGGTATCCACCACTCATACCCTAGAAAAAATATTGGACATCACACAATGTTCACCATACGAATCACCTTGACCAAATCATACACATACCATATGATTTGTACCCTCAAACTATATCAAAGATAGAATACAAGGGGTTGGACACTAGATAACATATGAATTAGTCTATACCACTTGTACCATCTCCATACTACTTGTGTGGAGTCTAGTCATACCTAGGACAATACATTATAAAGAACGCATGGCTTAACATATGACTTGGGCCCTCTAGGTTGTACCTACATAATATAACTAGTAAGCCTAAGTTGTTTGATTTCCAAAGAGTTCAAAACTCGAGAAATTTATAAGAATCAAAATCAGGGTGTTTCAATATCAGTTTTATTTTTTTCTTGTACCCATTGTGCTTATGTAGTCTCAATTTGGGTTTATTTAATTTTTATGCCTTTGGGCTTATGGGGATCTAGTTAGGTTATAACTAGACATTTATTATCTTTCTTAAGTTATTTGGTTACAAATTATAACATTTGCCTAGTATAACCTATTATTCAATTTTTGTGCTTGACACAATTGACATAGGTTTACATACTCAAATATTTTTATTCTTTTACTATAGTTTAGCTCTGTCAGCAAATGTTCCTATTACATCTTTTTCACTGATGCATACCTGAGTATGAGTTACTGCCATTGATGACATTATAAATATGTACTACTCTTTAGAAATAGGTTAAACTTTTAGAGTCCAAAGTTGATCTTACTCATTCTACTAGTTTTGATACTCTTCATTGTATATTCAAAGACTATGATGTATATTTTGATAGTGTCTAGTACACTTTTCATATTAGTGGCTATTGTACTAACCTTACTAGGTCATGGGGGAATTCATTATGATATTCTGTCCTATTACCTTTTTGTATAGCTTGTATATTCACACATGTACACAAACATGCACATACATAT
>JAPEIP010000009.1:88457998-88473029 GCA_026120095.1 Capsicum chinense
TTATTATGAAATCTTGATATTTATGATTTTGAAAGATGAATTTACATGTGTGGAGATATAAAGCATGAATCTTGAATGATATTTATCATGATTTTGATATTTGGGTCATGAATCCCCATTAGAAATTGTGTTTGTTTTAGAAAGTGTGTGTTATAAGCACGTTGATGTTGAATATATGAGATATTTTGAATGATTTGACCTTTTGGTCTTAATGGAGTTGTTTTGAACTCGAGTGTGAAAGAAATCCACAACGTGGTTGAGTTTGATAGATGAGAAGCATGATGGCTCCCGATGTATATTTATATATTACTGAAATTGTTTTATTATGGATTGTCTTTGAAATGATCTAAGCTAAGTCTGGGAGAAATCTTTAGCACCGAGTGTGAGGTATAAAGTGACCTTACTTCCTTAGAACTACGTGCCCCTGTAGGAGTGAGCCTGAGGCTAATTTATATAGTGATCACTAGTTTATGTGGATTTGATATCGATAGTGTCTGATGTTGGTTTCACGGAATCGTTTATATTTGATAACTGAGTATAAGTCAGTTGGGGCATGTCTCAATGGCTCGCTAGTTTTATTGATTTTCTTAGAGGCCTGTCAGACTAGTATAGATGTTGGGAGTTGACTAATAATTCGGATTTTGTTATCTTTCTGAAATTCTTTTATTCTTGGATGATGATTACTCTATTGATATTTGAGGGTTATTTATGAAAATCCCATTGATTTATGTTGAATTGAATAAAAATGGCTTAAAGGGTTAGCTTGGGGATACTTATAGCCTCAAGCACCATGTGACGCTCTAGGACCCATTTTCCGAGGCGTTATAGACATCCTAAGACAGCCTTTAGGATTTTCTATGACCATTATGATTTTATGGTGATGTCTTTTAGGTTAACCAATTCCTCTGCATCATTCATGGACATGATGAGCCAGATATTTAGGCCTTAATTAGACTCTTTCATGATTGTATTTATTAATGACATCCTTGTCTATTAAAAGAGTAGAGAGAAATATAAGCAGTATTTGAGGATTATGCTCCACACTTTGAGAGACCATAGCTGTTGCACCAAATTCTCAATGTCTGAGTTCTAGATAGAGTCAGTAGCATTCTTGGAGAATGTAGTGTCGAAGAATGGGATTATGGTAGACCTAGAGATGATTAAGACCATTTTTGATTGGGCTAGGCCTATTTCTTTGAGTAAGGTTTGAAGTTTTACTGGGTTGGTACGCTAACATAGGTGGATCATCTAGAGATTCTCCATTACTCTAACATCT
Source organism: Capsicum chinense (assembly GCA_026120095.1). Classification (NCBI taxonomy): domain Eukaryota; kingdom Viridiplantae; phylum Streptophyta; class Magnoliopsida; order Solanales; family Solanaceae; genus Capsicum; species Capsicum chinense. Next base: position 88,459,275 of record JAPEIP010000009.1, read on the forward strand.
ATGACCATATTCACTAGGAATGAGATTTTGTTTTATAGTTCAATAGTTGTGAGGTGAGTTTTTTAAAGTTCAAGAACTTTTGCACATTAACTTTTATTCTTACTCTTCTAGTTGAGGGAGAGGGGTTTACTATTTATTATTATGCTTAGGTGTTGGTTTGGATTGTGTTTTCATGTAACGAGGTTAAGTTATTTCATATTTTGTGAGCTAGTTGAGGGTGCACAAGTGCAACAACCCTACTCATAACTTAGTGTTGGCAGTGGTACTTTTTATACTTATGATTTGGTGGCATTACTTGAATGGTGTTAGCTAAAAAATTTTAACTGATCATCATAGTCTTTAGTACATTATGAATAAGAGAGTACTTAATTTGAGATAGCAGGATATATTGAGATATTGAAGGTCTATAACGTCTCTATTCTGTATCATCAAGGTAAGGCAAATATGGTAGCCGACTCCTTGACCTAAAAGACGATGAGAATGGGTATCTTAGCATTTATATTAGTTTTGGAGCGACCATTGGCCTTGAATATTTAGTCCAAAGCCAACATGATGATTTGACTTTATGTTTCAAACCCTAGGAGGATTCTTGATAGTATTGAGTCTAGGTCTACCTTGTTAAAGAATATATAAATCTGGTAGTTTGAGGATAGTAGGTTGGGTGGTATTCGAGATCAAGTGAAGAGGGGTGATTCCTAGAGAGCTACCTTAGATTTTGAGGGCATTCTAAGATTCAACGAATGCATTTCTGTTTTGAGGGTAGAAGACTTGTTTAGTTAATATAGCTCTAGCTATCTTATTCACCCCAAAGACAACTAAGATGTATAGAGATTTTAGGAAGTATTACTCGTTGAGTGGTATAGAAAGAGACATAGCATAATTTATGGATCGATACTTATGTTGTTAGTAGGTGAAGGATGATCATTTGAGACAAAGTGGATTTCTTCAGAGATTACCCATTCCAGAGTTGAAATAGGAGGAGATTACTATAGATTTTAGGGTGTTTCTTCTTGCAAGAAATAGAAAAGTATTACTATAGATTTTGTATGTATTTCTCTATGCACTTCTTGTATTCTGATAGCATTTGGGTTATCAGAGATTAATTAACCAAAACTTACCATTTTATTCTTATTTAGACTTTCTTTAGCATTAAGAGTTTGGTTTAGATCTATATGCATGACGTGGTTTGTCTTTATGGGGTGCACATGTCTATTATTTCTAATAGAGGCTCTCAGTTTAATTTTAGCTTTTCAAGGACATTTCAGGGGTAGTTGGGTACCCAAGTTGATCATACCACCAATCTATCCTCAAACTGATGGACAGTCAGTATAGACTATTCAGGTAATAAAGGATATGCTCTGTATGTATGTTATAAATTTTAGAAGTCAGTAGGAGTAGTTTTTAACCTTAGTGGAGTTTGTTTATAATAATATCTACCATTCAATTATTCAGATGGCACCAATTGATGCATTGTATGGTAGGCATTGTCAAATAATAACAGCTACCATTCAATTATTCAAATGGTACCAGTTGAAGCATTGTGTGGTAGGCCTTATCGATCTCTGATTGGTTGGTTTAAGACATTAGAGTTTATTCCTCGTGGTATTAATTTGCTTCATAACTCATTAGATATAGTTTGGGTCTTTTAGGATAAGCTACAGATAGCTCAAAGCAGACAAAAGAGTTATGTTTATCGCAGGCTTCATCCTTGTGATTTAAAAATGGTGATTGGGTATCCCTATAAGTATTACTAATGAAGAGAGTAATAAGGTTCAATAAGAAAGGCAAGCTCATCCCCCAATATATCAAGCCATTTGAGATCCTTTAGGTAGTTAGGGATGGAGCTTAGAAGTTGGCCTTTCCTCCATCCTTTTGAGCCATCCATCCAGTTATCCATGTATTAATGTTATGGCATTATATTTTTTATGGGTCTCATATTCTTCAATTGGAATAAGTTTAGTTAGATAAGAAGTTAACTTTTGTTAATAAGCTAGTTTTTATTCGGTCTAGAGATGATAAATAGCTCTATTCAAAAGATATTTCTATGGTTAAAGTTCAATAAGAACATAATTAGGTTGAAAAGGCTATCTTAGATACCGAGCGTGATATACGGACTAAGTACCTTCATTTATTTATGCCTTCAAGTACATCTTAATGCTTTACTTCCTTGAATAAAATTCCTTTTATCACTTGATGTTGTAATGACCCTCTATATAATTTTCTATGTTTTCATGTTTTTTCTATGTTTAGAACCTTCCCATATCTAACCCAAGTCATTTATGTCTTATTGGCACTCATAATGCGATTATCAGCCCATTCATTAAGTTTTTGGAGCCATTTCTTTTTTTTTTCAAGATTTCAAAGTGGAGAATATGATCTTGGGCCCAAACTTTAGTTAGACAGCCTTATATTCTAATTCTGACAGTTTTGTTAGCTCAAAAGTATCTCTTATGCTAGGGGATCCTTAGTTTGGGTCTCTAGGAATCCAGACTCATTTTGGGCTATTGGGTGGATTTTGGTGAAAACTCAAACCTTGTGTGTCACCCATATTTTTTCAAAGATACCATAGATAGAAATCTTGATGGTTTCATTGAGTTTAAAACACTAAATTTGGTAGGATACCATTATTTGCTTGCGTGCACGGGGTTCTGAATGAATCCTAAGCACCCGATTAGAGTTTGTTAGGGTTTAACAAATTTTTTGGTGCTAAAGCTGCTAGTGTAGTCACTTTATCAGCCCTGAGACAATTTTATCCATATCTTTCTAGCTAAGGTAGGGTTGCGTAAACACCTACCATGCTATTTTAGCAGTTATTTAGCCGCTAAAGTATCCATCATTGGTTGCTATATATATATATATTTGATTTTCCATAAGTTTTATCTATATGTTTTAGTGTAAAAATGTATTGCATATAGTTGGAGCTTGATAATTATGGGAAAATTGAATATTGGAGTTTGGATTAGCATGAATGCGGCGTAGAGATCATTACCATACCTTTAATCCATAAATTTCTAGTCAAATTCCATTTATATTGTAGTTAAAATCCTTGTTTTCCTAATTTAGGGCTAACGGGGATCAATTACGCTGATTTTTGGGGGGAATTGAACCTTGAGCAAAGAAGGACACTGTGATAGATTCAATTTCATGATTCCAAAGATGCAGGTACATAGGGTTTTTAGTTGATTTTTGACACAAAGCATTAATATGAAATATAGGTATTGATATTCTAGTCTTGATGTAGAGAATATTATTTTGATAGTATGGCAGTATTCGAAGGCTTTTCAAAAGGGAAAAGCTTTGATGTAAAGGGCTATTCATAGTTTTTGCGGCATCTAAGTAGCCTAGGCTTTCCGTTCTTTAATACTTTACTTGATTATAGTACTAGAATGTTAATATTCTAGTTTTGTGTCGTTTTATACTGGTGGGGTATTTTTCTAGCAACTACTGCCAATTTTAGTAGATTAGGGCCTTTTCGGGTATAGTTCAGCCTTGTATTCCCTTATAATAGCTTATGATCATCCCTTAGGACTAGACTTAGTCCTTATTTGTTTATACTTAGTACCTTGGAATGGAATTTAGAAACTGTAGTCTAGGATTAGGTAGGTGCTTGCCTTAGGTTAGGTTTTAGAGATTGGCAATGGTCCCCACACCCATTTGTGAGGTAATATGCCTATTATTGTTCCTTGTTGACCTAAATGATGTGTATCCATTTCCTTAGGCAAATCCTTGAGCTTTATGCTGACTTAGTCACTTGCCTTTGTATATTTGTTACCCCGAGTAAGGTGGTATTTGACTTTTTTAGCTTATTATTGGAACCTTTATCACCTTTAGAGATTGACTACTTGACTTTAGAGTATAGGACTTATTAGAATTAAGTGGACTTATATTCTTAGAGTGTTAATATTGTTAGCTTACTTTTCAGTTCTAGTTCGAGTTTGGTACCTAGCACATTATTATTTTTAATCAATTCTGGTTTGAGTCTGGGATTTACTATTATGATATCCTTCTCTAGTTCTAGTTTGATTTCAGCATTTATTACCTTTATGGATATTGTTTTGGTGAAATTCAATAGAAACTAGTAAGAATAATACTAGAAAGGAGTATCAGGAACTCTTATATCATGCTGGCTTATTTTATGTTTGTTATTGTAGTGATTTTGTCATTATATTATTGTTAATCTTTGCTTGCATCCACCGTGCTTGTGGGGGCTTGGTTGGGTTTATTTCTTCTTATTTATGACTTCTAGACTTATAGTGGTCCAGTTAGGATATAGCTAATTTGCTTACTATTTAACACTTTTGTGTAGTAGAAGCTGTTGTTTCCATTTATAGCCTCGCTACTATTGACTATGGTTTATATATTCGCACTTATTAATTCTTTTACTGTAAATTTGCTCAGTCACCTATAATGCCTACTGAATTCCTATTATTTTCGTACTCATACTATACTTCTGCATCTTTTCTCTTGATCTAAATTTGGGTATGAGTCACCACCATTAATGATATCTAATAAGTCATCAATTTGACGACTTGTTAGCACTCTTTAAGCTTAAATTATCATACTTTTTCATTGATTTGGTGGTAATTTCACGTATGATGCTCATTTGTGCAGGTAATGGTTGAGAATGAAGATGAGCAAGCTATTCAAGCCAATGGGATGTCAAATATGAAAGAAAAAGATCCCTAAAGTTCACATGTATGTGACGGGAAGCCAAAATAGTGTCATCTATGCCCAAGAGGCACCTCATATGCACCCAAGGTGCACCCTACGTATACCCAATATACTCTTGATCTTTTCAAGCAGCTCAACAGTGTGTGGCATTTTTCTAATATCAAGAAAATGGGAAATTGGGGCCAAAAAGTGGGTTTTTTGCGCATTTCCTCATTATTAAATTATTGTTGAACTATTCTTGAGCTAAGGAATATTAGAATGACCTTCAAGTGAAGAATTAGTAATTTTTATTAAAGATTTGTAGAAATTAAAGCTTGGATATTGTATTCTTTTTACTTTCTATGGATTAATTTGAATGAAATTTGGGCATATCTCTACTTTCTATTTCTATGAGTAGCTAATTCTTCATCTTGGGGTTGTGCTTGAATAGGTTTTTATTAGTGGATGGGCTTTGTTTAGTTGTCTTCCTAATTAGCTATTTGATATGGGTGGTGTATTCACTCCTTGATTTAACTAAGAATTGGGGTTTGTAAACTCGAATTAACTTTATACCCATATCATCCTTGATAGAGGGAATATGGGTGTGAACAACAACTTGAATTAGTTCATTTGTAGCATCTCTTAGACGTAAGAATGTTAATTATGGCCTTAGATTGGTGAAATTGTTACACTTATGAAGTGTTTGATAGAACCCATTAGTGATATTTTGTGTTTTATTGGCAAATTGACACTGAAACGTCTAGATCTAGCAGACCCATGACTTTTAGCTAATTTTGGACGAATAATCAATTACCAATGAAAGAACCCACGCGTAAGAAGGTATCACCCCATGTCCCACCAACAATTGACTATTCTCTAATTATTTCTAGATTTGAAATAGTATTCTCATAACAACAAAATTGACCGAAATTGTTAAACTTGAAAATATTCAAACCCCATTTTTTCTTTCATGTATGTTTACCACACATTACGGTTCAACTCCTAGTGGACTCCTAAGTCTTTTGAGTATTGAAATCATTGTCTTCACTTCCTACGAATTCAACCCCAATAAACATTGGGTTACTATACCGATGACGATCGTTTACACCTTAACGATGTAGTTTGAGCATCTTCAAATTTTGGTGCCATTGCTAGAGAGTAAAATATAGTTTTTATGCTTGTAGTGTTTTTAGTCACTTTGGGTTAGCCATATTGTTTATTTTACATTGTTTGTTATTTTTGTTCTTTCTTAGATGGGATAGTATTATGCATAAGACTATGAGCCTACTGGTAGTAATACCAGTACTTTTAATGGGGATATCAAGGATGATGATACCTCACAGATGTGTGCTGATCTAGTGTTATTCGTATTCCATCGAGAACCAGAAATAGAGTGTTTCATATTACTAGAGTGATGTTTTATTTTCTGTAAATGATAGGATTGTTTGGGGGTCAAGCATATGAGGATTTCTATCTATACTTGAAGAATTTAATTATGTGTCTTATCCATTTGACATAGCCGACATATATCAAAAATTGATCCATTTATGTCTATTCCCATTCTCATTGACAGAAGAAGCGGTCTTGTGGTTGCATGATCTATCACTTCATAGGTTGAGCTCATTCAAGCATTCTTGGATAGGTAATTTCCTCCTTCTTAGATGTTGCAACTGAGGGATGAAATAATCTACTTTTGCTAACTTTATGGAAAACCATTACATGAGGCTTAGCAATAATTCAACAATAAGATAATGCAATTCCCAAATCATAATATCCCGGATAAAATGCTTCTTCAAATCTTCTGTAGGGTTTTTTCTCAATTGAAAAAGATGTTAGCTGATAATACGGCTGGAGGATCTATTATCAAAATATCTTTTGGTGTTGTGGCGACTTTATTAGATCAAATGACTAAGCAAAATAGTAGTTGGCATATAAGAGATACCGAGGAGGCTAAGAAGGCTCCCTTCACATTTTTTGTAAGCCAAGAGAAAAGTAAAGGGATAAGAAAAGAGATGAGAACATGGCTAAAGTGATGACTCAACTTGACCTTCTCACCAAGCATGTAATGGAAGCTCCTTCAAATGAGGTTAACGGCATTGACTTAGAGAGTGTCAAGTTTATAATAATGAGGAAGTTGAGTCTCTTGATAGCAAAATTTGGTTCTTGTCAAACCAATCGGGGGTTTCCATGCCTATCAAAGGCAAGGTTGGAAAGAAAGAGATCACGATAGAGATTGGCATAATAGAGATCATGATAAAAGTCAGTATTATAGAGATAGGGATAGGGATTGTGAGTGGTAGGTACCTTCACATAATAGGGACAAGAGTAGAGAGTCAAGCTCTATTGACTCAGAGAAGTTCAAAAGTGAAGATGTCCTTGCTCATATCTTGATGTATGTTGAGAGAACCAATAAGATAGTGAGAGGGATGAAAAGAGATTTCGCACAACTCAATCAAATGGTATTATCTCATTAAGCCTATACCAAGTAACTTGAAACCCAAGTAGGTCAAATCTCGGCTAATCTCAATGCAAGGCCAAATGGTGGATTGCCTAGTGATACAGTTACTAATCCTAAGAATGATACTCACGTCATGTCATTGCCACTAGAGTGGTTGGACTCTTGATAAATATGTTGTTGATTCTTATGAAGACCATAATGAAAGAGAAATTAATGAACAATCCAATTAAAACAGAAAGTGGCTAAAGAAGCCAAAGGTTGCAATTCCAAAGGCGAATAAGCAAATTGTGGAAAAGCCAAATGTAGTTGAAGAAAGGGGTAAAAGTAAGGAAGAATAAAAAGAAGTTTATGGTAATTCTCCAAGACCACATGAAACTCTAATTGTTCCTTTTTCATAAATCAAAATTCCTCCCTCTATCCCATAAAGGGTCAAGAAGAAAGAAGATGATACAAAGTTCAAGAAATTTTTTGCAAAATTTAGCAACGTATCGATGAATATTCCTTTGTTAAAAGCTTTACAAGAGATTCCCAGGTATTCTAAATTCATGAATGAATGGTTTATAAATAAATAAGTCATGTATGTTGAAACTAAAAATGTAACCTACAATTGTAGCTTCATAATGTCTAGCACAATAGTGACAAAAAAAGGAAGACTTGGATACATTCATTATTCCTTACACTATTGGAAAAGCATTGTGTGATATTGAGGTAAGCATTAATTTAAAGACATTTACCATTTTACAAAATTTAGGATTGGGTGTTCCCTAACCAACCACAATAAGTCTTTTAATGGATGATCATTCTATCAAAAAGCCCATAGGAGTACTATATGATGTTTTTGTGAAACTGGGTCGGTTTGTCTTCATGGTCTATTTTTTTTATCTTGGATTGTGAAATGGGCCATGAGATTTCCATCAACCTTGGTTGGCTATTTTTGGATATTGAACAAACTTTAGTTGATGTTTAATATAGGGAAAAGAAGTTTCTAGTCAATGATGAAGAATTGTCCTTCAATGTATGCAAGTCCATGAAGCAATAAAAGGACTTTCAAGTTGTTTTAATAATTTATGTGACTGACGATGACGTGTCTAACACCATCAAATTAGTATTATGTATGATCCCTTAGTTGGTGTATTGGAAAATTTAGGAAGTGAGGCAAATAAATAACATAATGAATTGGTTGTTTCATTAATGGGTCATGGATCTTATACTAAAAACCTTTGCAAGTCGGATATTGATTTGAAGAATTGTAAAATTCCACCAACCAAATCATATATTATTGAAATGACTCAACTTGCTTAAGTCATTGCCTTCACATCTTTGGTATGACTTCTTGGGTGAGAACAACACTTTGCCAATAATTATTGTGGGTGATATTTCCTCGATAGTTTAAAGCCTTTAAATCTATGGTGAAAAAGTTCATTCGTGCTATTGGGTTGACCGTTGCAGACATCAAAGACATTGTTCTCTGAATTTTCTCATATAAAAGTAAAATTTAGAGATGTCATGTCTAAGACCCCACAAATCCTAGTCTTTTCAGTCTTATATTGCATGACAAAAGAAGTCCTAGATTTAGAAAATTCCAGCTAAGTATGAGCACTTCGTCAGATTTTTGTCCTTGAGATTTCAATGGTTTTATTTTTGACCCTTAAGGCCTTAAATTTCAAATTTTTGAGTTGAATCATGATCAGGGAGGTCAATGGGTGTTCTCAGGCAAGTTTTGGATTTTTTGGACCTCGTTAGAAGCTTGTTTGGATGTTGAAAATAGTAAGTTGACGCAAATTCGATGCTTTATGTCATCCATTACTTTGACCAACCTTTTCCAAGCATCATATACAAATTTCAGTGAACCAACAAGAACTCAACAAGGCGCGTCAAGATCACGTCGGTACCGTCGATACGGTGTGTCGGCCTGCGTGTCGCTGGGTATATTTTTATTTCCTTCATTAAAGATCCGCATACAAATGGGTAATTAAGTCAATTTTCCCCACTCTTATTCCTCCCAAACACAAGATCAAAGCCTATTCTAACCACATTAGGCTTCTTTTCATCAATTTCTCTCAAATTAAAAACCCTAGACTTCAAAACTCAACCCTAAGAATTCCAAGATTTCCACCATTGTTTTCCTAAATTGGTTTAAGATTCAAGGTTTCCAAGTCAAGAGCTTCAAGAATCCTCCTTCAAGAACACAAATAGTGTATCAAAAGCAAACTTGTTCATCTAGTTCATCATCCAAGGTATGTGGGGTTTGATAAGGACAATTCTTTCGTCCTTGTGCGCAACATTGTGTTTTTCGACAAATTTCTTATGATTTTAAGATAGGGTTTACACCCAAAGTATCTTATTGATTATTTTGAGTATGATATAATTGAATTATGAAATCCCATATTTATTTTTAGTTAAAGAATACTCTTTTATGATTTTGAATACCATGAGCATGATTTGAGATATTGTTTGCAACTTTTCCATTGAATTGAGCATGAGATAGTGATTTGAAGTTATTATCTTAATATTATTAATGAATTTTAAGAAGCTTACAAAGCATGATGTTTTGCCATGCATTTACATAAGTTGGATTTATTGATATTCAATTATATAAATAATATTTGATTTGATATTTTGATCCTCCAAATGAGTTTTGGAATCCAATTTACATATTTAATTAAGATAAATGCATAACTGGTTTCATAGTAAACCCTTATGCGAGTTTTAATGTGGATTTCCACAAGATGAGCATAAAAAATTAAAGGAGGTAATATTTAGAAATGAGTTAGGTATGATTCCAAGGTCTCATACCCCAGAACTACAGACCACCATAGGATTAAAAATTTGAGAGACCATAGAGGCAGAGTTGTCATTACTTAAGTTGAGGCTATATTCCCTATCAAGAGTAAGACACCTCTTCCCAACGTGAGGTTTCTTCCTAAGGAGGACAAGATGTTGGACTTCATGTAGCTCGCATGGTTTATGTCGGTTAAGGGAACCTCTCTTACAATATAGTTTTAAAGTGTTTTCCTAAGGAGAAGAGTCTTACAGAAAAGCTATTAGAAAACTAAGTGTAAAGGCTCACAAGTTTTACTCAGATTATGTTCTAAAGAAAGATAGTAGCTTTAGATTTTAGCTTTTGGATTTCAGATTCAAGAGCGAGTCCTTCTTACACTTAGAAAGTGTGTTTTAAATAAAGAATGCAAGTATAGTTTCTAGAACTAAATGATATGGCTCACGAGAATTATTAAGTATGAATTGCTTTTATTACTTCAGATTTCAGTCTTTCAGATATTCTTGCCTATGCGAGTCATTTTCATTTAGCATGCTTTGTTTTTATAAACCATGATGATGAGATGTTGTTTTACTTATGCATATCACCCTTACATACTCAGTACATCCTCAAAGTACTGATCCACATATATGTCTATGTGCTATAGTATCTCATAATGTTGGTTCAGGTGCTCAGTCGTAGTAGCGAGAGTGATTTTCAAGAATTTCTATCTACACTCTTATAGTGGTGAGTCCTCATGGTTCGAGTACCCATTCCTATAGATTTCCATCTTTCATAGTATTTGAGTTATTGATTTTAGATTAGTCTGGGTCAGTTGGGGGTCTGTCCCAACGGCTCTCTAGTTCTTTTAGTAGTAGAGGCTTGTTGGTCTATTAGATGGATTTCAAGATTTTTCAGTTATTATTATTCAAACAATGTTTTTAATTTATTTAAGTTCAGATTCGATATACTAAAGTATGATTGCATGAATAGTTTATCCTGAAGTAAGCTCCAGACTTAGTAGCAAGCTTAAAGGGTTAGCTTGGAGTTACTCATAGCCCTGAGCACCGTGTGATGCCTCGGGATGAGATTTTGGAGTGTTACAAACTTGGTATCAAAGCCTAAGGTTTGAGGATTCCTAGGGAGTCAGACAAGCTGCATTACATAGAGTCTTGATCATCAGTGTGAAGCGCGCCACATATATGAGCAAGAGGCTATGGAGCATTTTCAGAAAAATCCTCTCTTTCTTTCATAATCTGTCGTGCTTACAGTTGTCTCTATCTTCTATTAACTCATGCTCTTTTATGATAGAATATACCTCCTCGGAAAGCTAATGCCCATAGAAATGATAATCAGCCACCCCATCCTGTTGATCCATTGAAATAGAATGTGTTACATGCGGAGTTTTGGGCTGCTTTTTAGGCGCTAGCCCAAGCTATGAAAGTTAATGTTTAGGGTAACCGTTAGGATGCAGCCCCACCTCAGCAAGATGGGGACCTAGCCACAGCTAGAATCAGAGATTTTATGAGAGTGAGTCTGCCAAAATTTTTTGGGTCGAAGGCAGGTGAGGACCCACAGTTTTATCTATATGAGGTGAAGAAGATCACCCAAATTATGCATGTTTTGAAAGAGGAAAGTGTAGAATTAGAATCCTATAGGCTCAAGGGTGTTTCTTATGATTGGGTGGTGATATGGAAGAAGAGTAGAGGGAAGGATGCAGCTCCCATGACTTGGCAGGTGTTTTAGGATGCGTTCCTATACAAGTTCTTCCCACTTGAGATAAGGGAAGATAAGATAGAAAAGTTCATGAACCTGAGGTAGGGATGTATGATAGTGAAAGAGTATTACCTCAAGTTCAACCAGTTTTCTAACTATGCACCTACGCAGATGGCTGACCCTAGGTCAAGCATGAGTAAGTTTGTGACTAGTGTGTCTAGCTTGGTGGTTAAGGAGTGTAGGATTGCTCTGCTCAATAGAGACATGGATCTTTCCAGATTGATGATGCATTCTCAATAGATTAAGGTAGAGAAAATAAAAGAGAGAGAGGGTAAGTAAGAGGGATAGAATAGGGAAGTTTGATTATGGTCAGAATAGGTCTGGGGAAGGAAATCATTCACAGTATCAGAATCGGTCATCTATGTTTGTACCTTCTTCAGCTAGTGCTCCCACACCCAGGAATAGACAGGAATAGTAGGGTAAGTATTCTATGTACACATCTCAAAATAATGTGAGCAGAAGACCTCATTACTGTAATACCTAGGGAAATTTTTCGTTGAAATTTTGTGCGTAAACGTGTTGGGTTCTATCTTCTAGAATATATTATAAATTTTTCATGTGGAATGTCTGAGATTATGACCCACCATTGCGTACAATATCAAACAATCTTTCCAACGATATGAGGATCATCCAAAACGAACACCCGAGCGACGAGTTATGAACATTTCGATCGAACCATGAATAGTGGTGAACAGTAAATCGTGCAGGAAAAAGTACTGAGGCTTGGCGTATTTTTGCTCTAACTTTAAAAGATCATAACTCCTTGTACATAATGATCTAGGTGATCTACTAAATATCAACGGAAATCTCTACGAGTCCTCTTTCCAATGAAATTGGTTTCATCCAATTTGTATATCGAAGCAAGAAGTTATGTTCGATCTACTTTAACCTATCAAAAGCAAATTTTTGTGTTAACTTCAAATGATCATAGCTCCTCATACACAATGATCTGGGTGAGATACTATATATCAACAAAAATATATGAGAGTCCTCTTTCTATTGAAATTGGTTTCATCCAATTTGGATATCGCAGTAACACATTATGGTTGATCTACTTCAGACTATCAAAACAGTCCACCAAAGGACAGATTCAAGAATTATTTATTTTTTAGGGGCATTTTGGTCATCCCCCCTCACCCAAAATCCGTCCAAACCCTATATTAAAGTCTATTAGAAGCATTATATGTTATATATCATCAAATTCCCTCAAAAATAAAACCCGAAGCTCCTACATCTAACTTCAAGAACCTCCAAAGTTCACCATTAATTTTGCAAATTTATTCTAGATTCCAAGTTCCTAGCTCAAGAACTCCAAGAACCATCATTCAAAGGAACGATTAACATCTCAAAAATGAGTATTGATCTAAAGTTCATCATTCAAGGTATGTGGGGTTTTTCAACAAGAACTCTCTTTCATTTTTGTACCCAAAAGTAATTTTCTTTACTAAGGCATGATTTTTATTTGATTTTTACGAATATGAAGCATGAACCCATATATTATGATGATTATTATGAAATCTTGATGTTTATGATTTTGAAAGATGAATTTACATATGAGGAGATATAAAGCATGAATCTTGAATAATAGTTATCATGATTTTGATATTTGAATCGTGAATCCCTATTGGAAATTGTGTTTTTTTGAGAAAGTGTGTGTTATAAGAACGTTAATGTTGAATATTTGAGATATTTTGAATAATATGACCTTTTGGTCTTAATGGAGTTGTTTTGAACTCGAGTGTGAAAGAAATCCACAACGTGGTTGATTTTAATAGATGGGAAGCATGATGGCTCCCGATGTATATTTATATATTACTGAAATTGTTTTGTTGTGGATTGTCTTTAAAATGATTTGAGCTAAGTCGGGGAGAAATCTTTAGCAACGAGTGGGAGGTATAAAGCGAGCTTACTTCCCTAGAACTACGTGCCCCTGTAGGAGTGAGCCTGAGGCTAATTTATATAGTGATCACTAGTTTATGCGGATTTGATATCGATAGTCCTACTCTGGTGGAAAGGATAGGACGGCTCTCCCCAATGTGGGTTATACGTTGGACTCCATTTAGCTCACATGGTTTATGTCGGTTATAGGATCTCCCAATGTGTGTGTGTTTCC
>JAPEIP010000009.1:88483523-88495477 GCA_026120095.1 Capsicum chinense
TATTCTTGGTATGGATTGGCTCCATTCCTTTTATGCAACCATAGATTGTTTCACCCAAGTGGTGAAGTTTTAGTTTCCAGATGAGCCAGTCTTTAAGTGGTCAGGTAATTTAGTATCTCCCAAGAGTAATTTCATATCTTATCTTAGAGCCATAAAGTTAATATCTAAAGGGTGTATCTACCATCTAGTTCGAGTCAAGGACACTAAGTCTGAAACTCCCGCAATTCAATCAATCAATATAGTTAATGAATTTCTAGATGTCTTTCCCAAAGATCTACTAGGGGTACCTCCCGATAGAGAAATAAAATTCGGGATTGATCTTCTACCTGATACCCAACCTATTTCCATTCTTCCATATCGTATGGAACCTGCAGATCTAAAGGAGTTGAAAGAGAAACTCAAAGATCTTTTAGATAAAGGCTTCATAAGGCCCAGTGTTTCTCCATAGGGCGCTCCTGTCCTATTCGTGCAAAAGAAAGATGGTTCTTTATGAATGTGCATTGACTATTATTAGCTAAATAGGGTCATAATCAAGAATAAAAATCCCTTTCCTAGAATAGATGACTTGTTTGATCAATTATAAGGTGAAAGTTATTTCTCAAAGATAGACCTCAGATCCGGCTATCATCAACTTAAAGTAATGGAATATGATATTCCAAAGACAGCCTTCAGGACCCGGTACAGTCATTTTGAGTTTCTAGTCATGTCCATCGGGTTAACCAATGCTCTAGCAGCCTTCATGGACCTCATGAATCGAGAGTTCAGACAGTACCTAGATATGTTTATCATAGTATTCACACTACTAGAGATTAGATCTATGGTGACGGTGGCAAAACCGCTGTAATGGATGAAAAAACCATTTCCATAGACCTATCGCAACGGTTCTTCAAGCTTCCCATATGTGGGCATTGCGATAGGTCTATTGCAACGGTTACTGTGATGGTTGTCTAAACCGTCGCCATAGGTAGAGCTATGGTGACGGTTTTCGACTACCGTCACCATAGATAGACCTATTATGACGGTTATTTTTTGACATATTGAGACGCCTATTTTCACCTATAGCAACGGTTACAAACCGTCGCAATAGATGCTATTGCAACTATTATAACCATTTCAATAAATGCTATTGCGACGCTTTTGTTGTTCTATTGCAATGTTTTTTGACTACCTATTACAACTATTTCATTATTTATTGAAACGCCTATTTTCATCTATTGCAACGGTTCGTAACCGTTGCAATAGCATCTATTGCGACGGTTTTCTTATTATGTTGCAACACTTTTTGACTACCTATTGTTATTATGTGCTAACACAATATATACACATCCCAAAACAAAATCATTCATTAATAATCTCAAAATTCAAAATAAGCAACAAGCTAGTAATTTAAACCCAAAAGTAAAATGTAATCAAGTCCAAATGCTTAGTTAAGTTTTTACATACTAGCAAGTTCAAGTCATGATAAGTCACAAAAAATTCAGCACAAAACTATTGATATTATAGCATTTATCCACAACCCAAAAATTTTCTAAGGTCAATGTCTTCATCATTTTCTTCCTCTCTTTCTTCATTTTGGACACCTATAAAAAGAGAACAAATAATATAAATTAGCACTTAAATAACAACATAAAAAGGACTATTCCATAACAAAATACCATATATAAGTTAGCTAGTGATGAGGCAAATCAACTAATCATGGTTAGAAAGAAATTCAAGGTTATAAGGTTAAACGGTGGCCGTTAAGACTATAAAGTTGTTTACAAATATAAGGTTATAAGGTTAAATGGTGGTCGTTAAGGTTATAAGGTTATAAGGTTGTTTACTAATATAAGGTTGTTTACTTAATGATGATTATAAAGTTAAACGGTGGCCGTTAAGGTTATATGGTTATAAGGTTAAATAGTGGCCGTTAAGATTTTTTACTAATATAAGGTTATAAGGTTAACCGGTGGTCGTTAAGGTTATAAGGTCATAAGTTTATAAGGTTGTTTACTAATATAATGTTGTTTACTTAACGGTGGTTATAACGTTAAACGGTGGTCGTTAAGGTTATAAGGTTAAACGGTGGTCGTTAAGGTTATAAGGTTGTTTACTTAACGGTGGCCGTTAAGTTTTGCATATAGATTAGGCTTTAAATGGTGGTACTTCATGGATTTAACGTTATAAGGTGGTTTAATAAAATAGGCACTTTACGCATAACTCATCACACAAATAACTACAGCAGCATAACCAGTAAACTTACTGATTACTTAAGAGAAAAGACATGTTGTTATGCTGTTAATTATATCCAAGAATGAGGATAATGAAGAATTATATAAAATATAGTTAGAGAATTACCTTTCTCAGTTATAAGAGCAACTATAGTTTCTGGCACATCCTCTAGGACACTACAAAAATGTTTTGACATATAATTTTAGTAGAACTTTTAGATTCAGTTGCATAGTCTACACAAGAAACTAAAGAATATATACCTGCCAAGTGAGAAATGGGACTTCGGATTTTGATTAGTATTGTATGGTTACTAGACTCTCTTGATAATGTATTGCCTATAATCATGTTAGGGAGAGACTTCTAATCAGACACTGCTTACCAACTGTGATTATGCCACTAAGTCCTATCCATGTAACAGTCCATCCTCTACATTGGTATCCAAGATCATCAGCATGAGCTCCATCAATGAGGATCTTTTTTGCGGTCTTATCTAGAGGAAGAAATGGTTTCTTTGGATCTTTCCCATTTTTCAATAAAACTAAGGATTTGCAAACTGCATCACGTGTTAGGTCTCTACATGCCTAAATAATGTGAAAAAATTAACCAGACTTAAAACAGGTCCAAGATAGTGAAATGCAGAATGACTATTGTGCTAATGTAAGACAATATATAGCTAACTGCTTTTTAGATTCCATATAAAAGAAAATATAGAAGAGTCTAACGGAGGACTTTATCATTTGAATAGAACAAATACTGGTCACATGTAATCTCATTAAAACTTCAGCATTTAGGGAAGAGTGTGATAAACAAGGTTCCAAAAGGCAGATAGACAAGGTTCCAGAAGGCATTTTCAAAACCAACAGTGACTTTCTATATATAAAGATGGGGTTAGGAGGCTGTTAATCCATTTTAAGAACTAGTTTAAGTACATACATTTGCAATGCAAAGCATTTGAATAGCAGATGAGTGTGATAGAGAAGGTTCCAGAAGGCATTTTCAAAACCAGCAGGACTTTTTATCTATAAATATGGGGTTGGGAGGCTGTTAATCCATTTTAAGAACTAATTTAAGTACATATATATGCACTGCAAAGCATTTGAATAGCAGATGAGACAGCAGCAGCAACAAAAAGAACCAATGGCAACTGAGAATCATAAGCAATCCAGATTAAATACATAGAGCAGGCAAGAAAGTAAGTAAGCTAAGAATAGGTATGGCACCATACCAACTACAGCATTGAGAAAGCTAAGAATAGGTATGGCACCATACCAGCTTTAATCAGACCTTCGCGCTTCCCTATTTCTTAAAATGTGCCGAATACACCAAAATTAGTCCTGGATCCAAGAATCTGCACGGCCAAGACTTTCTTAGGAACTATACAAATCAGTCATCCATATAATGTAAAGCAAAAGATGAGGAGTACAGAAGCTGAAGCCTTCCAAAGGTGCTCATGCCGGTCTTAAATCAGTTTCTCATTAGCAATTAGTTAAATAGAAAAAAAGGATATAAAACACAAAAACAAAATGCTTTCTGAATACTTTAAATTGATCTTAGTTTCAAGAAAACTATACTACATACTGACATAAAAGGAACACATCAGATTAATAACCTATTTCTGTAATCTTTTCTTGACAACACGAAGGGAGTTGTGAATAGTGCAGCAGTAAATCCAGCTAATCCTCCACAGGCAAGCTGGAATGAAGAGTAACAAGATGAACTACCACAATCAGTTTCCTTCACAACTTCCTACCTAATTTAATGCCCTGGATAATCAGAAACTTCATCATGTCATGTAGAAACGCAACCATCACTCCAAACAAAAAAAAGGATATATTGTATTAAAATCTATGAATTACGTACTTGTAACATTTTGCTGATGTTTCTAGCACATAAAATATGATGAACAACAATAAATTTATTTGGTTCAGCAGAGGGAAAGTGAGGCAAGAAAATGCAATCCCTAGTGCATCGTCTACTAAAAAGCTTGCATGCTGCACATGGCATATGTTTATTCTGATTGCTTAATGTAGAACTCATCAGTCATAATAATTTATATTGACTAAAAAGGTTGCTTGATCTGGTAAGTAAAGGAAATACATAATTTAAGCTAATGACTGACTTAATTGAGTATTTAAGCTTATATATAGCACAAGTAGTTTTAATTTTTATATATTGTTAAAGCATAGTAATTATTATTAAGATCGTAGTATTGACTGGAGTCTAGGTTGGTGGAGTACTAGTAGAAAATTTTTGTTGTTGTTATTCTATCTCTAACAACATTAAAAGAGCAGTTCATTGTACTAAGGCTTCTGCTATATGTGGGGTCTAGAGAAAAATTGAACCATAAGCATTTTTTGTATACATTCCTACATTACATTTTTGCAATAGGCTGACTGTTTCCACATGCATATGGATTATACCACTAGAGTGTATTGCAGTCTTACCTTACATTTTTGTAATAGAGTGTATGTAGACCATATACCACTACCTCATAGAGAAAGAGAGGTTATTTCATCCTCAAGACCACAAAACAGAAAACAACCAAAGAAACTAAATCTACAAGCATCTCATAGCTCTTCTAAACCTCTCTACATAGTTTATCCTCTCACTGATTTCCTTCTATATCCGTGTTGTAACAAAATTTATACTTATATGTAAGTTTCTGAACAATCAACAACTTTTTTCTTTCCAATTTTATTAAATTCATGTGTACTTTGGTTTAAATATTTTAAGCATAAGTTATAAGTACGTATATCTAAGTAATTAAGAAGTTCAAACACTAAACAATCAATTAACAAGTTGACAAAAGTTCAAAAATAGTTCTTATATTAATTGTACTTTTCATATACACCTTGTGATACTTGTTAACTTGACAGTAAAGAGATTGGATATCTATATTAAAGAGAATGGATATCTATATAGCTGCATAGAGAATAAGAGCATGATATTTTGTTTTAAGGAGTAACAACTTCTGATATTAACTCTCTTTTTCTTATAATAACCTTCATAGAATGCAACTATGCCCTCGGTGAAAGGCTGAGGCACTACAAAAAGCAAAAGGACTACCATGAAATAGTTCAACATTGTATGTTATGTGTATAGTGTCTGAACTAGAAGTAATTTACTTACTGCACCATAGTTCTGGATAAACCATATCAACTTTAATATTATTCAGTCTTAGTACAACAGTAAGCTCGAGACCAACATACCCTCCTCTAACAACTATGGCCTTTGCATTTTTGTTAGCTTTTAATGCCTCCACAATCATAGCAGCGTCATTGATTTCTCTTAAGTAGAAGATTTTCTTGGAATCGGCACCTTGTACACATAAATTTGACAACTTCAAAATCTGAACAGTCATAAAAAAAGTTCATGTAATGACAAATGCCGAAAAGTAAGTATATACAACACAACCAAATTTCCAAAAGACTCATAGTGGATCCAGTTGCAATAATAAGTTTTTTATATTTAAAAAATTCCCTGGCTGCACTAACAAGAGTCTTTAAAGCAAGATCTGCTTTCACTATATAGGTACTCAGGATCAATGATATGCCTATAAGACAAGATTATATGATTCATAAGAAATGTGTTTTTAACCAGATACACCACTATATGTAACATTGATAGAAGTCACGCTTGAACATATGTTTGAAAACTATTGCTTTCTAATACATACATGAAAAATTATTACCTTTCTCTGCATACCATTTGGGAAGTTGTTTCTCTCCTCCACTTCCAACGCACATATGAAACCCTGGGAGTGTAGCAGCTCCTGGTAGATAAATGGAATATCAAAATCAAGTAAAGCACATTTTTAGATGTGTGAAAAAGGACTTTAACTATGAAGAAAGATAATATACATTTTTTGTAATACATCTTTTACTCAAGTCCGCCTCCATACTACCACAAAATAAAGTAAAAATTAACTATCCAATGAATCGTTGTGCTGTGCCAATAATTGAAGAATCCCTTTCAGTATAAAAGCTTCCTACCCAGAGTCTTAAGTACTCGGTGATAATATTTATGTCAATTTTGCCCGCTAAATAGAGAGTATTGCAGAAGAGCTACTAATACAAAAATGTTAGAGCCATTTGAGCAGTCAAACTAGAAGCACCTGACAGAGAGTGAGCACTTACTAAATATACTGAAATAGTAATTTTATCCTTTAATCCAATGCTTGATGAGCCTACAGTAAACCACAAATTATATTTTCCTTCTAGTATTGCCTCATTGTTGGCCATTTTTTACCTCACAAAGAATATTAAATTTCCATATATTTCACAAGAAGGTCATCTACATAAAGGGGATTTAGCAAATAATTAAGCAAGATCAGACGGTCAAAATCCCAAAATCAACAAATTAGGTCAACAATCAAAGTGAAGAAAAAGAAAAACCCAAAATAAAAACTCAATAAATTAGGTCAAAATTATCAATTAGAAAACTAAACTAACCTTAAAATCAACAAATTAGAAGAAAGCCCCAAATTTGTTCATAAATTAAAGTGGTGGTCAGAGCAAGTGTGCCTCTTTACAACTTCTTGTGTAAAATATGTCAGATTTAGGGTGAAAGGGAACTCAGAAGGTCAGATAGAGTGGCTGAGGATGGACATAGATTGAGAGAGATGTTGAAAATAAGAAGTTGGAGTTGAATATCATTGGTGGTCGGAGCTAAATTTCTACTTTTTTATGGTGGTCGGAGCTAGGAGACTTTGTTTTGTGGTGGATGATATCATACACTATTTTTTTGGCAGATAAGTATATAGATAGATAGCAAAACCAATGCAATAGGGAATAGATAATAAAACTAATGCAATAGGGAGGAAACCATTGCCTTAGCTAACTCTATCACAATGGTTTTAGAAACTATTACTATAGGGTGGTCTCATGCAACGGTTATATGACAACTGTAATGGTTAAATCATCAAATAGGTCTATTAGAATATTTGTTTTTGCAATGGTTGGAACCGTTGCAATAGGAAGTCTATAGTAACGCTTCTCCAACCACTACCAAAAGTTTCATTGCAATAGGGGTATTTTCTGGTAATGTCATAGATAATATCCTTGTGTACTCTTGTAGTGAGAATGATCATGCAGATCATCTGCGGATTGTGCTACAGTCTCTTAGGAATCATCAATTATTTTCCAAATTTAGCAACTGTGAATTTTGGCTAAGGTCAGTAGCCTTTCTTGGTCATATTGTTTCTGCCGATAGCATTAGGGTCGATCCCCAAAAGACAAAACTTGTAAGAAATTGTCCTAGACCTATTTCTCCAACAGACATTAGGAGTTTCTTGGGTTTAGTAAGTTATTACCACCATTTTGTTGAAGGTTTCTCATCTATTGTGTCTCATATATCTAGATTGACCCAAAAGAAAGTTAAGTTTCAGTGGTTAGATTCCTGTAATAATAGTTTTCAGGAGTTAAAGACTCAACTCAATTCATCCCCAATCTTAGAATTACCGGATGGTACAGATGATTTTGTTGTGTATTGTGATGCCTCTAGAGTTGTCTTGGGTTTCGTGTTTATAAAGAGAGGTAAGGTGATAGCCTATGCCTCTAGGCAATTAAAGCCTCATAAAAAGAATTACCCAACTCATGATCATGATCTGGAATTAGCTGTTGTAGTTTTTTCTTTGAAAATCTGGAGATAGTATTTGTATGGTGTTCATGATGATGTATTTATGGATCAGAAAAGCCTGCAGTATGTGTTTACCCAGAGAGAGTTGAATCTTTATTAGAGAAGTTGGTCAGAACTGCTGAAAGATTATGATATGAGTGTGTTGTATCATCCAGGTAAGGCCAATGTAGTGGCAGACGCTCTTAGTAGATTGCCCATGGGCAGTGTCGCTCATGTGGAGAATGATAAGAAGGAGTTAGCTTGAGAAGTTCACCGTTTGGCTAGATTGGGGGTTAGATTGGTTGATTCGGCTAAGGGTAGCATTTGGTTGCAGAATAGTGCAGAATCTTTTCTAGTTTCTGAGGTAAACGAGAAGCAGGACCAGCATCCCATCTTAGTTTAGTTGAAGAAGTCTGTTAAAGACCAAAAGGTAGATGTTTTTTCCCAAGGGGTAGATGGTGTGTTGAGATACTAAAGTAGGTTATGTGTACCATGTGTAGATGATTTGAGATAGTGGGTTATGGCTTAGGTGCATGGCGCGCGATATTCTATTTACCTTGGTGCTATCATGATGTACCAAGACTTGCAGAAAATCTATTAGTAGAGTGGTATAAAGAGAGATATAGTGGAATTCATAGCCAAGTATTCAACTCGTCAACAGGTTAAGGTAGAGCACCAAAGACCTGGTGGTATTTTGCAAGAGTTCAATTGTCACGACCTGAACCAGGGCCCTGGCTGTGATGAGCATCCCAAACCATGAAGGCTCGGATGCCCTTCGCTCTTTATTAATCATGCACATTATTCATAAATTATAACATAATATGCGGAATTGTAAATCATTACAGAAACATGGTCATACTCTGAGTTCAATTAAACTATGAAAAATTAAATGCAATATTAACTACACAACATCTTAACCAATCAGCAAAATCTCTACTACATCTGAAAATGACAATTGTCTGAAACTGGGACAAGTCCCCCAGTGGACCTAAACCAAGATAAATAACATAATCTAAAAGAAATAGGCCTTCTAGAATATAGAAGGCTTACCAACTGCACACATCACTGCTATCTGAAAACTCTATGGCCTAGCAGGACCTCTGAACTGAGCTTTAGAACGTGGGAGGAAGGTGGGTCAATACAAATATACTGGTACGCAGAGCAATCCAAAATAAGTCTTTTATGTAAATAAAATAATTGAGAGCTAGTCATGAAACATCTCATAAGATATAAGTTCGAAACACATGGGCATTGTTGATAAAATCATGAAAAAACTTTCTGTCACTATAATTCATGATCTTTGTATTACTTCAGAGTTAGGTGGCACTCCCCTAAAAGTCTGATATTCCATGGGTTATATGTAATTCGCCATTGACTTGGCAGGGAAGCCCACAACCCAAGTGTGCCTCAAGGGTTGGAGTCTCTGAATCTACTACGCCATAGGGTCGTCGCCAGCGTACAATAATATACCCGGATCGGAAAATCATGATTTTTGGCAATTAGTTTTCTAAACTCGTGCCTTCTTCGGGGAACCATCTAACATCTCTTTAAGCCCAATTTTTATCCTTTTCTGAACATGCATCACTATAGTTTCAAAATCTGAAAATTTGTTTCCAAACATGCATTCTATTCTGTTCTGAAGTAACATGGTATTATCTGAGTTAGTGTTGTCATACCAAGACTTGCAAGTCCTATTTCTGAGCCACAATGCATCATGCATGATTCTTTCATCAAAACTCAATTCAGACCATCCAAACGTGCAAATAGTATAAGAGATTTTATGTTCTGAAAGCACAAGTCAAAACTATGCAAAGATTATCATTCTTTCAATAACAATGTGGTGGTTCTAAACTCTTTGTCAAACCATGCAACTCTTTCCCTTAGATATTCCTATTCAATATTAATCAATACAAACAACGCTCTTTTTTAAATTCAAAAATTATATTCAAGTCATAGCAATAATCATGACATTTCATACCATTCTTTTCAAGATGTATTTCAAAATAATTCATATCATATGAAGATGGGAAAAACCATAACAAGAGAGGGATTCATTATAATTCATGCTCTCAATTAAATATTCATCCTTAAACACATGCATACATATATATATAGAATTTCAAATTAACTTGGAGGAAGGCCTAAAGACCAAAACAATGTCATTGAGACTTCTAAAACATGATTATAAATCACAAATCAAAAACCCTTTTTCTTAAAATCATGATTTCTATGCCCATGAGATTTTTAGGAAAACCCCACGTACCTTAAATTAGAAACTTTTGAATGAACTCTAGCTTTTGAGATGCTATATGTACGTTGATGGGTTCTTCTTGTATCCCTCGCAATGGAAATTCTGAATCTCGAAGAATTATTGAAAACCCATGGTGAAATCTTAAGATATTTTGATCTTTGGGTTGAAACCCTAAGAAGTGTTCTTGAGAGAATTTGAGAGAATAAGGGTATAATTTGGTTATTAGAGGCTGAATCTTATGTTATTAGGGCTATTTAAGGGTGGGAAATGAACCAAATACTCCTCTTAGACGCGGAGCTTGACTGCAGGAAATTATACTAGTAGGAATAGGCAGGGCGTCGCCTAGCTTATTGCCCTGGCTTACTGCCTCTCACAAAAATGGCTGTAACTTTTTTCTCAGGTATCAGATTTAGTCGAAATGGGTATCGTTGGAAAGCTAATTTAAAGATATTTCATTTGATATATAGTAGGCTACCCAGTTCATCATATACAAAGAGTTATAGTTGATTGAAGTTGACTCAAGATTCGATGCTCACTAAAACTCGAACGATAGGAAAGCTTTCAACTTGACCTTGAGTTAGGGGACCTCTATGATCTCAATTCATGCTCAAATAGGTTTCCACGCTACATAATTGATTAACACACCAAATTTTCATAGTATTTATGGCTTTTGGAACATATACAGGTAGGAATGATGGTTTTCGTTCTAGCCCGAATTGCGAAGTGTTACATTATCTCGCCCATGGGATCATTCGTCCCCAAATGATGGATAGGAACTTGTTGAAGCTTAAAGGTACGGAATAACGTAGACATTATGTGCCTTCTAAGAAAGGATAGAATTGATCTGAAATATTTAAACTTCTATCATGAAACTAAATTCTAAGCTGACTTGATTTTTCTTGCTTCAAGAAGCTGATTCGCGCTGAAAGTTTAGGATTCCCTTGAAATATTCATGATCCAATCATACATATTGAAAATGGGAAGTGATAACTTATGCAAGTACGAATCATAAGACAGCAAGAGTTAGATCATACAAGGTTATTACACTATCTGAGCTGAAATACTTGGAAAATTTTGAGATTATAGGCCGAACTCTTATGCACCGAGTCATGAATAGATAGCTGAATCTGAAACATGATGCTTGAAATTAACAGAATTCAAAATTTATATAGATGGAATAGATTATCTCTTGGGGATGGTCATACGCATGACACTTTAGATAGTAGGACTGGGTGAAAAGGTAGAAAACTACAGTAACTTGTCTGCCTGACTGTTAAACTGAATTACAGACTGAATTATACTAGGCACTTATACTTAACTAGAGTATCTCTTCAGCACTCTTTCTAAAAAAATTCAAGTAGCATTAGGGAGCAAAGAATCTTGGGCATGAGTTACACAAGACATCCAACTAAGGAATCACCACAATGACACTACTCTATAGCATAGAATAAGGACATATAACTCATAAACTAGGATAGAATTTCCACGCATTAGGCAATGCAACTTCTTAATTTCAAGCTTAGCACACTCCTCTAATACTCCCTTAACTATACTATTCCCCCTTAAATACCATACTCATTGGTTCAACTTATAATTCACATATGAGCATTGACAAATCTTTCTACTAATGTCTAAAGTAGCTTAAATCCTATCATTGTGATCAAGACTAATTCTAAATCACAAAATACAACATGCCACACCACAATACTAGTCTAAACCACATGATTCAACCTTCTATACCTTCTTAAAGATCACACCCTAAGCATAACGTGCCTTACCACTCCAATGACTAACTCTGAACTGTTACTATGGATTTACTAGCGCATATTGCATTCCTCCACTAAAATTCCGGCATGTCATTCAAGCCTATCTTTAT
>JAPEIP010000009.1:88509998-88520021 GCA_026120095.1 Capsicum chinense
AGTGATAGCAGACATAAAGCTGAATGAGCTGAAGTTCTGGCTCAATGACCAAGAAGCACGCTTTGAAATACACTCATCTATGACTCATCAAAAAGAGATAAGTGCTTTCTCAATCGTTGATATATTCTATGAAGATGATAAAGGGAAATCAACAGGTTATCTTGGTAAAGTCTGAGTAGTCAAGATAACCAAGTCGTGCCATGATAGTAAATCAGGCGCTATTGGGACACAACCCAAAATTTTTATATTCCAGTAAATTATTTATTTTTGTAGTTAGGATTTAGTTCACAGAAGGTGGATTCGATGTATTTAGACAAATACCCGTGATGACATTTTTGATAGGCTATCAAGATGGTGATAAGTCATCAGATTTATCATCAGAGACCTCAGCTCTGAAGAAGGGTCTGTCAAGGCTGACGACATTTGTGATAAGCTATCACACTTGTGACGGCTTATCAGAAATGTCATCATAAAAAGCCTAACATTAGATAAAAATGTGGGCCAAATTAAAAAGACCCGACCCAGCCCACAGCTTGGCTTTCCACCTTCCTGCTTAGTTTTTAATTCCTTGAAGTTATTTTCCTTCCATACTTAGAATATTTTCTTCCCTTCTTTGAATTCCTACCAAGTAAAACAAGAAGAAAGTTCCTTGTATGTGTGGGTTTGCAATTAAAATCAAGAACTTCTTCTTACTTCCTCTTGCTCATGTAATCACATTAAAGGCTTCCATCAGGTCTTGAAATGGCACCCAAAGGAAAGAACTTAAAATCCACAAAGAAAGTGACCAAGGGAAATGCATCTCAGAGACTCTTCAATGAAGAGTTTGATTATGAAGAGAAAGAGCCTCTACTCAGGAAGTAAAAGAAGAAGCAAAGCTCTAAAAAAAACTCCACGACCCCCACCATTTGAGGTAGAGGAGAGTGAAAAAAGTGGCACTAAGCCAACAACATCCGAGCATACAGCTTCTGAACAGTTGGCCTCTGAGCAACAAGAGTTTGAACATGTTGTATCTGAAGAGCATGATTCAAATCAGCCTGAGTTTGAGGAACATAAGTCTGGGCAACATGAATCTGAGGGACCATCAACTGAGTCTCTTTCTGCTGAGCCACAAGATAATGAAAATTCTTGGATTCGGGGAATTATGATCAAATACAAGAATCCTGAAGTCTGAGATAACACTAGATGGTAGATTCCCAAAGCTCATAAAATCTTCTTTGATGGGCTTCGCAGAACCAACAAGAGAGTTGTCAAGAGGCTAATATTTGAGGAGAAGGGAATCATCACTAAGGGGTTTAGAAGGTACCCGAAAGTGGAACAGAAATTTCATGGCTATGATTCTGGATGGACTACACGAGGAGGAAATTTATTTTGCCCTACACTAGTTAGGGAGTTCTATGCAAACTACCAAGCTCACTTGGAAAACATATTTGGAGAAGGAGAGAAAGCAGCTGACCAACCTTTGTTGGACAAAGTTCCGGTACGGGGTCCGGTACGGGGTGTAATGATGGATATTGATGAAGCAACAATCAACAAATTTCTTCATGGCCTAAAATTCACTCCTCGGTCCACTTCACCTATTTTCTATGCCCAGTTTAAGCATCGGTAAAATTAATAGAATTGGTTATCCATACTCATAGCCGATGGAGAACCGAAATGGCTAATAAATTCAAGTGAAAGGATCTTCAAGGCCTCTCTGAATTTAGAGGCAAGATTTTTGTAGGGTATTATTCATACTTGGTTGATGCCAACAGATGGTGATAATATTCTCAGGGATGATAGAGCAATATTAGTCACAAGTTTTGTGGCTAACCTCAAATTAAATTTTGGAGAGATTATTGTTGAAGAGATAAAAATTTATGTCTCGAGGTCTGATACAGCATATCCCTTCCCTTGTTTAATTATAAGGTTTTGTAGGGTAGCAAATATGCCAAAGATTGTAGGGTTAGAAAAAGAACTCCTTGCCTAGAAGACCCATAGTCCTATCAGAAATTAGGAAAATCAGTCGAGGCTAATATTTGACAGGGGCACAGAGATTCCCACTGATCCACCGGTTACAGGTACTATTTCAGTGCCTAATATAGAGATTCCATATTCTGAAGCTGTACCTCTAACATCTGCAACAATGGAAGAATCATCAGTGCCCAAAACTGAGACAAATCCTCCAGCTGCTATGCCTACAACACAATTTGCCTTTACTCTGATGAATTTCAAGAGAGTAGAAAAGCAGTCCAAGTGGTGCAAGGCTCAAGTAAAACTTTTTGCCAAGCAATTTGCAATTGAGGTTGACAAAAGAGTTAAGGCTGCACTTGAGCCTTACACAGCCTCGTTAGGCAGGATTAATGAATTAGAGAACTACTTCAATGCACGGTCGAAGGAGAGGTTAGACCCATAGATAGAACTGCTTAGGTCAGAACTGGCTAAGGTAAAGGCAGAGGTTGGAAAGTTATAGCAACACTAATTTATGGTGTTATCAAAACCTACAGTGGAAGATTTTGAGAGAGAAATCATATTGTTTGATCTCACAGAGGAGTAAGTAAAGAAAAAGAAAAAGAAAGGTGAGAAGAAAAGAAAAGAAAAAGGGAGAGGCCCAATAGTGATGAAGAAAGAAAAGTAGAGAAAAGGGAAAGAAAGAAGTCTGAAAGATAGGAGATGAAGAAGGCAAGGATTGAGTCCTTAGTGGATAATGAGAGATGAAAGACAGTCATTCGAGTGAGAGCAGTAGGTGCCTCCACCAGTAGGCCTTCAGAGACAGATAGACCAACTGCACCAGAATAGTTTGAGGCTACTAATGGAGATATAGCAGCAGAGTCAGCAACCTATGACCCCCAGGATTGATCCTTTCCAGGTATACTCTAACCCTTAGTTCAGATTTTCATTGATTGTAAGTTGAGGGTGTAGAGTAAATTATTGTTGTAAAATTTTGTAGCCGATTAGGAAAAATACTTGTACTTGAGGTAGTTGAATTGTTTTGTGATTTTTGTACACCTCTTCAAGTGGTCTACTCCTTTAACTATGTGATTTGTATTCAAGTGTGACCATTGCAGATCTTTGTATGGCATTAGTTCTAGTAACGTAATAATCATTGCTAAACAGCTACATGAACTGAATGAGTCATAGCTATTAATATACATCTGTGCCATGTGTGTGTGAGCAACTACTTAGTTCCCTTTATATGCTGAAGCCAAAACTTGCCCGGTTAGTCTTACCTAGGTTGAAGGATAGGGGTTAGGAAAGGATCATAGGCCGTTTTGATATTAGCTCACTTTAGCCTAAATGACCTTCCCTATTTGTATAATATCCCTTGATCCTTGTTTTGAGCCTAATTAGCCTATTTCTTTGTATGACACCTATCACCTTCTCATTTAAATCATAATAAACTTGTTTTGGCCCTGGTCTTCCTTGGATACTGTGCACCTTGACTTAGGAAAATGGCCTAAGTTGAGGGTGGCTATCATAGGGGTGCATGATATAGAATGAGTATGAAGAAAGGTAGAATAAAAAAAAAGAATAAAAAACTAGGTACAGAGGAAAAGAGCAAGAAAAAGAAAAATTGTGAAAAAGATTAAGTAATTGAAAAAAGACTGCACCCATCCTAAATAAGTGTGATCAAGAAAAGAGAAGAGCGGAAAAGGCTAATGAATGAAACCCTAAAAAGCTATTGTAGTGTAAAGGAGGCTTAGTCACTTTAAATACCATTGAGTATCATACCAGCCTCTAGCCTACATTACAAGCGTAACATAAGTCTTATAGCGATCCTAGCTGGCCTATCTGAAGATCTGGGTAATGAATATAAGGGCAAGCCTATGGTACTTGGCATACACTGATTGGAACTTCGTTTTGAGAGTGAGTGTTTTGATTGTCCTCATGGTTACATATATGATTCTTGATATGAGATGAGGGGGATGTCTTTGTTGTGAGGGCTCACTGGTTACATTGCTAGTTACTGACTTGTATGGGTAGTGTAATAATGGTCTATGCATGATTGCTATACATTGGTGTTCTTCATTGTTCTTGAATTAAGTGAACTTGGAGATGGTGAAAGTGTTTTGAGATAATATGGATGATTGACTGCCAAATGTGCCTTGTATTCTCTTAGTTGTGTTGAGTTTCTTGAGTAAAAGCAATTGTTTTAAGTAGAGGGTGTTGATGTGTGAACTAATGCTAACACATTTGAGGCTTTTAACTATGAATAATTGCAAAGTCTTAATAAAATTTTGTCGTTTTTGATTGGTTTATGTTTAATTTTGCAGTTTGAGCTAATATGATAGAGAACCAACAAGAATAGGAGCAAAGAAGTTGAAATATGAAGAAATCTGAAGAAAAGGGTGGCTGAAGACATTTGTGATAAGTCGTCATCCTGGTGATAAGTTATTAAGTTTGTCGTTAGCAGTAAATAGAGAATTGGTCTAAGTTGAAATATGTGACAACATTTTGTGATAAGTCATCAAGGGTCTGTTAAGCTATCAAGAATATCGTCAGCCTGAGGCAGTATAGGAGAACTAAAGCAGAGCTTTGACAATATTTTGTGATAGGCCGTCACGAAGCTGATAAGTTGTCAAGTTTGTTGTCAGCCTTAAATAGGAAAAGCTAAAGCTGAAGAAGGAGCTGACAATATTTGTGATAAGTCATCAGCCTCCTGATAGGCTATCACAAATGTCGTCACCTAATCCGAGAGATTTCTGAATTCTATTATTTTGTTTCCATAATTAGGGTGAACTATTTAAAGCTTTGTCTTCGGGTTTTCTAAGGGAGTTCCGCACATAAAGTTTTGATAAATACTTTTGATATTTTACTCTCTCTAATTTCTTGGCTTGAAAAGCAAATACTTTGAAGAGATTACTATCATTATTCTAAGATTTTTCTTTGTGATCTAATTTGCGATTCACTAGTTATTATTCTTCTTATGGTGAGTTTAACATTCCAAGCATGAATACAACTTGTTTTTTTTATTTTAGCATTATGAGTGGCTAAATTCCTTTAACCTGAATTATGGGATCTAGGGTTAGGTTTTGATAAGGTGCTAAGTGTTCAAGATTCAAAAGGTGGTAGCATTTCTTGATAATTTTGAGGTTTTAATTAACATCTGTTGGTTGCAAACAATAGATAACACATGCTTTGGTTTTCTTGAGAAAGAAATCAAATATAGTGGGGAGTGAATTATCAACAGGGACTTGGAAATACTCCATTTAATAATCAGGGTTGTAACAAGGTTGGTTAACCTGAGGTAAAATTTGGGCAGTGAATATAAATTCCCTAAGTCTGAGAGGATTAGGTAATTAAATGCTTAAGTAGGTAGAGATACATTAAACATCGTCCTACCTACCGTGAGAATCTTGAACCACCGTTAGCACCTGTCAAGTACCGGATGCCCTCATGAACATAATTCTGGAAATTTTCTAAGGGTCAAAAACCAGGAAATTTTGCCCAAGTTGTATCTTGTCCAATAACTACAAATATAGGAAATTTTCTAAGGGTCAAAAACCCAGGGTGTTTTACTCTCCCCACAAGGATCATTCATCCCCGAATGATGGAAAAGGTAGGTCAAACACAAGCACGATTCATTTGCATTATCAAATATCAATTAAACCATTATTGCCCTCCAATTAAAACCATTATTGCCCGTCATGGTTAGCTATCGCAACCCTCTATTATTGCCCAGTTAAAACCATTATCACACAACCAAACCACTAATTCCATCTATTATTAACCAAGGCTATAAGAAGTGGTATCGTCATACCGACAATAGCTTGCAAGCAATGTCCTTGGCCAATTACTTAGGGGATTCCCATGAACCCCGTAGACAGGTTTTAAAAGTCACTTGGGAGATTCCCATGTACCCCACACGCTTTTAAATCAACTATATGGCCACCAAGCCTTACCATTTAGTTATTAAAACCATCTAACCAATTTAGGTTCCATTACCATAATATACCACGCAAAGTTTTCAATGAAAGTCCAACTATGTAGTAAAAGCATTCTCATAGGCATTTTAACAAATACGTAAAGGGCATATAGTTTCCAAAACCAATAGTTTCCAAAACCAAAACCAAGAACTAATTAACCATTCCCATGCAACCACACATTATAGTGTTAAAACCATAAGTAAAAACATGGGAAAACATAAATCAACCATTAATAACTAAAACCCCCAACATAAAATTCAAAATCAAATAATACACATAATTAAATCAAGAAAACAATACATTAAAACATGAATTTAGTTTAACTAACAATGAGGGAGGAGTAGCATGCCTTAGATACAAAAAAAATGGAGAGAAATAACCCTTGAAAGCCCCCAATTGATATGCTTGATGAAAAATCTAAGTGTTCATGACCTTGAGGATTTAGGAGTGTTTGAGAGTCTATTTGATGTGTTTTCATAGCTAATGATGCCCTAAGAAAGTTATAAGATGTGGGTTTTAGTTTTGGCAAGAGGGAAAATGTCCAAAATACCCTAAGCTTAAAAGTTGAAAAATATGCGCGGGAGGGTACGACTCCATCCCTTGACTCGTATACACAACATATGAGTGGTACCCACTACTCATACCTTTGATATAATAGTGGACATCACATACTGTCCACCATATGACTCCACTCGCCCAAATCATACCCATAGCATACGATTAGTACCCATAAACCGTAACTAAGGTAGAATCAAAAGAAGTTGACATTGTCTAACCTATGAGTTGGATCTTACCACTCGCACCATATCCATATGACTCGTAGGGAGTCTAGTCATACCTAGGACAGTAACCAACCCAAACCACACTGAGTAACATACGACCAAGACCCCTAAAACTTACCCTATCATACGACAAGTACCCCCAGTCATATGATGTCCAGTAACTCTTACTCAAGAGTTTTTCTAAGGATCAAATCCCAAGGTGTTTGAATTCTCCCACACTTAGATCATTCATCCTCGAATAATATTCTCCTGCACTTAGATCATTCATCCTCAAATAATGAGATAAGTCATGAATAGCATGATGAAGAACATATAACTTTTGTACAAATTCCTGAAGCATAAAATAGGAATGGATACTTGGACTTCATGTCCTCTTCCGTTTCCTACGTTGCCTCTTAAATCTTGTGATTTCTTCATAGAACCTTAACCAAAGCTATATCCTTTATCCGCAACTGACAAGCCTGCCAACCCAATATCTCAACAGGAACCTCCTCATAAGACAAAGAATTTGAAATACCAATATCTTTGATAGGCACGATTTGAGGTGGATCACCCATACACTTTCTCAACAGAGAAAAATGAAATAACGGGTGAACAGAGCTCAAACTAGAAGGTGATTCCAACTCATACGCAACATTACCAACCATTCGCAAAACAAAGTAAGGATCGACATACTGGGGACTGAGCTTACCCTTTTTACCAAAACGCATCACTCCCTTTATGGGAGATACCGTTAAGAACACCCTATACCAAACCTCAAACTATAACTCTCTTTGACTTACATATGTATAGCACTTTTGGCAACTTTGGGAATCCTTAATCCTATCATGAATCACCTTTACCTTTTCTATGGCTTGGTGAACCAAATTCGAGCCAAATATCTCTGCCTTACCAACCTCGAGCCACCCTATAGGAGACCTAAACCTCCTACCATATAAGGCCTCAAATAGAGCCATCCCAAAGCTAGAGTGGTAGTTATTATAGTAAGAAAACTCTGCAAGAGGTAGATGCTCAACCCAATTACCATTATAGTTAATCACAAATGTGTGAAGCATATCCTCTAATATTTGAATAGTTCTTTCTATTTGCCCATTTGATTGTGGGTAAAAGGTAGTACTATGTCTCACCTTGGTCCCAATCCCTTCTAAAATGACCGCCAAAAGTGATATGTAAATGGTGTACCACGATCTGAGAAGATAGAAACTGGTACCCTATGCAGCTTCACAATCTCAAAAAGGTACAACTTTGCATAAGCCTCAGTCGAGAAGTTAGTCCTCACTAGAAAAAAGTGAGTAGACTTTGTCATACTATCCACGATGACCCAAATCGAATCAAACTAATTCCTAGACTGAGGAAGAGCAGCAACAAAATCCATGTTGATCACTTTCCATTTCTACTCTGGCAACTTAATTTCTTGATACAATTCCCTGGGCCTCATGTGCTGAACTTTCACTTGTTGACACACCATACACCTGTCCATAAAATTTGCCATATCCCACTTCGTATTGTTCCACCAATACATCTCCTTAAGGTCATGATGCATTTTTATCAAGTCGAGACAAATAACATAGCGTGACTATGCGCCTTAGTCAGTATCCTTTATTGCAAAACACTGATGTTGGGAACACATAACCTCCTTTGGAACCTCAAAGAACCATCACCATAAATCTCAAAAGCCATTACATTTTGCCTACCAATATCACCCTTTATCCTTAATAAGACTGATCTAACATTTTTTTCTCCTTGATTTCATCATTAAGAAACGACTGCGCCACTTTCTAAACAAAGACTCCACTATTCTCAAAGTTCAAGAGATGAACTCTAAGGTTAGCCAAATGGTCCTTCACCTACTCCCATTTCTCCCTATTCACATGAGATAGACTCCTTATTGATAACTTTTTAGAGCATATGCAACTATATTACCTTTACCTAGATGGTAGTGAAGACTCGTGTCATAATTTTTGAGAAGCTCAAGCCATCTTCTTTCCCCGAGTTTAAGATCTTTTTGAGTAAACTCATAATGTAAGTTTTTATGATCAGAAAAGATGTCCACATGCACTCCATACAAATATTGATGCCAGATTTTCAATGCAAACACCACAATTAATAATTCCAAATCATAAGTCACATAATTCCTCGTATGCACCTTCAACTATCTAGAGGCATAAACTATTACCTTACTATGCTGGACTAGTACGCACTCAAGCCTCCATACAAGACGCATCACAATAAACCACAAATCAATCGGTGCCTTCAAGCAAAGTCAAAACTAAAGCCAAAGTTAGCTTATCTTTCAAATTTTCAAAACTACAATCAAATGCATCAGACCATAAGAATTTTACCTTTTTAAGGGTTAACTTAGTCAACGGGGTAACTATAGAAGAAAACCTCTCGACAAACCTCCTATAGTATCCAGCCAAACCTAAAAAGCTCTAAATATCAGTTGGTGTCGTGGGTCTAGGGCACTTCCAAACCACTACAACCTTTTGCGTATCCACCATGATCCCCTCACTAGAAATAATCTAACCCAAAAAAGTAACAGAATTCAATAATAATTTCTCATTTTGAAAACTTAGTATACAACTGTTGTTCTTTCAAAGTCTATAATATAACACAGAGGTGATTGGCATAATCCACCTCACTCTTGGAGTACTCCATAATGTCATCTATGAACACAATGATAAATAGATCCAGATATTGACGAAAGACCCTATTCATCAAATCCGTAAATGTCATTGGGGCATTGATCAACCCAAAATACAAAAAAAGAAACTAAAAATGCCCATACTGGATACGGAATATGGTCATAGATATATCCACCTCCCTAATCTTAAGCTGATGAAACCCAAACTAAAGGTAAATTTTGGATAAAAACTTAGTACCCTACAACTGATCAAACAAGTCATCTATCCTTGGAAGAGGATACTTGTTCTTGACCGTTACTTTATTCAACTGTCGATAATCAATACACATCCGAAGAGAACCATCCTTCTTATATACAAATAACATCTGTGCACCCCATGGGTTTAGAACCCTTATCTAAAAGATACTTTAATTGCTCATTGAGCTCTTTCAACTCAGCTAGAGTCATTATATATGGAGGAATAGAAATTGGATGAGTGTCTAGAACAAGATCAATCCCAAACACAATCTCTCTATCTAGAGGAACACCAGAAAGGTTATCATGGAAGACCTTAGGAAATTCATTTACCACCAAAATAGATTGTAGAAAATGACCCTCCGAATTAAAATCTTTAACCATGGCCAAGATGATAAAGGTACTCCTCTTAGGAGCTAGGAAACCACCCTCCCACTTAATAACAAACTCACTAAGGAAC
>JAPEIP010000009.1:88520121-88537504 GCA_026120095.1 Capsicum chinense
CCGAATTAAAATCTTTAACCATGGCCAAGATGATAAAGGTACTCCTCTTAGGAGCTAGGAAACCACCCTCCCACTTAATAACAAACTCACTAAGGAACTTAAAAATAACCTTATGGGTCCTACAGTATAATGATACAAAGCACGAGTGCAACTAATCCATCCCTAAAATGATATCAAATTCAACCATATCTAACTCAAATAAATCCACCAAACTGTCTTTAATACCAAAAGATACCACACACCCCCTATAGACTCTTTTATTAATCACCCAGTCACCTAATGAGGTAGAAATAGAAAAAGGTTCCAAAACACACTCGGCACCAAAATCAAAATACACAACCATAAAGGGGGTCACATAAGAGAGAGTAGACCCTAAATCAAGTAAACAACACACATCATGGGTGGAAAGTTTCAATTTATTAGTCATGACATCTGGAGATGCCTCAGACTCCTGGCTAGTAGTGAGAGTATAAAAATGATTCTAACTACTGCTGGAACTAGATGGTGCACCCTTTGGTGCTGGAGTTGAAGATAAAGTAACTGGAACCTTATTTTCCCCAGAGGGAACCTTACCAACAAGATAGTTTCTAAGCATGTGCTCTAGCTTACCACAATTAAAGTTCTTGTTCCTCCCCTCATCATAGAAACCCTGATGCAATCAACCTCAAAATTTACAAAAAGGATATGATGGAGCCGACTGAGTCCCACTAGCTTGAGACTAGGCACCCTATGCCCTAAAGTTATTAACATCATAGAAATGCTTATCACCCAACAGCTTTGGGTAAAGAGCACTAGTCATGGAGAAGGAACTAAAATTCCCCCACTTCTTCTTTGGCCACTTACTACTATTCCTGCCACACTATTATTGACCACTACCCTACTTAAAAATCTAAAATTTTTCCCTGTCTCTCACTTAACTCAGCCTGTTTTTTTTCTTTCTTTACCTGTTGTATATACACCACCTACCTGGAGATATCTTTATCCTTGATTAACAAGACATCTTTACTCTTAAGGATCAATTCACGAGATAATCCTAAATCAAAATTTCTTATTCGGAACCTCATGCTAGATACCAACTCTGGAGCATACTATGATAATTGGTGAAATTTCAAGGTATACTCCTTGAATGACATTTTACCCTGCTTTAAATTAACGAACTCTTCTAATTTTGCTTCCCTCAACTCCTGATAAAGGAAGCAGTCCAGAAAAGCATTGGAAAAATTCTCCCACAATGATGACTCAACACCATCACCCCATAAATATTCCCATTCCTCGTACTTTGGTGTGCCACATCTTTCCTTTGATAGGCAGCAAACTCCACCTAATTCATATTTATGAGATGCATAACCCTAAAAATATTTTCTATCTCATCTAGAAAACCTTGAGGATCCTCCTCCACATTAACACCTGTAATGGTTGGAGAGTTCAACCTCAGGAACTAGACAACCCTTAGGGCCTCAGAAGATGGAGTAGCTGACATACCATGCTCGGTATGTGAAGCTACCTACTAAGAAATCATATAAATTAATTAACAAAACTCATCATTCATCATGTCATCCTAAGGAGCCTAATGAAGAATAAAGGGAATCGGTGGAATTCAAGAACAATTAGAAACTAGACCCCTAGACTGAGTATGGATCCCATGAGTATAGTGTTTCCTATAAATATTATCCCTAGTTAGGATAGAGGAGTTTTCATGAACTATGGATAGTCGAGGCATGATCTGAAAGTGAACAAACAAGAATTAGAAAAGATTCTAGGACTTAGACTCTGTAACTTGAAAATAGATTACAAGAAAGAGAAACAATCCTAAATACCTGTGTGACTCCATTTCATACTTTTTTACATTATTCTTATTTTTTGGGACTTTGATTTTGTCTATGGCCGAGGGAATGTCCCGGCCTGATGTTCTTTGTTTTTAGTTATAGGCTTTGTGTGACTACTATGGGCATGGGTGGGGTTGGTATTGATGCATGCCTTAGTATTGGCATTGGCATTGGGAATGCTTTTTATTTGACATTTGTTGTGGTTGGTTGGTCATAGTTATAGACTTTACTTAATGTATTTACATTATTATTGTTATATTTTGTTATATACTAAGAATTTATCTGACATAAGGAGGAGGGATGTTATGGTTGGGCATTGGGGGTGGTCTTTACTCTTAGTTGAGCTTAAGGCACCCAACATGACTAGGCCCTAGTTCAGGTCTTGGTTGATTGGTATAGATCCCTAGGTTCATGGTTATTTAAGAGTCCACAAAGTTATGTTAAGTAGAGTCTTTCAGAGGGTGTGTACTTCCCTATACTAATAAGGGAGAGGTGATAAAGTATTTAGGAATATTCCTCTTACTTGTGTTATATTTTCAAGCTGTAAAGTCTAAGTCCTAAAATCTTATATAATTCCCATTTGCTCTTATTCAAATCATTTATCAATGATCTGATGTTCACAAAAACTTCTCCATCCTAATAAGGGACAATGTTGAGAAGACACATTCTACTCATAGGATCCATACCCAGTCTAGGGGTCTAGTTTTAATTGTCTTGAAGTTCCACTGGTTCCCATGAGTCTTCTCAAACTATTTAGTTAGAAGTGATAAACGTTGAGTTTCGTTAGTCTATTCATATGTTGGCATAGTTGGTAGCTTCTCAATTTTTGTATGGTGCTTCGGTTACTCCATTTTTAGGGGACACAAGGGTTGGCTAGTTTATGAGTTTGAATCCTTCAACCTTTATTGGTGTTAAGGTTAATAAGGATCCTTTAAGTTTTCTGGATGAGATAGAAAAGATCTTCCATGTTATGTATTCCACTAATGTGGAGGGCATGTAGTTTGTCGTCTATCACTTAAAAAATGTGGCATACTAGTGGTATGAGAAATGGGATCAGGCAAGGGGTGATGATATTAAGTCATCTCTGTGGAAGGATTTTTCTGATGCTTTTCTTGACCTTTTCTTTCCTCAGGAGTTGAAAGAGGCAAAAGCACAAGAGTTTCTTAATCTAAAGTAAGGCAAGATGTCAGTCAAAGAGTATGCCTTGAAGTTTCACCCAGTTATCACGGTATGTATCAGAGTTGTTCTCTAGCATAAGGGCTAGAATGAAGAAGTTTACTTTTGGTTTATCCCGAGACTTGATCTTAGAGAGTAATTTTTCCTTATTAAACAAGGACATAGATATCTCTAGGTTGGTGGTATACATACAGTAGATAGAAAAAGAGAAAAAGAAGCAGGCTGAGTTAGGGAGAGATAGGGAAAAAAGTTTAGATTCTTTGAGTAGGGTGGTGTCCAATAATAAAATGGTAGGGATGATGGTAAGTGGCCTAAAAGAAGTGGGGCAATTCTGGATCTTACTTGACAACTAGTACTCCCTACCCAAATCCATCAGGTGATAGGCATACTCTAGTGGCAAATACTTTATAGTGTAGGGTTGCCAATCTTAGGCTAGTGGGTCTCAATCAGCTCTGTCATATCCTTTCTTTAGATTTCATGGTATATACCATCGGGGTTACTGTGAAAAAGAGAGGAATAAGAGCTTCAGCTATGGTCAACCAGTGCACATGATTAGGAACTATCCAGTGGCCAATGTTCCTTTTGGTGAAATCAAGGTTCCAGTTACCTCTTTTTCAGCTCCTGCGCCAAGGGTACACTATCTAGCTCCGACACTGGTTGGAATTGTCTCTATGCTCTCACTACATGCTAGGAGTCTAAGGCATTTCCTGATATCATGACTTATATACTGAAACTCTTTCCCTGTGATATGCAATGTTTACGTAATCTGAGGTCCACTCTATCTTATGTGACCTCATTTGTGGTTGTGCATTTTGGTTTTTGTTTGGAGTGTGTTTCATACCCTTTTTCTATTTCTACCTGATTAGGTGACTCTGTGATTGCTAAAAAAGTCTATAGAGGGTGTATGGCATCTGTTGGTATTAAGGAAACTATGGTCGATCTATTTGAATTAAATATGATGGATTTTGATATTAGATTAGGGATGGATTGGTTTCACTCTTGCTATGCATGTCTATACTATTAGACCCATAAGGTTATCTTTATCTTTCCTAATGAGTCAGTTATTTAGTGGGAGAGTGGTTTCCTGGCTTCTTACAAGAAGTCATATCATATCTTAGAGCTCGAAGATTAATCTCCAAGGGTTGTCTCTATCATCTGATCTGGGTTAAAGATTCTAACATGGAGGGTCCTTCTTTGCATTTTCTCCCTGTGGTGAATAAATTTCCTGAGGTCTTCCATAATGACCTTCTTATTATTCCTCTTTATAGGGAGATTAACTTTAGTATTAATCTTGTTTCGATCACTCATCCAATTTCTATTCCTCAAATAGAGTGGCTTTGATAGAGTTGAAGGAGCTTAAGGAGCAATTAAAGAATCTTTTAGATAAGGGTTTCATCTATCTTAGTATGTCCCAGTAGGGTGCACTGGAGTTATTTGTGCATAAGAACGATGGTTCTCTTCGGATGTGTATTGATTATCGATAGTTGAATAAGGTGATGGTAAAAAATAAGTATCCTCTTTTGAGGATAGATGATTTGTTTATCAGTCGCAGGGTGCTAAGTTTTTCTCAAAGATTTATCTTTGATCTAGGTATCATCAGTTAAATATTTGGGAGAAGGATATTTCTAAGACTTCTTTTCAGACTCAATATGGGCATTTTGAGTTTTTAGCTATGTCTTTTGGGTTGACCAATGCCCCGATGGCATTCAG
Source organism: Capsicum chinense (assembly GCA_026120095.1). Taxonomy (NCBI): domain Eukaryota; kingdom Viridiplantae; phylum Streptophyta; class Magnoliopsida; order Solanales; family Solanaceae; genus Capsicum; species Capsicum chinense. The sequence goes on from JAPEIP010000009.1 coordinate 88,524,834, forward strand.
AGATTCGATAAATACGGTCTTTTATTAGTTTCAGGACTTGTCCGTCATTATGTTCATAGAAGATATTCTAATGTTCTCTATGAATGATATGGATCATTTTGATTACCTCCAAGTTATATTACGTACCTTGAAGGAGCAGTAGTTGTATGCCAAATTCTTGAAATATGAATTTATGTTAAATGCTTTTACTTTTCTTGGTCATATCATTTATAGTGAGGGATAGTGGTAGATACTCAAAAGGTTACAGTGGTTAAGAAGTGTCCTAGACCCATGACTCTGACCGATATTCAAAGCTTTTTGGGTTTAGCTGGCTACTACCAGAGGCTTGTGAAGAGTTTTTCTTCTATAACTACCCCATTTACTAAATTGACTCAGAAAAAGATAAAGTTCTTGTGGAATGATTCTTGTGAGGGTAGTTTCAAGAAGTTGAAGGATAAGCTACTTTGGCATCAGTTTTGACTTTGCCTAAAGTCTTGGATGGGTTTGTGGTTTATTGTGATCCATCCCATGTAGCACTTGGTTGCATCTTGATACAGCATAGTAAGGTGATAGTTTATGTCACTAGACATTTGAAGGTGCATAAGAAGAACTATCCAACTTATAATTTGTAATTGTCACTTATTATATTTCATTAAAAATTTGGTGTCACTATTTGTATGGAGTTCATATGGATATCTTTTCTAATGATAAGATCCTACAATATGTGTTTACTCAAAAAGTGCTTAACCTCAGGCAAAGAAGATGGCTTTAGCTACTTAAGGATTATGATATGAATCTTCACTACCATCCAGGTTAATTTCATATGTTTTTTTATGCTCTTAGTAGGTTATCCGTGAGGAGTCTAACTCATATAGATAAAGAGAAGTTGGAGTTGGTAAAGGACATTTACCATTTGGCTAACCTTTGATTTTATCTCATAGACTTTGAGGATGGTAGTGTGTTCATTCAGAAAGTGGTGCAGTCATCTCTTAGTATTGAAGTTAAGGAGAAATAAGTGTTAGATTCTTTTCTAATAAGGATCAAGGGTGACGTTAGTAGGCAGAAGGTTATAGCCTTTGAGATTAGTGGTGATGGTACTTAGTGGTACTAATATGGATTATGTTTTCCCAACACCGATGGTTTGTGAGAAATAATTTTGGCTGAGGCGCATGAGTCATGCTATGCTATTTTTCTTGGTTCAACAAAATGTATCATGACCTAAAGAAGATATATCCATAGAATAATATAAAGATTGATGTGTCTAGTTTTGTAGATAAGTGTATGGTGTGCCAGCAAGTGAAGGTTGAGCACATGAGGACCATGGTTTGTACAAAGAAATTGAGTTGCCAGAGTTGAAGTAGGAAGTAAACAACATGGATTTCATTACCAAACTTCCTCGGTCTCAGAATCAAGCTGATTCAGTTTGGGTCATCATGGATAGGATGAAAAAGTCTTCACACTTTTTACTAATAAGGACTAACTTCTCGGCTGAGGATTATACAGGGTTGTATATCTATGAGATATTAAAGTTTCATGGGGTGTCGGTTTCTATCATCTCTGATCATGGTATGCATTTTTTATCTCACTTTTGGTGGTTGTTTCAGAAAGGTTTGGGGATTAATATGCATCTTAGTACTAATTTTTACCCATAGTCGAGTAGAAAAGTGGAGAGAACTATTTAGATATTAGATGATATGCTTTATTCTTGTATGATTGACTATGGTGGTAGTTGGGTGGAACATTTTCCTATTATATGGTTTACTTACAATAATAGCTACTACTCCAACATTAGGATAGCCCCGTTTGAAGGTTTGTATGGTATGAGGTGTAGGTCTCCTATTAGGTGGTTTGAGGTTGTGAGGTAGAGATGTTTTTCTTAGATTTGGCTCACAAATCCATGAAGATGGTGAAGGTGACTCAGGATAGACTTATAACTGCCCAAAGTCACCAAAAGTCCTATACAGATGTGAGGCATAAGGAGTTAGAGTTTGAGGTTGGGTATAAGGTGTTCTTGAAGGTGTCTCCTATGAAGGGAGTGATAAAGTTTGGTAAGAAGGGGAAGTTGGCGGGTTGGCAATGTTGCATATGAGTTGGAGTTGCCTTCTAGTTTGAGATCCATTCACCTAGTTTTCCATATTTTTATGTTGAGAAAGTGTATGTGTAATCCATCGCAAATCGTGTCAATCAAGTATATCGGTATTATGGGTACCTTATCTTATAAGGAGGTCCCAATTGAGATCTTAGATTGGCAGGTTTATTATTTGTAGACCAAGGATGTCACTTTGGTGAAGTTTCTATGGAGGAACCAATAGGTTGGAGAGGCTACTTGGGAAGTTGAAGAGGATGTGAAGTCCAAGAATTCATTCCTATTTTCTAGTTTGGAAATTCATTCAGAAGGTAGGTGTTCTTGATCATACTTTTGTTTTCTAACTTAGTTAAAGTAAATATTGATTTCCTTGAATTTTTGTTCTCTAACGTAGTTAAAGGTCAGATTCGAGGTGTTGGGATGTAAATCATGCATGTACTACCTCATTTAATCATTCGAGTGTGAATAATCCAAGTAGGGGAGAGTTAAAATACTGTGGGTCTTGGCCCTTTGAAATTTCCTGAGCATTGAGTTCACTGTTCTTGATATGACTCACCATATGAGTCGTATGGTGGTTTTATGGGTCAAGTGACCCAACTTATAAGGTGTCCATTGATTGGTGTTCAAGGGATTGATTCTTCACTTAACCTAAAACTTGGTGACTTGATTTGGCTCTGAGTACGAGTGGCTCACTATAGGCTGTGAGGATAGGATATGGGTGGTATAATGGTGTCGTACGTTGTCTAGTGTCAAATCCCTTTGATACTGTCTTGGATACGACCAAAAGTTACTAGTAGCATGGTATGGTTATGAGTAGGGAAAAGAGAGTCATATGGTGGATAGTGTATGGATTTATAACCTTTTATTTTGGACACGACTAGATGGTACCACTCATATAATTGGGTACGAGTGGATGGCTCCAACCATACCCACTTGCGGGAATTTGTAAAGTTTAGGTCGGAGGCATTCTGGACATATCCCTTCTTAACTTCTTATAACACCACAACTTAAAACACTCTTGGGACTTCATTAACCTACTATTCCCAAATCAAACACTCCAAAATATCTCTCAAAACTCTTAGTTCAAGAAAAGGCAAGGGTTTCTTCAAGGTGGTCAATTAGGGCTTTTAAGGGTGGTTTCTTTCAGTCTTCCTTGGTATATAAGGAATGTTACTCCTCCCTTATTGTTAATTTAACTAAAAACATTCTTTAATGAACCGTTTTCATGTCATTATTGTGGGTTTGTATTGGTTTTGAAATATATATTGGTGGTTTTGGTTACTAATGGTTAGATAATGTTTTCCCATGTTTTATTTATGGTTTTTATGTAATAATTATGATTTTATCATGTGGTTGCATGGGAATGGTCAATTGATTCTTGGTTTTGGTTTTGGAAACTGTATGCCCTCAACATGTTTAAATGCCAATGAAAATGATTTTGTCACATAGTTGACTATCCTTGAAACCTTTTCATTGCATAATATGGTAATAGAACATAAATTGTATGGTTGGTTTTAAATGGATTGGAAAGGCCTTGGTCTCCATGGTTTTGGTTTAATTGGAAACTTTAGAGTAAATTTGTTTTAATGGCTTTGGTATGGCATAAAATGATAGACTTACAAGCTATAATTTTGGTATGATGATATCAATGGTTAATTCCTAATAAAAGACTCCTTGGGAAATTGTTGGAATATGTAAATGGTTTTAATAGGGGATTAAATGGAGGTACATAGCAAAGTCATGGAAGGTGGAGATCCCGAGGGAACCGAAATTGGAAACTCATGCTTGCTGATGTGAGGTTTGGTCTTGGTGACCATGTGCATAATGTCACACTATATATTTTGGGGGATGTACTAGTCATCCCAGGTTATTTTCATGGTCGTGCGACGTCATGCACTGGGCCCTTTCAGCAGGGGGAGTTGAACCCATATAGCTTATGGATGGTTTTAGGATAGCAAAGCTACACATCCCAAGTAAATTTTTTAAATGCATGCTAAACCTGTTTCCCTTTCCCAGCATGGTATATTTGTGATTGTATATGGTTATTAACTCTGGTTTTAAATAATGGCATTATTTTATTCTTATTCCTGAGCACATGCTAGCATTTTTCATGCTAACCGTCTTGGGGTGTTGTATCACCACGCAATGCAGGAATCGGCCATACTATTACTCCTAATTAGTGACTTAGATTTGGGGACAACATTAGAGTCAGATTGAAGTCGTGAGCTTCCATACATCAAAAGACACCATTTCATGCTTTGGACTTCTTTACATTATTCTTGTTTCTTGGACTTTGGTTTCGACAATGGTCATGGGCATATACCAACCGGATGTTCTCTATTTTCAATTATAGGCTTTGTGTGAGTACTATGGGCATAAGCGGTGTTGGTATTGGTGCCTACCATAGTATTGGCATTGGGATTGTTTTTTATTATACATTGGTTATTGTTGTTTGGTCATGGTTATAGACTTTACTTAATGTCTTTACATTATTATTTTTATATCTTACTATTACATAGGGTTCAGGGAAATTATGGTTAGGTATTAGGGGTGGTCTTCAGTCCCAGTTGGGCTTGAGACACCCAGCATAACTAGGCCCTGGTTTGAGTCATGTCAAATTGCTATCAGAGCCCTTGGTTCATGGTCAAGGATTCCACAAAGTCATGTCAAGTAGAGTCTCTTTTAAGGGTGTGTAGCGTGCCATATTCATAAGAGCAAGACGACAAAGCATTTAGTAATCTTTATTTTTCTTGTGTTCTATTTTCAAGTTGTAGAGTCTAAGTTCTAAAATCTTCTATAAATCCCATTTGTTCGCTTTTCAAATCATGACTCGATGATCTAATTTTCATGGAAACTTTTCCATCCCAACTAAGGGCAATGTTGATGGGATATGGTTTTTTCATGGGATCCATACCCGATCTAGGGATCCAGTTCTTGATTATCCTGTAGTTCCACTGGTTCCCTCTAGTCTTTTTCGAGCTCCTTAAGTTGAAGTAACAAACGCTGAGTTTTGTCTTTCTACTCATATATTAGCATAGTTGGTAGCTTATCAGTCTGAGCATGGTGTTTTTATACTCCATCATCTGAGGCCACAAGGGTTTTCCAGTGTTTGAGTTTGAATCCTCCGACCTTTACTAGTGTTAAGATTAAGGAGAATCCTTAGGATTTTTTTATAAGATGGAAAAGATCTTCCATGTTATACATGCCACTAATATGCAGGGTATGGAGTTTTCTGCCTATAACCAGAAGGATGTGGCGCACAAGTGGTACGATGAATGGGATCAAAAAAGCGGTGACTTTATTAGGTCATCTCTATGGCAGGATTTTTCTATTACGTTTCTTGACCTCTTATATCCTTAGGAGTTGAGGGTGGAAAAAATAGAAGAGTTTGTTCATCTGAAGTAAGGCAATATATCAGTCAAGGAGTATGCCTTGAAGTTTCACCAGTTATCGGGGTATGCACCAGAGTTGGTTTCTAGTATGAGGGCTATAATGAGGAAGTTCACTTTTGGTTTATCCCGAGACTTGATCTTGGAGAGTAAGGCTTCCTTGTTAAACAAGGACATAGATATCTCCAGGTTGGTGGTATACATGCAACAGGTAGATAAAGAGAAGAAGAAGCAGGCTAAGTTTAGGGAGAGGCAGGGAAAGAAGTTCAGATTCTCTAAGCAGGGTGGTGGACATTAACAAAATAGGAAGGATGGTGTTAAGTGGCCCTAGAAAAAGTGGGGCAATTTTTTATCTTACTCGACACTAGTGCTCCCTACCCAAATCCATAGGTGATAGGCATTTCCATAGTGGCGATAACTTTACAAAGCAAGGTGCCCAATCTCAGGCTAGTGGGGCTCAGTCAGCTCCGTCATATTCCCTCTGTATATTTTATCGTAGATTGCATCAGGGTTACTGCGATGAAAAAAGGGATAAGATCTTCAGTTGTGGTTAACCAGGGAATATGATTAGGAACTATCCAGTGGCAAAGGTTCCTTCTAGGGCAAGCAAGGTTCCCATTACCTCTTCTTTAGCTCCGGCACCAAAGGGTTCATCATCTGACTTTGACATTGGTAAAAACCATCTCTATGCTATCACTACATGCTAGGATTCCAAGGTGTCGCCTGATGTCATGACTGATATGTTGAAAATCTTTTATCGTGATATGTATTGTTTACTTAATTCGAGGTCCACTCTATCCTATGTGACCCCATTTGAGGCTGTGCATTTTGGTTTTGGTCTAAAGTGTGTTTCAGGCCCTTTTTCTATTTCTACCTCAATTGGTGACTCTATCATTGCTATAAGAGTCTATAAGCGAGTGTGGTATCTTTTGGTTGTAAGAAAACTATCGGTGATCTATTTGAATTACATATGGTGGATTTTGATGTTATATTAGGGATGGATTGGCTGCACTTGTGCTAGGCGTCTCTAGACTATTTGACCCATAAATTTGTCTTTAATTTTGCTAAAGAGTTGGTTATTAAGTGCAAGGGTGGTTCCCTAGCTCCTAACAATAAGTTCAAGCTCCTAACGGTAAGTTCATATCATATCTTAGAGCTCGAAGATTAATCTCCAAAAGGTGTTTCTATCATATGGTTTGGGTTAAAGTTTCTAACTCAGAGGGTCCTTCTTTGAATTCCATCCATGTGGTGAATAAATTACCTGAAATCCTCCCTATTGACCTTCCTGGTGTTCCTCCTAATATGGAGATTTAGTTTAGGATTGATCTTGTTTCGGACACTTATCGAATTTTTATTCAACCACATAGAATGGCTCCGGCTGAGTTGAAGGAGCTTAAGGAAAAATTAAAGGATCTTTCAAATAAGGGTTTCATTTATCCTAGTGTGTCCCTATGGGATGCACTGGTGTTATTTGTGCGTAAAAAGAATGGTTCCATTCGGATGCGTATTTATTATCGGTAGTTGAATAAGGTGACGGTAAAGAATAAGTATCCTCTTCCGAGGATAGATGATTTTTTCTCATAGTTGACTTTCCTTCAAACCTTTGCATTGTATAATATGGTAATGGAACTTAAAAGGTTTGGTTGATTTTAAAAGGATTGGAAAGGTCTTTGTGGCCAGGTTTTTTGTTTAATTGTAAACATTGGAGTCAATTTGGTTTAATGGTTTTGGTATGGCATAAATGGATATACTTACAAGCTCTAATTTTGGTATGAAGATACCAACGGTTAATTCCTAATAAAAGACTCCTTGGTAAATGGTTGGAATGTGTAAATGGTTTTAATATGGGCTTAAGGGGGGTGTTTCAAAGTCGTGGAAGGTGGACATCCCGGGGGGACCGAAACTAGAAACTTATGTTTTCCGATGTGATGTTTGGTCTTGGTGACTGTGTGCATGATGTCACACTTTATATTTTGGGGGATGTGCTAGTCATCCCAGGTTATTTTCTCTGGCCATGAAGCTTTATGCACTGGGGTCCTTTCAGCAGGGGGAGCTGAACCCATATAGCCCATGGGTGGTTTTAGGAAGGCAAAGCTACACAACCCCGATAAAAGTTTTAAATGCATGCTAAGTCTGGTTCCCTTTCCCGACATGGTATATATGTATATATGTATGTGATTACATATGGTTATTTACTATGGTTTTGAACAATGGAATTATTTTATCTTTTTTCCTGAGTGCATGCTAGCATTTGTCGCGCTAACCATTTTTAAGCGATGTATCCCCACGCAATGCAGCAACTGGCCATACTACTTCTCCTACTCAGTGACTTGGATTTAGGGACATAATCAGAGTCAGACTAAAGAGTTGAGCTTCTATACTTTGGAAGATTCCAATTCATGCTATGGACTTCTTTACAATGTTCTTATTTCTCGAACATTGGTTTTGGCTGTGGTCGGGGGTATGTCCCGATCGGATGTTATTTGTTTTTGGATAGAGTCTTAATGTGACTACTATAGGGATAAGAGGTGTCGGTATTGGTGCCTGCCTTAGTATTGGCATTGGCATTGGCATTGGTTTTATTGTTTATTTGGTTATGGATGTTTGGTCACGGTTATAGAATTTACTTAATGTCTTTACATTATTATTGTTATACCTTATATATGTTTGAAAGTTATCTGACATAGAGTGCAGGGACGTTATGGTTGGGTATTGGGGTGGTCTCCTGTCCTGGTTGGGCTTAAGGCACCCGACATGACTATGCACTGGTTCAGGTCGTGTCAGAACATTAATATCATGTACCACTCAAGGGCTACAATGAAGCTAATGTGCCAAGACATATAGGACTAGAACTCAAAAGCAACACCCATAGGAGGAATATCAATATAGATCTACTCCATCTACTACTAAAAGAATAAGCCACAGAGTAGTCATAAAATCCTAATTTCAATAATAAAGCACATAATAATCAATATAAACTCATAAAGGCACATAATCATCAATGGTTATGAATACTCCAATGCACATAATGAAAAGATGTAAATATGGGGAAATAAAAGCATACCAATCACGGTTATGTCAAAACCACATGCCTGATGGGTATAGGGAGAATAAATCTGAATAGGTCTATACTCGGACTGACCGAATCATTAACTGAGGCGCCAAATGTACTATCTTTAACTGAAGAGTCCACAATATCACAAGGGTTATTTGAATGAACTAAATGACTGGTAATCCCACATCGGGACACTCTCTAAACTTAGAGCAGATTTGTCTTTAGTTGTAGCAAACTTTTGAAGCACCAACATGGCGAGAACACAAAATGATCCTAAATAACTAGCCAAATGATTGTGAGAGCACTCTCTATTACCAATGATCATCCTTTCCACAGTCATGGCCTATCTCAAGAACTTTAGGATGGAGGGGAATACATTCTAGCTTTGTTTGATCAACAAACTCATATTTGGGGCACTCTCTGAGCTAGTGTCCTATCACGACACATTTAAATAATATCCTCAAATACTTTGAGATATTGTTCCACATAATCCAGAATGGACAACATGGCCTCATAATCCTGCTATGATTATCAAGACTAATTTGAGAACTACTCATAGTCTGAAATACCATAAACGTAGAACTAATATGCTCCAAGTAAAGTTGAACTCTACCGAAAGGATCCTCACTCCCGGATAAAATACCAATAGAAAAATACCAAGGGCATGGCCTCATGTTGCCACCTCCATAAGTCTTACTACATACTCTCTCTATGGCTCTCGAATGACCCACAACCTGAGGGAAGGAAAACCAAACCATTATCAACTTCTCCAACACCAAATGTAGTGTCAATGCCGAATCTCTAATAGTTCTATGTACCATGCCCTGCACAAAGGGATATAGCATAGGAAAATGCATGACCTACTCAAGAAATCTAATTTTGAACTCAGAAACTAGCAAAGAACCATGATGAACACCAATAGACCCAACTCTATCCTGAGAATTGTTCAATGAATCAGATGTCATCCATGGTTTTAAAGTATCTATGATCTAAGTCGTATCCCCATTTCCGAACCTCAAAGGGCTGAAGCAGCCACTAGATCAACTAGAGCCTGAGATGGCTCCCAAATCCTTTAGCTGACACTGAAGGCCTTTGATTTACATCTCTAACTCTCTAGTTTGACGCTGCGCTAAAATTCTAGAAATGTCTATTGAGGTCTCATTTGTATCTTTTGACCATTTTGTATGATTCATTAGGGAAAGAATCAAGTCAAAAATGTGTTCGGGTTTCATAAAAATACAGACACATGATAAAGAGACGGAAGTGAATTTCCTGAAAATGTCTGTGTAGCCTCCCGAAGATAGGTTGTGAATGTATACACACTAATCTGCAGAATTCTACTAAGCACTTAATTCTTGTACTAATACACCAGTGAAACCCGAGCTCTGATACTAATTTTTCACGACCTAATTTCTCAGGTAATGATGGTGCCTTACTATAACCCACCAATAGGCAAGCCAAACCCATAGTCCGAAATGTCTAGTAATAGACTACTCCAATAAATAAAGGAAAAAGTGCAGAATATCTGAAATACAAGATTAATCACATACTATAATCCCAAGACCTGGTGGTGTTAGTATAAGAGCTTCTAATATATCAAAAGTACAAGAATGAAATATTGAGGGAATTACACGGTTACAACTTATCTCTGAATACAACATAAAGACTAGTCTAGTACATAAGATGGAGGTAAGAAATACGTCAAACGTCAGGAGCTCACTCTAAGTCTCCAAACCATGGATTCTCCGCATGATTCATACATCAATGGTGATAACCCATTCTATGATCTATAGGCTGCAGAAGTGTAGTATGAGTACTAAATAAACGGTACAAAGAAAGCAGCTGCCAACTGTTCCACAAAGATAAAGCAAATATATATAACATATAAATACAATGAAAACTACAAACAAGTGTTCAACAACAACATAAAATAGACAATGAGATAGTAAGGATAACATATCTTATTCATGTCTTAGAGACTAACATAATAAGGCTACAAAAGTATCAAGGATGAACTATCCTATTTTCACCACACTCAAAAATGTCAACAGTATACTATATATCTCTAACCAATATGCGAATGAAGGATGAAAGAAGATCATATTGAAATACATAAGGCCAAGAAAAGAATATACAATATGAAAAAAGGAAGAAAGGTATATACAATAATACCATAGCTACGCATAGCTAGATATACACATTTACAGATATAAGGTTAACTCAAAGTGCATCCTAGATCATCATATCTTTATTTAAGACCTCACCATAATCCAATCAAGACTTAGTAGTAACAACTCCGAGTATCTAATCCATTTTGTCTTATCATGAATTAATCATACATAATAATAAAATCATAAGATAGGAGAGGCCATAATCATACCTCAAATCTCAATATCGAATTAATGATCGATTTGCTATAAGCTGGATACAGCAATGATAATAACTATATGAATAACAATATGAGTAATTGGCTATTCTAGGAAACCAAATATCTAGTCGAGCCTATGTGTGCCCCCACTGGCCCAGGCTCAAAAGATTCAATCAGCATAGAACAACATAAGGCATAGTCATCACCCATAGCTATGTAGCACTCCTATACGAGCTGATTGATGTAGGCGCATACTGGTGATAGGTGATGCATGTGCAAGAATAAATGCAATAGAATTTACAATAACATAATCATCATCTTCATCATAACCATCATTATCATCATCCTTTCTTTGCTAGGTATATTTATATATATGCCACACATAGGGCTAGCTAGACTTGAACCAGTAGATGTGTACATAGGCACATCAATATATAATCATTATTCAGATTTGCCGAGTATTAGTATGTTATCACAATATCCTTTGACCTTGCTGGGTATCATCACATCATCATAACATCCTTCATCCTTGTCGGATATTATCATATTATTATAATATCTTCTGGCCTTGCCGGGTATCATCTTAGAATCATAATATCCTAATCAATGTTGCCCTACGAGGGCTAAAGTCAAGTGGAAGCCCCACGAGGTCTAAAGTAAAGAATAAGCACCAAGAGGGCTAAGGTAAATAAACAAAAAAAGAAAAGCAAAGTATAGTATATTTCCAGTCGTTCATCATCAATATCACATTATCAATAGGTAAATATACATAAGATAAATATTATAACTTTCATCGAGTTTTACCTAAAATTAATATTATCAATCCAACATTTTCCTCTATCCCATACCGAAGAAATGTGTATCTGGATATGATAGGTATAAGGGCTCAAGTCATGGATAAAAGAGTGTAAATGCATGAGTTTTTTGCCCGAAGTAAACGTCGGAACTAAATCATTACAAAGGCGTTGAAAGGGTTAGAATCTTTCATGACTAGAGAAATGACAGTGCCCAAGCGCACACGCAAATGTACGTGGTCTTATCAAGGAATATAGTGGCTTCAAGGAAGCCCAAGTATTGATCTCTCAGGGACTTATGTTCGCCGTTTATCTAATTCTAGTTTAACTAATTGAGAAAAAGTAAACAAGGAGAGAGTTTGTAATTTTGAAAATTAAAAATAAAATAAATGATGCGTAAAAATAAAATACTTGGGACAATCAATGGAAGAAAACCCAGGGTTGAGGCATTTTGAACAATTATAAAAATCTCTATTCCTATCGCAATTTTGTTGGTTATCGGATTGTTGATTCGCAAGGTTTGTGCTACGATTTTAGTCTCCCGACCTCAAATCTTCTATCTAGTAAACATTGTACCTACAACTCCCTCAGAGATACAAAAATTCTGCTAGATTGATGAAGTTGTCTTCTTGCAATTGATCCAAGCAAGGCTTCTAGATATATCCCTATACTAGATGCTAATTCAAATCCCTTATTTTATAAAAGAATAAGAACCTTGCTCCCTAATTTCTTCGTTCTATCGTATGATTCTCCTCTCAGATTCACATAAAAATATAGATTTATTCTAATGATAGCTAGTCATTAAAATAGTAGGCTTAAGAAATTAAGAACAACCAACATGATAATCCAAAATTAAACTACAATAAAGAATATTAAAAAGTATTCATGTTCTTGGCCTCAACCCCGGAAAGAGGGTTTTAGCCTTTAATGGAAATATTCATCATCCAATCCCTTGGAATGATGATACAAACCATAAAAAAAAAACTAAATTAAAGAATGA